>JAJOZX010000220.1:0-340000 GCA_023014485.1 Bathynomus jamesi | reverse complement strand
TCTCTCCAATTTTAGTTAACATTTTTATGGAATTTTTTTAAGTTAATTTTTTGCCAGAATCTTTGGTGCCGGGGGTCAATTGGTTCCGTTACGTTGATGACACCTGTGTTATTTTGGAATCTCATGTGGATTTGGATGAGCTGGTGGGATTTCTTAACAGTTTTTACCTTCAATACAGTTCACGTATGAAGTTGAGATTAGTGGATCTCTCTCGTTTTTGGATGTTCTTATTTTAAGAGATCCCAACCAAAGACCTTCTTTCAAAGTATTTAGAAAGCCTACGCATTCAGACAGCTACATTCATGCTTTTTCTAATCATTCTCTCTGTACTTGAAAAGGCGTTATTTCGGGTCTCTTTTTGAGAGCTTTCAGGATTTGTGAACCCACTTATCTTGACGATGAAGTTTTACATATTAAAAGTATATTTATAGGTTTGGATTATTCCAAATTGTTCACTGATGAAGCTTATTTCCCGCTAGGAGATCTTTCTTTTCTCCCAAAAGTAGGAACCAGGATAAAGTCGCTTCATTCCTGAAAGTGCCCTTTGAGGTTAACAAAGGGCTTTCCTCACTCTTGTCACAGCAGATTAAGTTGGTCTCCGCTGTGCCAAATAAATTGTCTTCGTTCGTCCGTCATCCTATTACAAAAGCCTCCAACAATTCTGGCGTAGTTTATGAAATCCCATGTGGAGGCTGCCCTCAAAAATACATCGGAAAGACAAATGATTTTCAGAGAAGGATTAATTCCCACAAACGTGATCTGAGATCGGGTAATACTTATAGTAGCTTGGTTCAGCATAGGGAACATCATAATCATATTTTTAATTTCCGGATTCTAAACCTATCATGAAGGTCAGGGACCAGGAGCAGAGACAAATATACGAGGCATTTTATATTTTAGAAGAAAACACCATTTCAAATATTAAGCTGTCCTACAGTATGGATAGCTTTATTTTTAACATTTTAAAATATTTTAGGGCAATTTCGGGTCGTGACCGGCTGCCAGATGTACAGGATTGATTTTTACTTAAAGATTTCTTATCTCGAATGTTTGAAATCTGGGCAATATTTTTGCCTTTGCCAACTGCCAGACGTACGACAGCCACCATCTCTCTGTCCGTGATTATGCCTTAACACAGTCATTTTAACTTCAGCTCTTCCGCGGGACGGAATTTTATAACTTTCGTAGACATTTTAACTAGTTTATGGCTTTGAAAAGGGCTTGGTCGTGACCGGCCGAAATTAATTAGCCTTTTTAAACAGTTTTATAATTTTTTCCCTGCGGGTTTGGGTGATATTATATATATATATATATATATATATATATATATATATATATTATATATATATATATAATATATATATATATATATATATATATTATATATATATATATATGTGCTTTATATATATATATATAATACTGTGTGTGTAGATATATATATATATAAAGGTTAACTAAGGTTTTATAGATATATATACCTATATATATATATACACTGTACATGATAATCCGCAAGGAAAATGGTAAACGATTCCAAGGGGTTTTGTCTCTCACAGGAACTTTTCAAGAAAGTCTTGTAAAAGACGAGAACATGCGGAATCGTCATTAATTTTCTTGCAGGTTGTATGACTTTTGATAAAGTTCACGTGAAAATTGTGAATTATATTATTCCCCATATAAACTCGTATAAGGAATAGCACGTATGACTACGCGTGGTTTTTGTATGAAAAAAATCCCGATGGGGATGTTTTTGTTTTATATATGCATGGAACTCCAGTTTCTCCTGTCACTGCCCTTCGTAGCTGATCTTTTTCCATTTTTCATCTACTCTGAGATGCTCTCAAACACTTCTCTCACTCTTCCTTACTACATATGCATTTTACACACTACACATTCTTTTCAAAATTAAAAAAAATATTTAGCATCGACCTCAAGAGTCTCGGAGTCCCTTGGGAAAGGGACCATTAATATCCCCATTTCTCGCTCCCCCACTACCGATAGCAGGAACACAGACCCGGGCAGCGGGGTGGTTCTGTTGCTACACATTCAAGATATTCTGGGTCTCTGCCTGATTCACCTTTCATAAACTTCTGCAACATTTGTGGCCTTTCCTCAAATTTTAAATACATTGAACACCTCCTTTTCTCCTCTAAACCTCATCTTAGACCTAACGACCTAATTTGATCACATATTTCCGAAATTGTATCCTCCGAATTTTGTACCCTGTGGCTACGGCTTACATACCAATCTCAAACTAAAAACAATTCTTTAACTATCTCACTTCCAAAGTGGAATACATTCTATTCCACTCTCCTTTTCTTGAAATCTTCATTTTAGGATATTTCAATGTTCACCACCACCACCTTTGGCTTCCCTCCCATTTCACTGATATCCCTGGTAAACTAGCTTAAACTCCTCTATCTTGAATGACAAAAGCAGATTGTACAGAACCTTACTCGTATTCCAGATCGCCTTGGAAAGAGGCCCAACATTCTGGATTTATTTCTCACCTCTCGTCCTTCTTCTTACTTTGTCAAACTTTTTCTTCGTTCGGCTCCTCCGACCACAACCTTATATCTGTTTCGGTGCTAGGACCGTTCGCTACTGGACAATTCGCTACCGGACATTTCTCTACCGGACATTTCGCTACTGGACGTTTCGCTACTAGGACATTTCGCTACCGGACATTTCGCTACCGGCATCTAACTTCGCTGTCGTTAAAGAATTTTCTCCTATAAGAGAACATGCCCAGTCCTGCAATCTTGCCCTTTTGGATAAACATTTTAAAATTTTAGCCTCATCATCTGATGACACTTCTCTTAGAATTTTTAGAATTTTAGAATCTCTTTTTATAAAAACCGACATTTAACATTGATCCCTCTGCCTCTCCCCTTTTGGTTACTTAAATAAAAAAATAGCAACATAACGTACCAACTAATTTTAGAATTTTCGAGAAAAATACTCACCGTTATTCACCTTGTTAGGGCTTCTTTATTAGCAATTCAGTGTCTGGTCACTCGCGCTTCCATAAAGGTTGGTTCCTCTATCTACATTTTAATTTTTAATTGGTTTGATTGGAATATTTTTTTTATATCCTTTGCCTTTTGTTCTTCTAATTCTTATATTTCCGTTGTTCTTTTAATTTTTTGTATGTCTTGTGTTCTTTTAATTGTTTATACTGTAACGTTACCTAACCTAACCTAACCTAACCTAAACGCAACTCAGAAGAAGAAAAAGTATAGGGACTGTGAGCAGAGGATCCTTAATTTACTGAGAAGATACGATTCTGGAAATAAACTGGAATTCCTTCGCACTATTGCGCATAATCTTAAATATTTTTAGATATTTTATTGTATCAAATGTTTTATGCATTCTTTCATTCTTTTTAAAAAATAAAATTCTTTTAATAATTGATGTAATCATGCGTAATAATTTATGTAATTCATGTAATCATTTAATAATCCTTGTATTCATTTAATAATTCTCATAATTTTTTAATAAATTTTATTACCTTTTTAATTTTACTTACTGGTAAATTTATATGGTAGCGAACTGTCCGGGCACCATCTGTTTTCTGTCCTATCGCTCCAGTTCGGACTTTGGATCCTCCCAAGAGGAGACGCCTTTGGCACTTTGGTGCTGCTGATTGGGAGGCCCTTAGGCAGTACTTCTGTGATTTCCCATTCTGTGATTTCTGCTTCCTTGGCCGGGACCCCTCCAAGTGCGCTGAGCGCATCAGGGAGGTGATTCTCTCGGGTATGGAGGCCTATATTTCATATTCTATTTCTACTACTGATACAAAAAGAACTTGGTTTAACTTTACTTTTTCTAATGCTATCCGCATCAGAGAGGAATCTTTCAGAAAGTACCGTCGCCATCCAACTCTGACTCTCACTAAGGTTTTATTTCTGCCCGCAATCGTGCAAAATCTGTTCTTCGACTCGCCAAAAATTCCTCCCTCAGAGAATGTGAAAGCCTATCTAACTCTAATTCTTTTCGCTCTTCCTGGAATCGAGCCAAGAATTTCTCCAACACCTTCACTTCTTTCCCTCCTCTTTTCCATTCCGACGGATCAGTTGCCGTCTCTTCTCCCGATAAAGCTGTACTCTTCGCTCAAACTTTCGCCTCTAATTCAACCCTGTACGATTCTGATGCTATTCCTCCATCTCCTTCACCCTCTGACTTAATTATATCTGGAATTAGAATCTACTAGCGGAGCGACCCGGCGTTGCCGGGGTGGATGTTGAACGCTATATATTTATATATACCCGGTTAGGTAAACTGAATGCCCGGTTAGGTTAATTGAATGCCCAGTTAGTTCAACTGAATGCCCGATTAGGTTAATTAAATGGCCGGTTAGGTCAACTGAATGCCCGATTAGATTAATTGAATGCCCGGGTACGTTAATTGAATGCCCGGTTAGGTTAATTGTACACCCTTGACGATTAGTTAGGTTAAGTCATGATATTTTCGTTAAAGCCAACGAAAATATCACGACTTAACCTAACCAATCGTCAAGGGCGTACAGATGACCTAACCTGGCATTCAATGAACCTAACCGGGTATTCAATAATTTTACCATAGGTTTCGTAATGATCTTGATGACGTCATTTAATGTTTTAAAATTAATTATTTAATTTATTAACACCCACGTGCACAACCTCGGACCTAATCAATATGTGTGTGAAGTTTCATGTTTGTAACTGCTTCCATTTGGAGTTATGGCTGATGGCTGGAACACACACACACACACACACACACACACACACACAGACGTCTTTTTATTATTATTATTATTATTATTATAGATAAACAATAGACTGGTACAAATTTATAACCGAAAGACTTCCGAAAATCAACAATTTTTGATAAACAAAAGGGGAAAATTGGTTTTGTAGGCCTAGGGGGTCCGAAATTTTCATAAAATGGAAAATAATTGCTATTTTCTTACTTACAGCGACAGGCATAATGATATTAGGATACCTAATAGAAATTTTGTAATATTTTAAAGTGGGGAAAATAAATAATTTTCTAAAAATGATCTTCAACTATAAAAGCGCATCTAATCAGATAACTTAATTAACGTATTTCTATGACAACTAAAAAATAGAATGATAAATCAATATCCTATCAAATTGTTTGTGTATACGTAAAATTATTGTACAAAAGCCACAGTAATAAAACGCACAAAAGTCACGGTAAATAATTTCGAGTGTGGCTCGTTTAACTTTAAACTCGTGTTTATTTAAATTGCCCGTTTTAATTATGTAATTTTTTGTATTGAATCGATAAAGAAATCTTTTGTGAATCGAAAAATGTTAAAATTATAACAAATATCAAAATATTTTGTATAAAACTCATTGAATTTTAAAAATGCATGTTTGTTTTTAGTTTTTGCAAAAGGTTCTTTATGAATTTTAAAATATATACTTTTTTAAATTGAATCGATAAATAAATCTTTTGTGAATCGAATGATATTAAATGTTTAGTAAATATTGACTTATTTTGTGCCAAAATTATGATTAAAAATGAAAAATTTTAAAAATGCGTGTACAAGCATGGGAAGAACTGTACCCCTAAAAGGGGGGGGGAAGGAATTATGTTAGGGAATTTTTTTTAGCATGGGCACTGCACAATAAAAAGACGCATCGAATGGTGAAAACCGCATTGTTCTACACCAATTGTAGCGACCTGTAGGTGTGCGCAAAAAAACTGTTACATATATATATATATATGGCTTCATTTCTGAAATAGTATATTAGATTTTAAAAATGTTTTCTCTGCCGTATGTGGGCTCAACTCTAAGAAGGCGCACGGTCATAATGGTTTCCCTCCTGTTGTTCTCAAGAACTGTGCTTTTACCCACAGCTATCGCCCAATTACTTTCATTTCTCGCCTTTCTAAAGTTTTTGAATCTATTCTTAATAGGAAGATTATTAAACACCTCTCTTCTCACAATCTTCTTTCAGATAGTCAGTATATGTTCCTCTACTGGCGATCTTTCTGCATATTTCTCTGACTCTCGGTCATCGTCCTTTTGGGATTTCCGTGAAACCTTTGCTATTACGTTAGACATCAAAAGCTTCCGACAGAATCTGGCACAAATCCTTAATTTCCAAACTGCCTTCCTTGGGATTCTATCCTTCTATCTGTGCCTTCATCTCTGAGTTCGTTTCTGGCCGATGTATAGCTGCGGTTGTAGATGGCCACTACTCTTCTCCTGAAGCTATTAATAGTGGTGTTAGTCCCTTCATCTGTCTACTCGTCACAATCTTCCACACGACTATCTCTTACCTTCAACAATACACAACTCAGTCCTTCCTCTTCTCTTTACATTCTTGGCGTTTCCTTTTCTCTTGATCTTTCCTGGAAAGATCATATATACTATCCTTCTAAAACATCTTTTAAGAGGTTAGGAGTGGGGTGGCTTAACCCACGCAGTTCTACTTGACTGGATGAAATCAAAGTCTTTTCGTCTCGTCAATTCTTCTCCTGTTATTGACTGTCTTCAATCTCTTTCTTTTCGCAGCAATGTTGCCTCACTCTCTCTTTAGTATCGCTATTATAAGACACTGCTCTTCTAAACTCTAACTGCATGTCTCCTCCTTTAAGGAGAGCAAGCAGTACCAGACTTTCGACACATTCTCATTCCTTTTCTGTCCAGCTCTATAACGAAAGGATTAATCGGTATTTTCAATCTTTCATCTACTGAACCGGTGAACTCTGAAACAATCTTCCTCAATTCATTTTTCCCTCTGTCTATGACCTCTAATCTCTCAAACGCAGTGTCCTGGCATCTCGAAAACCCTGGATCTTGGTTTTGGCTCTCTTTTGGAGGGAGGCATTTTTGTGAGCATTCGCCCTTGACCCTTCCTTCCTGCATATTATACATTTATATATATATATATGAAATACATATATATGAGTGGCGCTCATACATATTCGCATAAAGAAATGTTTCAGTTATTCGTTCGTAAGTCTTTTATGGACAGGATAGTTTTGAAAAATTTACCGTTCGTTTGGAAAAATTTAACGCAAAAAGAAAAAAAAAAAGTAGTTTAACTCCAACATTTTATTTTCCTCAAATTCTTTGATGCTTTACATTATATGTTGGAGTTAAACGAATTTTTTTCTATTTGTTAAATTTTTTAAAAGGAACGGTGAACTTTTCATAACTATAACTTCATAACTTTACAAAAAATAAAACCGAATATAACTGAAATAAATATTTTTCTGTACAAATATATATATATATATATATATATATATATATATATATATATATACACACATTTAAACTGCAAACACGCAGTATAATTAACGTAAAGAACGACGCTTTGTATAGGAGAATATCCCGCGCAAGATGAGAAGGAGAGAACGAAACAAATGAAAAAATGAGGTAACCACCAGGGAATCGAACCCGGGATCTTCCGATTGCCGGTCAGATATGATAACCATTACACCACGGGCCTCACTCAATCAAATGCCGTAATTCCTCTACATACGCGCAGAAACCAATGCCCCAAGGGGGCACCTTCGCATGCCGTACATTATATACATTTAAACTGCAAACACGCAGTATAATTAACGTAAAGAACGACGCTTTGTATAGGAGAATATTCCGCGCAAGATGAGAAGGAGAGAACGAAACAAATGAAAAAATGAGGTAACCACCAGGGAATCGAACCCGGGATCTTCCGATTGCCGGTCAGATATGATAACCATTACACCACGGGCCTCACTCAATCAAATGTCGTAATTTCTCTACATACGCGCAGAAACCAATGCCCCAAGGGGGCACCTCCCGCATGCCGTACATTATATACATTTAAACTGCAAACACGCAGTATAATTAACGTAAAGAACGACGCTTTGTATAGGAGAATATTCCGCGCAAGATGAGAAGGAGAGAACGAAACAAATGAAAAAATGAGGTAACCACCCGGGAATCGAACCCGGGATCTTCCGATTGCGCGGAATATTCTCCTATACAAAGCGTCGTTCTTTACCTTATATATATATTATATATATATATATATATATATATAGGGTGATCCAGAGAAATGGGACCCAAAAGAAACCCCTGTAACTCTTAAAGTATAAGTCCTTTTATAAAATCATACGCATCATTCGAAAGAGGATAGTTACAAGTTTGTACAGGATTGTATAGGTTTTGACAATACAAGACAAGATAAGAGACAAAACAAAATAAAAGTGTTAGTTAAAACTAACCCTTCAAGATGACTGCATGGACTGTGGAACAGAGCTGGGCACTTGCGGCATATTTTGCGGTACTGCGGTACTGCTGTACTACCGCAAACCGCAAACCGGAACCGCATAACGCAGTACCGCAAAGGATCGCTGAAAGTACCGCAGTACCGCTACCGCATTCAAATTTCCGCGTACCGGTTTGGTACCGGTTTGGTAGTGCGGTAGTACCGCAGTACCGCAATATGCCGCAAGTGCCCAGCTCTGCTGTGGAACAGCTGCGTTTCATAACTGAGCAATATTATGAGCATGGAAGAAGTGTAGTTTCAGCTCTTAGAAGGTGATTTTGACATCTGAAAATTTGTCTTGAAAGATCTTTGAGCTGAAACTACACTTCTTCCATGCTCATAATATTGCTCAGTTATGAAACGCAGCTGTTCCACAGTCCATGCAGTCATCTTGAAGGGTTAGTTTTAACTAACACCTTTATTTTGTTTTGTATCTTATCTTGTCTTGTATTGTCAAAACCTATACAATCTGTACAAACTTGTAACTATCCTCTTTCGAATGATGCGTATGATTTTATAAAAGGACTTATACTTTAAGAGTTACAGGGGTTTCTTTTGGGTCCCATTTCTCTGGATCACCCTTTATATATATACAGGGTGAGTCAAAAGTAGCGCCCGATTTCTGTTTTTTCGGCTGTCAGATTCTTTCTGGGAAGTCATGTTGTTAATAATTGTCTTGCAGATACAGTTCCGGTACAGTTCCGTAATAATTTTCCCCCGAATAAATGGTCAGATAAACATGTCATTCATTTATTTCTACCTTCTTGTACACTGTAATACAAATGACAAACAAACAATCAACTGACAGAAATCGGGCGCTACTTTTGACTCACCCTGTATATATATATATATAATATATATTATAATATATATAATTTCACGAAAGTAACACGTGAAAAATATTTATGATGAATAAAACCACTAAGGAAAGGAAACACAGAATGGTGCTCAAGCGCTTTCGTCTAATGACATCCTCAGGAACACTGAAGTACATAAGAGTTACGGCCTATATATGGGTTACAGAAAAAAAAAATATATATATAATATATATATGAAAAGAAGGATCAACACAACGGCAAACATTTTCATTTATTTGTACTTCAGACGTTTCGACAAATCTTTTGTCATCATCAGTGAGTTAAGTCTTAAAACCTTAAAACAAAATTGAAAAGTGAAAATTACATCAATACAATATTAAAACCATTAAAATTAAAACCTTAAAGCAAAATGAAAATTGCATCAATACAAAATTAAAATCATTTAAATTTCATCACTATAAAAACTAAAATTAAATTAAATTTCATCACTATAAAAACTAAAATTAAATTACCTCAATAGGTAAATACACAATGTTTACATCCACCTCCATACTTGGCAAAGTCTAAGGGAACACTGGATGGTCAGAGGATTAGAAATAAATGAAAATGTTTGCCGTTGTGTTGATCCTTCTTTTCATCTGTAAGCTCCGTTTCCCTAAGGAGAAGTCAATAGCTTTGATATATATATATATATTATATATAAATAAACGGAGAAATAAAATTAAAAATTAAAGGATTGTGGGAGGGGCATACAAATTTGTAAGGAAAAACTATCGATTTTTAGCACAAGATCAAATGAATTGTTTCCAACCAATGTTATAAAAAAAAAATATACAAATTTATACTGGAAATCTGCCCAGGTTTTAGCACTCTGCCCTTTTTGTATATAAAAATAAACTGAAAAATAAAAGTTATTAGTGGCATACAAGTTTACCAAAGATTTAGCGTTCTACCATTCTTATCTAAATCTGTTCTGAAGGAATTCAAAACAACAGGATCGAGTTGAAAAAGACCTTTGCTTATGTTGAAGTTATTTGTAGGTTGGATAATGGCAGACTCAAGAATATTTCTATTAACAATGTTGCTAGAGTGAAATAAAACTGAAGCATTATTCCAATCAATACAGTGGGATAACTCTGACAAATGGATAAAAAAGGGCACTAGACGACTGTCCTGTTCTAACGGAATATTGATGCTGTTTTATACGTGTGTGCAAATCCTTTCCCGTCTGACCTGTTTAATAATTTTTAAATTTTTTTATCTCTCCGTTTATTGTATATATATATATATATATATATATATATGTGTGTTGTGTGTGTGTGTGAGTGTATAGTTTTTTTTTTT
This sequence comes from Bathynomus jamesi, assembly GCA_023014485.1. Taxonomy (NCBI): domain Eukaryota; kingdom Metazoa; phylum Arthropoda; class Malacostraca; order Isopoda; family Cirolanidae; genus Bathynomus; species Bathynomus jamesi. Next base: position 329,559 of record JAJOZX010000220.1, on the reverse strand, counting down.
TCTGTAACCTATATATAGGCTGTAACCCTTTATGTACTTCAGTGTTCCTGAGGCTGTCATTAGACGAAAGCGCTTGAGCACCATTCTGTGTTTCCTTTCCTTCGTGGTTTTATTCATATATATATAATATATATATATATATATATTTTTTTTTTTTCTGTAACCTATATATAGGCTGTAACTCTTTATGTACTTCAGTGTTCATGAGGATGTCATTAGACGAAAGCGCTTGAGCACCATTTTGTTCCTTTCCTTAGTGATTTTATTCATCATATACTGTATATATATATATAGTACAGGGTGTCCGGCAGAATTTCTACCAATAACAAAATTATATATTTCGTAAACTATCACAGATAGAATCATAGGGTTTTCACCCTCAGATGCAGAAACTCACCACGTTTTTCCTCCTACAGATTTAGTGGTTCCACCTACTATCTAGCGCATGCGCGGTGAGTATCGCTCAGTCTCAAAATGGCGCCGTTCACAGTGCAGCAGAAAGTGCAGTGTTGTTTTTGGTTAGCGAAATTCAAGTTTCTAGTTAGCGCGACATAGCATTGTGGCTTGGCATAAACAGTTGATGGAAACTGGTTCTGTGTTGAGAAAGAAAGGAAGCAGTAAACAGACAGTGAATGTGGATGTTGAAACGATAAGGGAAACTTTTCAACGTAGTCCCCGAAAATCCATTCGTTGAACCAGTCACGAATCGCGTATTCCACAGTTTACGGTACACGATGTTGTCCACAAAAGACTGCGGCTCAGAGCCTATAAGATTCAAATGGTACAGAAATTAAAAGCAAATGACAAACCTATCCGTAACACATTTGCCTTGGAAATGTTATCGCGGATAGATGATAATGATGATGATGCATTCCTAAATCACGTTGCCTTCTCTGATGAGGCCACCTTTCACGGTTGTGGTAGGGTAAACAGACACAATTGTCGAATTTGGGGAAGTGAAAATCCACACGAAGTTCAGGAACTTGAACGTGTGGTGTACCTTGATGTATGATTCTGTCATAGGACCATTCTTTTTTGCCGAAACCACAGTAACAGGGGCAACATATCTGGACATACTGAAAAATTAGGCAATATCTCGGATACCACACGGATATCTCTTCCAGCAAGATGGAGCCCGCCACATTACACCAATCCAGTGAAAGCCTTCCTGAATGAGCAATTTCCAGATAAATGGATTGGGAGAGGGGATCCATCGTATGGCCTCCTAGGTCACCGGATTTGACCGCTCTAGATTTCTTTTTATGGGGGATACATAAAGGATTTCGCATGCCAAACGCGGGTGCAGGATTTGGCTAACCTGCGTCGCCGAATCATTGCAGTTTGTGAATCTGTCACACCGATGATGCTACAAAACACTTGGCGAGAGGTGGAGTATCGTCTTGACATTTGTCGGGCCACCAAGGGCGCACACGTGGATGTCTACTGAAGGACACTGAAACATGGTCAGTTTCTGCATCTGAGGGTGAAAACCCTATGATTCTATCTATAATAGTTTACGAAATATATAATTTTTTTATTGGTATACATTCTACCGGACACCCGTATATATATATATATATATATATATATATATATATATATATATATACGAAAACCAATGAAGTGAAGTGAAATTAACATCTTTCTTTTTGCAGCTTTTAATTGCACTCACGGAACGTTCTCATGAATATGGAAACCCACAAAACTAAACTTTGTCTTTCTCACCAAATTCCATAATAAATACTTTCGGAGTTTTATTCAGAATGAATTCATTAGCACAAACGTCTCATTAAATGATTAATTGTTGTCCTCTGCATTGCTTTGAATCGCAATACCTCAAACTATTCATGGTTCAAAGATCGAATTTTCAAATGGAATTTCATTAAAGTGGAACTTTTCATTTGCCTTAATTCCTAATGGATTTTTATGAGTTGTAGAACATTCCGCATTCCACTGGTTGTCGGTCATTTTTGTACGTCACTGTCTCTTCTTTATTGTGTATTCATTTGTTCAGTGTCTACTTCAGATACAGTGGTTCTCCTTTGGTGCAATCTCTCCACTATAAAAGTCTCTCTCTCTCTCTCTCTCTCTCTCTCTCTCTCTCTCTCTCTCTCTCTATACTTGGGGTGTGACAGTCCTCCGGTCCCGAGTCGTGAGATTCTAGAGAAATTGGCTGCCAGTTCCTTTAGGTTCTCTCTCTTTCGGGAGGGCGGGTGAAGTCTGTTGTACAATCCTGTCCCGTGGGTTACTAGGACCCCACCCCATCTCTACTCTGTCCTTTTAGCTTAAGTTAAGGATGTTCTCCTCTGACTGCAAAAAAAAAAAAAACTTTTCTTTTAGTATTAAGTCTCTTTCTCTTCTTTTACTATTAGGACCCTACTGCTACCTCATCCGTGGGAAGAGAGGCTTTGGAACCTCTAATAAATAACACCATTTAACGCTCGTAGGTTGTGAGAGACTGGGATGGAGGGGTCCCAGGCGTAGGGGCGCGATGAATGGAGTGTGGCTAGTGCCCCGTTAAGCCCATTCCTAACGCGTAATGGCCTGACCAGCCCCCTGTGACCGTTCTTTGGTGACCAATTGATGGTTCTTGGCTGTACTGCTCTTAGGTGAGAGAGCTTTACTGCCCAGCTGGCTGCCAGGCCAGCGTAAACTCTCTGGCGTAGCCTCTGGGTCTGGTGGGATATCCCTTGAACACTGGATTCTAAGAGTCTGGCCGCTTGTGAGTGACTAGTAAGACTTAGTAAGGGGCTGCATCTCGCTGTCGCTCCTGGTGGGAAATCTGTGACGCCTGTGTCGCGAGTGTTTGCAATTGGTAGCTGCGACACGTTTGGGACTGTCCAGCCCTGGGAAGACCCTTGGTCGGTGCGGCAGCAGCGAGAGGTGTAGTCTTCTGGATGGGATGAACGTCACTTGCAAATAGGCGGATGCGTCTACGCGCGGGAAAAACCCCCCCCCCGCTCCTTTTTTATATACTGGTCACAACGTTTTTCACAGTTTTCATTGCTAGAACGCTTTATCTTATTCAGTGTATTCAGAGTTCGAAAAAAAAAGTTACAATGACTGGGCCGCAGAAACTGAAGGCTGAATGTGCGAGGTGTGAAGTAAACCAGTGGGTGACGAACTTCAAAGAAGCCTGCTTCGAGAAGATCAACCACTCCAGCATGTGCCGCTTTTGCGAACTCATGCAGTTTTACGAGAAGCTAGAGGAGAGGGTCCGGCGGCTCGAGTCGTCCAGACCGGCTGATGGAGGTGCGGCGGTCACTGACGCGGCTGCGCCCTCCACCCCGGAGCTCATTGATAGGATAGCTGCCATGGCAAGTCGGTCCAGCGATGGACTGGACAGAGCTCGGGACCGCGGAGAAAGGGTAGAGGTGCAACCGGGGGCCAGGGTACAAAATCAGTGTAAGGAATCGCCAGCGACCCATGTGGAATGCACGGAAACGCGGCGCAAGGTGCAGGGTGTAAAGAAGGGGCCAATAGAGAAGGGTGGGAAGGGGCCGATAAAGAAAAAGGGTGGGAAGAGGCCTACTGATGGTCCAAAGAAACCGAAGGATGTAGCTGCCGGTCGGGGTGGGTCGGGTGGTGTAAGTGCGTCTATGGGTGGCGACGGGTATCGAAAGTTCTCGGGCAAGAAGGCTGCGAAGCCGAAGCCTGAAACCCCAGTTGCCCCTGTCAGGACCTCCAACTGCTTTAGTCTCCTGTGTTCGAAGGAGGAAGACACCGTTTTGATTGGGGACTCGCAGATCAGGGGCCAGGAGAAGTACTTTGTTTCTGCAAACCGGGACGGGAGGAAGGTAAGGTGCTTACCTGGGCGGGGAACGGCGCACTTAAGGAAGGAGGTAGAGAAGCTGCGCGTGTCTAGTCGGAGGACTGCGATCGTTGTTCACGCTGGTGGCAACGACCTGTTCCTCAAAGGCGGAAGGGTGGGTCTTACAGAAGGGATCATCACCGAGATAATGTCTCTTGCGGATGATCTAAAACTGAAGACAGACAGGGGAATGTTGATGGGTATTTTACCGCGGATGAATGCCAGTGACCATGCGCTCAGTAAAGTCATTGGCATCAACGAGAGGGCGCAAGACTTGTGCGTCCCGCTGGCCGTGAAATTTATTGACCCCTTCGACGCCTTTTCGGGTAGGTGGGACCTTTACCAGAGGGAAGGTGTCCACCTCAATGACAAGGATAAAGGTGTGCTAGGGGCGCTGCTCGACCGGCACCTATACAGAATGGTGAGGTCGAGCCCGGGGAGAGATGACGTGCCCCCACCGGGGAGAGATGATGTTGAGCCGGTGGCGGACGTACCTTCAACTGAAGGGTGCGTCCAGGTACAGGTGGGTGACCCTCCTTCCACGTTGGAGGGGGCTCAGGCTCCTGCGGAAGTTGCCCCCTCGTTGGTGAGGGGCTCTTCAACTCCCGACAGCCCTGGCTGTTCGGGAAACGGGTCGTGCTAGGGGGCGGTCAGAATAGGGAAGGCTCCATCCGTGCAATGCATTTTAATGCTAGGTTGATTAGGAATAAGTTTTGCGAGCTATTGGCGCTCTCAGCATCAGAATACCAGGATATCGTTGCTATCACCGAGTCCTGGATTCATACTGATCGTAGGGACTACGTTGGGGAGTTCGAAATTCCCGGGTATAGAATGTTTCGCAAAGACCGCACCCGTGGGTGCCACTTCCGATCGGAACGGGAGCTGCTTGGCGTCGATCTTAACGTGGGATGGACGAACTATAGGTTAATCTTGGTGTACAGACCTCCGCATCTCCTCTTCGAGGAGGATACAGCCCTGTACACTGAACTCCGTAGCCTGCTAGGGGATAGGGTGTGTGCAGTTTTAGGAGACTTCAACTGTCGCGGCATAAAGTGGGAAGACAAGACTGCTGATGCTGAAGGGAGGAGGCTAGTTGACTTTACTGCTGAGAACTTCCTCACTCAGTGGGTCAATGAACGTACACGAGGCGAAAGCGTTCTAGACTTAGCACTGGCCTCACCGTTGACGAATCGTTGGGGAGAGTGATCACGGTCTTATTAGGTTCCGTGTGTGCGCCCCTCGGGTGAAGCGTAGTAACTCGAGAGGCAGTAAGCTCGATCTACGGCGGGCGGACTTTGTTAGCCTCCGGGATAGCGTAGGTGAGATGGAGTTAGAGGTCAGCAGCAATGTTGAGGGAGTGTGGAGTGCATTCCGGGACGAGTTTATGGTGCTGCAGTCTGGCCATACCCTCAAAACCGGTCACCCCTGCTTCAACGCAGCCTAAGTGGTTCAGTCGCGACATCGCTTCGGCTATCCGAAATAGGAAAGTAGCGTATAGGAGGGCGAAGGCCAATCGTTCCCATAAGAACACTGAAGCGCATGTCCGCCTGTGTTGGGAAGTGAAGGCGAAGGTTAGGCTAGCGAAACGTAACGAAGAACTACGGGTGGCAAGCCTCTGCAAGGGGAATCCTAAGGAGTTCTTCAGTTATGTTAATAGTAGAAAGCCCATTAGACGCATGATAGGTCCGTTAAAGGACCGAAGCGGTGTTCTGCGGACCTCCGACGCGGACATCGCTAATGTGCTTAATGAGTACTTTGCGGGAGTGTTCACCAGGGAGGACACCCGCGTCATCCCCGAGCCAGGCGTCAGGCACGAAGGTGCTGGCCTGGATAGTGTTCGATGTACCGCGACAGTCGTTGCCGATAGAATAGACAAACTGAGCGCGTTTAAGGCTCCTGGGCCAGACCAGTTTCTCCCCAGAGTGTTGCAGGAGGTGCGCGACCAGGTGGCTCCCCACCTGGCTACAATCTTCAACAAATCGTTGGAGACGAGCCAGGTGCCTGGTGACAGGAGGGAAGCCAACGTGGGTTTAGACGGCATAGGTCGTGTCTCACCAACTTGCTCGAGTTTTTCCACGTCATGTTGAGTGAGTATGATAAGAGTAGGGCGATTGATATACTTTATCTCGACTTTGAGAAAGCCTTTGATAAGGTACCTCACCGCCGGCTAATGGCCAAAGTGCGCGCGCTGGGTATCGGTGGGGAAGTAGGTAGGTGGATTGAAAACTGGCTGAAGAATAGGCGGCAGAGGGTTGTAATTAAAGGGGTTAGTTCGGGTTGGGCCTCGGTCACTAGTGGGGTTCCTCAGGGTTCCGTTTTGGGGCCGCTGTTTTATCATTTACATAAATGATATCGACGGTGGTATCGTCAGTCGGATCGCCAAATTCGCTGATTACACGAACCTTGGGGCCAATGTTGGGACGCCCGAAGCGATCGAGCAACTGCGTGCGGACCTAGGTAGGATAGGAGAGTGGTCCGAAAAATGGCAAATGCCGTTTAACTTGGATAAATGCAGTGATGCACATTGGCTACGCCAATCCCAAGTCGAACTACTCGATGTTGGGGAGTAATATCGAGGCGACTGATTTGGAAAAGGACTTGGGTGTGCTAATTAGCAGCGACCTTAAGTTTACGAAACAGTGTGTAGAGGTGAAAAAGAAAGCCCAGAAGCTGTTGGGTTATATCAGGAAGCAATTTCAGTTTCGGAACAAGGAGATTGTGCTTTCTCTGTACAATTTCCTGGTTCGGCCGCACCTGGAGTATGCTGTGTAGTTCTGGTCGCCCACCCTCAGGAAAGATATTGAGAGGCTGGAGCGAGTGCAGGCGAGGGCCACAAAGTTAATCCCTTCCGTTAGGCATATGGGCTACAATCGACGTTTACGCGCCCTGAACTTGTTTTCGCTGGAAATTCAGAGGCTGCGCGGTCAACTGATCGAGGTTTTCAAGCTCTTACGCGGGTTCAACGATGTCGATTTTAGAAGCATGTTTAGTTTAAATGATAACCCAACTCGCAACAATGGTTGGAAGTTGGATTTGAAACGGTTTAGGACTAGTGTGTGTAGGAATTACTTTACGTATAAGATCTGTGACACGTGGAACAGTTTACCTTCAGAAGTTGTGAACAGTTCCTCTGTGGATCACTTCAAGAAAAGGTTAGACCAAATCTTGCACACTATTTGAGGGTGTAGAAAATTTTCCCTGGCACCCGTTGCCATTGGTACCTCCTCGGTATGGGCCGCAACGCCTTTTGAGGTACTTCTTTTCCTTGTAACTCCTTGTAACTCTCTCTCTCTCTCTCTTTCACACACCACACACACACACACACCTTTCACACTCTTGAGTAATTCAACGTATTCACGTTGAAAATTCGAACAGGTCTTGTTTCCTGCGCAACGAAGCATTCACATTTACTTGCTTTTAAAATCAAACTTTAAATACAAGAAATTCAGCCATATTCAACAATTTGAAATTTAAATTATTTGAACATTTTTAGAGTAATCTTAGATCCTGATTGGTGAGATCCTTTCATAAGTATAAAGGAAACCAAACAATGTCTCATTCCAATAAAGTCTTGAAACGCAACCTAATTCGTTAAACCTCGAATCCGAAACCGAATTCAGTCAAGTTTTTCGATGCCAGACCTGAGATCACCCAGAATAACTTCGGTACCGGTTTTCATAACTTTATATATACAGGGTGTTTCAGGAGGAAAGATCAATACTTCGGGAGGTGACAGTATCGGTCATTGTGAGAAAAAAAGTTCATATGAACATGTGTCTAATTCTGAATGGTTACGGGGATAGAGCTGTTTGAATCTACAAATACAAAATCATTGTTAATGGTAATCAAGAAAAAGAAACCAATTACTGTTTCTAACATTTAATGTTTAAACATTGCCATTTTGAATGGTATCAGATACAGAAATGACAAATTTGTTACATGCTCACATTACAGCTTACATGGTTCAAGGTTATAGGGGAGGGAAGGGGGACGAAGAGCTGCGCGCGCATCAGATTCAAACAGCTCTATCTCCGTAACCATTCAGAATTAGACACATGTTCATATGAACTTTTTTCTCACAATGACCGATACTATCACCTCCCGAAGTATTGACCTTTCCTCCTGAAACACCCTGTATATATAAAGAAACACACACAGAGTATTCGCACAGATAAATATTTCAGTTATATTCATCCTTATCTTTTGTACCATTTGTACCATTTGTACATTAATACAAAAAAATTAGTTTAACGCCAACATATGATGTAAAACATCAAAGAATTTGAGGAAAATAAAAAAAAGAAGCTAAAATGCAAAAGTTTTCGTACATTTACAAAATTATTTAGTACTTTGTGTGTGTCCACCTTTTGCTTGAATGACTTGAATGATTCGTTTTGGGTATTTTTTCTACAAGGTTTCGACATCTTTCAATAGAAATTTTAGTCCATTCTTCTGAAGAAAATAGTTGCAATTCATTCAGATTCAAAGGGTTTCTCTTGCGGACGTTTTTTTTCAAATCAAACCATAAATTCTCGATTAAATTGAAATCTGAGTTTTGATTGGGCCACTCAAGAAGCTTGAAATTCTTTTATTGAAGCCATTTCATGATGCTCTTATTTTTATGTTTTGGATCATTATCTTGTTGCAGTGCCAAGATTCCATTGATGACAACAAGTTTCCCTGGACCAGAAGCACTAAAGCATCCCCAAAGAAGCAAACTACCACCACCATATTTAACCGTAGGAAGGATGTTTTTTTTCTCGAATGCAGTATTTAATTTTCGTCAAACATACCTTTGGTTATTGCTCCCGAATAATTCAATTTTAGTTTCGTCTGTCTAGGGAACTTTCTTCCAGAATGCAAATTCATCATTTTGATGATTTTTGGCAAATTTATACGAGCTTCTTTGTGTGCTTTTCTTAGCAGAGATTTTCGTCGTGCAACTCTTCCATGAAAACCATTCTTTTTCAGTGTACGACGTACAGTAGAGGGATGGACATCGATCTTAGTCTTAGTGTTTGGCAAATATCACCTACAGTCACTCGTGGATTCACAGCAGCCATTCTTTCAGTCCGTCTAGCTGTCTGTTCTGAAATTCTGCAAGATCGTTCATACCTTGGTAGAGTTTTGAAAATTCCAAAGTTTTTCCATTTCTTTATAACTGTAGCAATCGTCGTAAATAGAATTTTAAGTTCTTCTATCTTCCTTTAACTCTTTCCAGACTCGTGTGCAGCAATAACAGATCTCATAAGATCTGTAGACAGCATTTTACTACGACGACCCATTGTTTACTAATAGCTTCTATAGTCATTCGTCTTCCATGAAGATTACATTACATTACATTTCACTTGGAAAACATGAAGCCAATAGGGCCTATCGAGGTTATCCAAGTCATGAGCTACACTTTATGATAAAACTACGCAAAATGCAATCTGAAGTCAGCTAATTAACATTCACAAAGAAAATTCTAGAATTCACAGTTGTCAACAGTCTAATTAATAAACAGCCAACTACAGATAAAAATGTTAAATTCTTCAAGCCTAAAGTGGACACACAAAGTATTAAATAACTTTGTAAATAAATGTACGAAAACTTTTGCATTTTAACTCTTTTATTTTCTTCAAATTCTTTGATGTTTTACATTATATGTTGTAGTTAACCTAATTTCTTTTTTTTTAAATTTTTCAAACGAACGGTAAACTTTTCATAACTATTCTATACATGATACAGAAAATAAGGACGAATATAACCAAAATATTTCTGTGTACGAATACTTATAAGCGCCACTGTGTGTGTGTGTGTGTGTGTGTATATATACAAAAATTCTCCCAGACCTCACTGGTCAAGCCAACGTCCATCGTCTCCCTGTCTTAGTCTCCAACAAAGACACGTGTCAGCTCCTTGGTGTTCCAAAACTCTCTTCCGGAACAGGAGAAGAGCAATCTCAAGCTATTGTGAACCAGCTCCAAAAGTTGGGGCTTGAGCAGTCCGTTGCTGGGATGAGTTTTGACACTACCGCTTCAAATACTGGCCATCGCGCAGGAACTTGCGTTCTCCTCGAGCAAAAACTAGGGAAAAAACCTCCTGCATTTTCCATGCCGTCATCATATTATGGAATTGGTGTTTGGAACTGTTTTCGGGTCTTATTTTGGAGCACCTTCTGGCCCTCAAGTACCTTTATTCATGCGCTTCAAGAAGTTTTGGCCTCAAATTGATCAGTCCAGATATAAGACGGCTGCAGATGACATCGACAACGAAGATAAGAGGTCATTAACTTCTTTTGCTTGCAAGATGCTACAGGAAGGAACAGTTCGAGATGATTACAAAGAATTCCTGGAGCTGGCACTTCTTTTCTTGGGCCATAACTCTTGGGATGGAAAAGAAATTCGCTTTTAAACTCCAGGATCTATGCATCACGCCCGATGCATGGCTAAGGTTCTCTACTCCATCAAGGTATGGTTGTTTCAGAGTCAATTTCAACTAACTACCAAAGAAGAAAGGGCCCTAAACGAAATTTCTTTCTTTGCTGTCCGAATTTACATGAGAGCATGGTTTCGTGCTTCTGTTTCTGTATCTGCTCCGCATGAAGACCTTATTCTCCTTAAGAAACTTCAAAGATACCCAAATAAGATCATCGCAGAAGCTGCCATTAGAAAATTCAGCTCACATCTCTGGTATCTGTCAAAGGAAATGCTGCCCCTTGCATTATTCGACGAAGACGTTCCTGTAAGTGTTAAGCGTGAGATGGTTCAGGCCATGAGGACCAAAAAAGGAAGTGATGATTGTCCAAAGCGGATCGAGCTTCCACATAATGCTCAGGTCAGCCTTGTTGACTTAACATCGAAAAACTCAGTTAAGTTTTTCAGAAGTTTGGACACTTCAAACGAATTTCTTAATGAAGATCCTGTATTCTGGACTGTTCATGATAGTTACAAATATGCATGTAGCATTGTGAAAGGTATAAAAGTTGTTAATGATAATGCTGAACGAGCAGTGGCCCTCATTGAACAGTTTAATTGCCGACTAACTCACGACGAGGAGCAACTGCAGTATCTGATGCAGGTTGTCGCTAATCATCGTCGAAAATATCCTGACAGCAGAAAATGCACACTTGAGTCCGATATTCAATAACACTTTTTTTTTTGTAATATGAAAAATATGGTGCTTTGGTTTCTTGTAACATTAAAAATATTTTGTTTGTATTTCTTGTAATATGAAGAATATATTGTTTTTGCTTATCATGTTTTGGGATGTTATGTTTTTTTGGAAAGAACACTTAGTTTTATGATCCTACTTTACAAGGAGATTTATTTAAATTTTGGTAGCATATTTGAGATACCGCGAAGATTATTTATGTTTATTTTCTTAAAGTATTCATCATTTATATTGTTTTATTAGTCATCCTTCATTTTAGTTTCCGTTTGATAAAATTTTTTAAAATTATCCATGAAATATAAAATTTATTAAGCCTGCGCAACCCCTAAATATTCTTTAAAAGAGAAGAAACTCTATGAGATAAGTTCATTCATTCAAGAGTACCTAATTATGGGTTGGGAGCCTGGAAAATTTAATATCGAAATTTTTTTATTTGTAAGAACCACCCTAATATACATATATTATATATATATATATATAAAACCTTTGGTTAACCTTTGGTTTAGCTTCCGCCCGAATTGTTCATTCTGACGAAGGTCAAGCTTTTCACTCCACCTTAGACCTACAGTTTACGTGGAATCCGAACCACACCCCACCAGCAGCCCAGCGTCTTAACCACTAGGCCACCCAGGGTGCCCATTTACCTATCAACCACTTTCTTTATTGTGTGGAAGGATGAACAGCTGGGTTTTGCTGCGCGCCGGCTGCCGTCAGGTCTCGAACCCGGGGCCAATGGATTCGTAGTCAGCAACGCTAACCACTACACCACCGAGGAGCATATATATATATATACTGTATATATATATATATATATATATATATATACAAGGGCCACTCAATATATCTTGCCCCACCTTTTTTTTTTTTCAAGTTTCCTTGTAAGTTCCAGAAATTGTGCACACAAGTAGTTACATACCTTTTTTACAAGTTTTTATTTTTCCACATAATCTCCATCCTTTTATGCTTTCCTCCACCTCGAAACAAGGGCCTTTATTTCTTGCTGGTAAAAGTCCGCTGGGTTCCGCTCGAGCCACCTCTTAACCTCCTCAACAACCTCATCGTCCACTGAAACTTTCTTCCATGAATAGCATCCTTCACTGGCCCAAACAAATAGAAGTCTGAAGGTGCCAGATCCGGGTTGTATGAAGGGTGGGGTAACACAGTTAAGCGCATTTTTGTGATGGCCTCTCTTGTTTGCAAACTGTTGTGTGGTGTTGCGTTATCGTGCAAAAGAAGGACGTCTTCCAGTTTTCTCTCCGGTCGAACTCGCTTTATACGTCTCTATAGTCTCTTTAGGGGAGCAATACATGCCTCTGAGTTGATTATTTGTCCTTTCTTCATAATGTTCACCCGAATCACCCATTTCATGTCCCAGAAGATGGTGGCCATAACCTTTCGTGCAGAGGTAGCCATTTTGAACCTTTTCTTGCGTGGAGAGTCTGCGTGATGCCACTCCATGGATTGGCGTTTTGTTTCAGGTTCAAAGTGGTGTACTCAAGTCTCATCCCCAATCACAATTCGTGAAAGGAAGTCATCCCCTTCTGTCTCGGATCGAACCAACGATTCAGAAACAATTTCTTTTCTTTGGCCTTTGTGATCTTCGCGAGGAACAAACCGTGAACACACTTTTGAGTATCCCATTTGCTGAATTATCGTATTCACACTTCCTTCACTAATTCCTAGCTCCAGTTATAGCTCCTTGTATGTGACGCGCCGATTTGATCGAATGATGCTGTTAGCACGTTGCACAGTGTGAGATGTGATAGCCGATGCCGGACGACCGCTGCGTGGCTCATCATCGAGGCTGGCTCTTCCTCTCTCCGATGATCTCACACGTTTAGACCAGTGTCCAACTGTGCTTCGATCAACAACAGCATCTCCGTAAACGTTTTGTAGACGTTTGTGAATATTCCCGTTTCCTCCTCTGCGGTTAAGAACTCGATAGCAGCTCTCTGTTTACGACGCGCAACACTGTCAGACGCCATTTTCGAAACTGCGTTAACCATCGGTTTTATACAATGGCGTTTAAAAGCGGTTTTATACAAGGAATGGAGGTTCAAAGTGGAAAAATCCGGGTTATGTGAAGCGCAGAAAGTTCAAACTTACGGCCCAAAAGACATTTCAGCCTCATGGCCTATTATTTAGCTAAGAAAAAAGGGTGGGCCAAATATATTGAGTGTCCCTAGTATATATATATATATATATATATATATATATATATATATGCTAGAGAAACGCTGTAAAAGGATTTCCTGTTGCACGATTTGAGCTTACAGATTTAAAAGTTTAATTTGAAAAACTTTTAACTTTTGGTAACTGGAAGGAAATGAATTGGAACTTCGGTTTGCCCTTTTTTTAATTCATTTTCTTTTAAAAGCTTTAAATTAATAGAATTTGTCTTCTTTTGTCGACTTCTAATTACAGTATTCACTCGTGGTTATTCTGTTCATTAATATAAATCATTTTTAACTTTTCTCATTAGACGTGTAAGACTTCCATTTGCTCGGTGGTTTGGGAACGGACTCAAAACTGGAATGTCTCAAGTTTGATTCTCACAGCCTCAAGGGCTCAAGGGAGTTTACGCCGATTCCCCTCGGTTTGGGGAAACGGGCTCTTGGATGATTACTGTGTATTGTTTATTAGTTATTAATTAAAAACTTTTGACATTCGAATTTCGCGAAACATCTTAAAATTTCTCAGACACGCGCGTACGATAAGTGTTGGAAATAATTTGCTTTCAATAAATCGCTTTATACATACAAAACGGGTATTCTGCGTTCTTACATCGCAAGTACTAAATATACTCTATATACAGAGTATGTATTCAATAAATAATATTTTTGTACTGTTGGTATGCTTGGCAATGTTCATCCGTTCGTACGAAATTTATTTTTTGTTAAATACGCACAAATTGATCAGTAATCATTATATTTTTACTGATTCTTAATTTTAATCTTTTTAACACTCGTCGGTGGAGATTGGTTACCCATAACAGTTACAGGAAATCTATTGTAGTGGACTTGTCTGTGGGCACCCGGTTATAACTGTTACTATAGCAACTTTCAGAACTGCTGGGAAGTAAACATTAACGGATATACGAACGCACAACATCCGATTATTGGTCTGTGCTATTGGTGACTAGGCCAATCGCGTTTCTTCGCTTTGCAGAATACTTTGTTAACGGAGAATTAATTATAGCAGACAGCTGAGCTTCATTCCATTGAAATTGATGTATGTCGCAGACAGCGCGTATATAAACAATTGAAGAACACACTCCCAGTATAGATGACTGCTACTATTATAGCGTTCAAACTCAGTATAACGCCATTCACTGCTAATTATTAGCATTTGGGTGGCACTCGAAGGTGTTTCTGAATTACTGTCAGCCAAGTGAACAACCTTCTTGGAATTACAGACTCACAGTAAAGAGTGCTAAAATAAAATACGAAAGTATCTTGAATAACCGATTAATAAGAAACCGCTTATGTTTAAGTAACATTATACAGTAGAGTGACCTCCGCAAAGTTTCATCCTCAACATTATTTAACCAATAAAGGATTAGTTGAACAGAGAAAATAACAGAAAGCAATCAACATTTACAGACAAACTTTGAATTGTAATTTTAGATGCTTGGAGAAATATTTCACTGTGAAGGACTTTTCACAAAAATTACAAGAAAGTCTTCCACGACGTCTTCAAGTGGCTTGAGAAAAAAGGTCATACGAAATACCAAATAACTTGTGGGTACAACGAATATAAGAAATATCTTAATTTTAAAAGCTCTCTCTCTCTCTCTCTCTCTCTCTCTCTCTCTCTCTCTCTCTCTCTCTCTCCTCTCTCTCTCTCTCTCTCGGTATATATATATATATATAAGGTAATTGATTCAGTCTCTGCCTATTAAGCCAATGTATATACACTGTAATACAATATATGAGCTAATGAGTATCGTAACTCCTGGTTCTATATGAAGCAATTATGATGTCCATCACATTTTTCTCAAATGCATAAATAAAAGGGGGTGTAGTAATCACTAAATCATGTAAAATGACTCCCAAAATTCCTCATGTATATAAACTTTCGGCTAATATTAAGTTTCGAGGACACCGGATTTTGGTGATCATCTCATTTCATACTTTGGAGCAATCTGAGTGACTCTCATATCCAAATTAGGTTACACTAGTTTAAGTGATTGTTCTATAGACTGAGTAGTTATTTCCTACATCACCAAATTTCAGCTAGTCAGGGATCCGAAATACTGGTGTCCCAGAACCTTAATATTTATCTATTTACAGAATTTTCCATCTGAAAGTTTAAGGGTGTTCCAGAAGTCATCACCCCATCTGAAGTAGCTGTAACCTTAATTTAATTAGTTTTTTTTAATTTTTTATCAGATTGTAGAAGATCAACCCCAATAATTTGAAGATGGAACACTACACACCACAACACAATTCTGACATAATTCTAAGTAAAATAAATTATTTCCACTTTCTACAGTATTTGTTGTTTTATTGGTTCAAAAGTTATAAGCAAAACAAATTGGGTGATGACTTTTGGAACACCCTACATTTCCATCATTGTGAAATTACAGAATTTGGAAAGCTCGATTGAAGCGAATTTGAAAAATTCCTTTTGCCAAGGTAATCGAACATTGCTTAATAACGACTTCTTCCCACGAAAGTCTTTGGTCTTCTGCAACACGTTCTGTTTTGGGCTTATTGTATTTTTCCCCTTTAAACTTTAAAGTTACCCCAAATTCAAGACTGAAAAAAACTTTCTACATTTAATGTTAATACGTTAGTTGAGGAATTCAATAATAAAAGTTCCTCAAAGTCTGCCAGTGTCATTCTTGAAAATTCTTCTTCGTGTCCACTGGGATTGGAATTCGTGTGTGTGTGTGTGTGTGTGTGTGTGTGTGATTTTTTTTGGGGTTGTTTAACCTTCTTAACGGCAAAGGTCATATGACGGAGAAGACCTACGGCTTTACGTGGGATCCGAACCGCGGGTTGCTACATCATCTGAACACAAAGGACAGTCACTCATCCTTACCAGACCCAATATCGCTTAACATCGCTCATCTACGGGAAGGGGTTGGATTCGAGTTTAAGCTCCTTTGCCCTTGGTCGTCGAAAGAAGGCACGGATCTCAAATGACACTGAGCGTCCATTTCTCATACCTCCATCTATTACTACTTAGCACACGTGGACTTTGACGGTACTCTCGACGCAAATTCTAATATATATATATATATATATATATATATATATATATATAGATATATATATGGCGTCGCGAGTACAAAGGACGAACTCACCAAACCAGTTTGGAGATATACACAATAGTCACAAAGTTTAAATGCGTCTGAGGGGCACATAGCGCAAATACACGCAGTGAAAATAAGTACATTCTGAGCGTCGTACGAGGAGGGTATTTGGCTATACCAAGTTGTTTGTGGGTGGATGGGGGAGGGTTGAATTATTCATTCGTGGAACAATCGCAAAATCTCCAATCTGTCGAGTTCGCCCCTCGTACACGCAGCGCCTCATATATATATATATATATATATATATATATATATATATATATATATATATATGGTGTCCCATAAGTCCGCCATCATAGGAAAAATAACAAAAAAAGGCAAAACAAAAGCTTTTATTTACAGAACGTGCTCACTATGTCCACCATTGTTTTCAATACACAAATTCAGACGCGATACCCAGTCAGCAAGCACACGATGAGTGATGTCAGGAGTAATGGTGTTACATGCCCCAATAATGCGCTGCCGCAAATGTTCAACACTCCTAATTTTCTCTGCGTATACCAGCGCTTTCAAGTGGCCCCAGAGATAAAAATCTAGTGGCGTGAGATCCGGGCTTCTAGCTGGCCATTCCACAGGCCCTCGACGTCCTATCCAATAACCAGGGAATTGTTGGTACAAGTATTCCCTTACTTGGGTGCTGTAATGTGCAGGAGCGCCGTCTTACTGGAACCATGTTGGGAAATTTCCTTCTTCGCTCAAGACACTGGGAAATGCTTCTTCCTTGAGCATACGTAGGTAGGTGCCTCCAGTGACATGTTCATCGAAAAAGAGGGGGTCTATGATGCCATCCTTCCAAATGCCACACCATACCATCACCCGAGATGCACCTTGTTCCTTTGGAAAGGTATACCAGTGAGGGTTGTTTTGAGACCAGTAGCGGGTGTTCTGTCGATTTACCTCACCATTTCCATAAAAAACAGCCTCGTCACTGAACAGAATGGTGGACGGGAAATTGGCATCCCGAGCATAAGAAAAATATGAATTATGGTTTGTTGAAATAGAAAAATATGAATTTCTCCTATGATGCCGGGCTTATGGGACACCCTGTATATATATATATATATATATATATATATATATATATATATATGTGTGTGTGTGTGTGTGTGTGTGTGTGTTAAGTAGAAAAATCATACTCTTGAAAACTTGTTTGCGTATAGCTAAATATATATGTTTTATTGTGTAAAAGTTTTATTAAAATTAAATGACAAATGTTGATTTTTAGCCCTTTTAAAATGTACCCTTTTTTATGGCACACCTGTTATATATATATTAGGCCGGGTCGAAATTTTATATTGAAAAGGTACATATTGTGAGGGTTTTGAATGGAACACAGGAACCCCCTCATAAATTATTTTCGCTGTTTAAAGCCTCCTACCCCTGGTACAATTTTTCACTTTTTGACCTATATTGAAGAATATTCCATTTATCCGAGACTTACTCTACATTCAGGTTTTTTGATGACATAAAACTTTATGAACATATAATATTTTATTTAATAAAGTACAATATTAGGAAAATAAATTAGAGGCATAATAAATGTGCTAAAATTCAATTCACTTTTTCTTTGTCCCTTCTCACATCAAAAGGGAAGAAATTTTCAATATCATTAGGAAATTTTATTTCATATGTTTCTTACTCATTCCACTGGGCCTTCCATTCAAACTTGCGCAGTTTTCGCCTTGATTCTAATGAGTTTAAGATAAACTTTTGACGGTTGTCATATCCTATTCTTTCCTGACATGCCTTTGTTACTAGGTTCACTGCCTTTTCCACACTTTGACTGTGGCATGGAAAAGAAGCTATCTCCAGTGGCTTCCATTGAGCCTGTAGTAGCTCATCGCCGCTAAAATTGTTTAGCAGCGGTGGAGGAGTAATGATCTCTTTTTGTCAATCGATCATCTCGATGTAGTCAGTAGACTGGAAATTGAGGGTTCGAGACAACTCAAAGTTTCTGGTACCTGAAAATCCTGTTCTTGAAAGGATGATTTTCTGAAGAGCTTCCTCCCTAATTTCTAGTCTCTTGTCAGTTACCATTGATATGAGTATATTTTGTGGGTGGGAAAAGTAGGCGTTATTCTTTAATACTGGTTCTATGATTGATCTATGTTGTTCATCTAAATTTCGAAGCAAGCACATTAAATGCCAAAAGTTATATGCACCATCAGTTTCATTAGGATGAGATTTTATCCAAAACCACCCTGGAGCATAGAACTGCATAATAATCTTGACTATATCTTGAAGGTTTTTATCGGGATTTGGCGTTGAGATATATAACACTAGGCAACAAATTTCAACTTTTTTTTTGTTACAGACACGTGAACTACTGATTCCTACTAAAGCGCTGATGCTGATTCCAGATCTGATATCAAAATTTCTCTATCACGTCCAGATTTTGTGTAACCGAAAACCCCTATTTTTCATTTTTTTCTCACCCGCTTCTATTACGAAAGCCGTCTAAGCTACTTTTCCGTGCCACGTTTTATGTTAAGCATACTTAAATAATTAGTGAACAGGGATGTCTTTCCTCCTTTATTCTGGCTTAAGACAGACAGCGGAATTCCGTAAATTCCTGTTCTTAAGTGAAACTTTGGTGTGTCGTCTTCCTTTGTCGCTTGTAGGATGACGAGCTCTCCTTCTGCAGGAACCAACAATAATCTCCCATCATATTTGGGTTGAAATTACCTTGGTATCTGTTTTCCATAACTGAGATCTGTTGGTGGAAGCGCTCACCATGCTCGTCACTTACAGCCCCAAGGTTGGCCGGGAAGAAGTCAAGATGAGAATGTAAAAAATGAATTTTCAAAGACATTCTGCATCCCATTATTTCATAAGATTTAAGCATGTTTTCTACGAGTTTACGGTGGTTTTCAGCTTTGTGGTTTCCAAGAAAATTTTTGACAACTTCAACGAAAGATGTCCATGCTCCTAGTTCATTCTCATTTAGGTTAGATGGAAACGATGAGTCGTGGATGACACTGCGGATCTGTGGTCCAGTGAAAACTCCAGCTTCTAGCTTAGCATCTGTCAATATTCCTTTGAATTTATCCTTTAAATATTGGAAACCACTACCTTGATGATCCATACCCTTCACGAAATTTTTCATAAGGCCAAGTTTAATGTGAAGTGGTGGAAGATGTACTTTCTGAGGGTCAATAAGTGCTGGGTGTTTCACATTGTATTTACCAACAACATGTTCAGTTCTAGATGGCCAATCATGTTTTTTGTAGTGGTTCTTGTCATCTCTGCTGTTCCATAGACACAAAAAGCACATATGCTTTGTGTAGCCCAACTGTAACCCAAGAAGTAATGATACAACTTTAAGGTCGCCACAATATTCCATGTGTGGTCCTTATATTTGATGAGTCTTAGCAGCAGTTTCATCGATTCATAAGTCTCATTAAGGCCAGTGGCATGTGCTACAGGTATTGAAGGTTTTTCATTGCCGTTGTGCAGTAATACAGCTTTAAGGCTAGCTTTACTAGAGTCAATGAACAGTCTCCATTCTTTTGGATCATAGCGACAGCCAATCCCTTGCATCAGACCACTGATATCGTGGCAGAAACAAACGTTTTCTTCCTGTAAGTAAAATGATGAAAACTGCAAATGGCGATGGCGGAAATGGGAAACTTTGGTGTTTGGTTGGAGAAGATTAAATTCTTGAAGTCTTGAACCAAGCAACTCTGCCTTTTCTTTTGGTAATTCCAAATCGCGCACTAAGTCATTTAACTCCGCTTGACTTAACAAATGTGGGGAAATATTTGCATCTGGAACATATATGCCATCTTTCCCTGTTTCTATATCACTAGCAGAATCTTCAGATGAACTGCTGTCTGTTATCGTTGCTGGTGGAACTGGTGGTGGATTTGTTTCATCATGTGGTACTGGTTTCATTGCTGATTCGCAGTTTGGGTACGTGATCTTTGATTTGTTTTTCTTTGTGAAACCAGCAATCTTTGTCAAACAAAAATAACAATCATTGAAGTGATTTTTCGGCTCACGCCAAACCATGGGGACTGAGAACGGCATAGCTTTTCTTTTACCATTCATCCAAGCTATTAACATTGCATTGCACTGTGCACAGCAAATATGTGGTGCCCAGTCCCTCTGTTGGTCTCCTAACTTACAGTCAAAAAACACTTGTAAGCAAGTTTAATCTTTGTTGTTATGTTTCTACGTTGTGGCTTAGGTGTATATTGTCCACAGACAAAGCAGAAGTTGTCTGGGTGATTTACACAAGCACGTCTATTTGATGCCATTTTGAATTACCATACAATATCTGAAAAAACGTAGAAAGTAATTATTACGATGTGCAAAAAAAAGAAATACACACCGTAGTACAAAACAAATGCTATAAAAACACACAAGTCACCATAACCTGTCACTTGCTCATCAGCAGAGAGCTTCAACAACCGTTCTGCTTGACTGTCACGTAGCGACTGACCGTTGGGCCGTTGCCCGTTACTATGCTCTTGACTCAGTGTTGCCAACTCGGGATAAATTTTATTTATCAAAATTGTTCGAATTTGTATATAGTTGGCAAAAAAATTGCTTTAACCTTGAAAAGCAAGTTTCATATTACTGGCATTAAGCCGATTAAAACCAAAATCTGGACGTGGTAGAAAATTTTACTAAAAGTGATTTGCATTTTACACAAAATCTAGACGTGATAGAAAAAATCTAATTATAGATTTGAAATCAGCATACCGAAATTAGCTAGGAGCACCTATTTGGTCTTCTGTAACAAAATCTTTGTTGCCTAGTGTAATCGAAGGACCCTGTTGGCTAGAGTTAGCCAGCGAGCATGGTGAAGGGTACCTGGGGATCGAGTGGACAGATTTTGAGAAGTGTCTCCAGTTTGCACTGCCAGACACATATGATAGAGATATCTTTAATCACTGCTTAGCTCCTTCACAACACTTGCTGGAATTTCTTTAATGTTTCCCTTTACGCGAGAATATTTGAATACCTCCAATTTTGTTAAGTCTGTTTTCAGTTTTATTCCCAATTGAACCCACAAAAGTATTTGGACCTGTTGTTTTAATCATCATGGCTTTTCTCGACGTGCTAAAAGCAGCTCATTCAATGCAAGGGCACACCAACCACTGCACTGGTCTGTTAAGATGAATTTCAACCATTTTTATGGCTCCACCAATTTTTCCTGTATTTACAGGATTACCATCACACAGTAAAGCTTTGATAGTATCTGTGCTGTTCGAGTCTGTAATAATAGTTATCAACTCTTCTGCTATGCAGCGAGCAGTTCCATTATCTGGTGTGACATGGTCTACATAGATGCATCCAGTCTTTCACATAACATCGTGTTCTTCTTTTATCTTCCACTTTTAGTTAATGTGTTATCTTTCCTTCCATTAAATCCAAAGCACTCCACTCAGATTTTCGGATTTAGACATAAAAGTATTTGTTCAACCCATGCGATTTCTTTCTCTTTCTAATTTCTTTCTGTCAAGCAAGTTGGTGTTGTTAAGGATCCCCATACTTTTAAAGCTGCATTGACTATTGCAGCTGCAGCTCTACAACTTACCGATAACAATCTGCTGTTAATGCTAGGTTTTATAGGAGTGCTGTTCTGAATATTCTCACTCAATTCTAAGTCGCCCTCATAATCTACATCCTGACTCTCTGATCTACATCCATGTCTTCAGTATTTTCTATAAATTCCGATGGTAAACATTGGTGGCTTCAGTCATTTCTTTTTGTGCTTTTAGTTTGACGGTTTTTGTGCTTCTTGGGCTCTTGCTAAATACTCTTCTTTGTTGAACTGGTCCTAACTGTTTTTTCTTTGTTTATGACCCACAAAAGACTCCCATTCTGCCATTGGTATTTTATCCTTACACCTGCAAGATTTCCTATCAATTCCCTTATCATAGCATTCACAGAAGAATATATCAAACATTTCATCATACTGAGCTACTTTTAAGGCAAAACTTTCATTTCTTCGATGTAACGGCACCTTTGTTCAATTTTGAGCTTCTTCTATTAGTCGACTGACTTTAAGATAGATACCTTTGGTGTTAATCGTAGGAAAAGAAAATTTCATCCAAATGTCTTCATTATCTTTTACAACAACCCTGTAACAATCATTAGCAGTTGCTGATCCTTTTGATTTAGCTTCTTCACGACGGCGCACAAAAAGGTATTGCCTCACAACATCTGCTTTTGAAGGAGTCATGGCTGCTGGGATTCGTAAGATATTCAGAGGCTGCATTTGAGGACTTGCTTCTAGTAGTCATAGTTTATATTCAGAAGTAAAATCAAATATATGTAATTTATAATTTATGACATTCAAATTATAATTAAAGCAAATGCAAATTATTTCTATCATATTTATCTGAAAAATTATTTCTATTTTATCTAAAACAAAAATACAAGCATTAAACAAACAACTTATCATGTAACATATAACAACATTAAACTATGCAATATGAACGTAAAAAAAGGAGGAGGGGCATGTGATAGGGGTAGTAGGTAGCACATGCTTGATTTTTTATATTTTGTTAAAGCGATAAAAAAAAACCTTCTCACATAGTGTACTTTTTAAGAAATAACATTTTTTCCCATTTAATATATGCAAATATGAGGGTAAAAGGGGGGAATATGTGCTAGGGGTTAGCAGGGGTAGCACATGCTTGATATTTAATATTTTGTTAAGATGATAAAACGAAACTTCTCCGTGTACTTTTTAAGAAATAAAAAAAATTCCCATTTTCGACCCGGCCTTATCATAGCATACCTTTGGTTTATATATATAATATATATATACGTGTATACACGTGTGTGTGTCTGTGTGTGTGTGTGTGTGTATGTATGTGTATATGTGTGTGTCCAAGTCACGCAACGCTACATTAGGAAATAAACACAAATGAAAATTCTTGTCTCTCGTAAATTTTTATGATACAGTGGTATTCCCTTGAGCAAGTACTGAAAGTGACACTCTCTTCTTGGATGTACATATCCACATTTTCGCATGTTCACATCAACACGTTGAGAATAATTAGAGTGCCACAAGTAAATATGAAAAATAATTCTTCCCAGGACCTGTTTCTAAAGAATGCAATTAATCACATTTGTATACTTCGTAATTATGACTACCAATGACGTACTCGTTTTATATTATTATCTGAAAAGACTAAAGCTTAAGGGCCAAATTAAACAGGAAAAATAAATATAAAAAGTGCAGTTAGTAATTGTATGTTCTATGTTAAATTATTTTAATATTATAGTTTAATATTCTTGTGTTTACTTTTAACAATAAACACTGCTTCATCGATTGACTGCTTGATTGATTGTTTGACTGGTTGATTAACTCTACACTCATAATCTCATTCGTTAAATATATCTTCCGTTGATAAAATATTTTTGTCGAACTTATTCCTTGATGAAAATAATTTTTATCGAATTGGTTGGCGACATCTATTGGAGGAAATGCTCATTAAATTCTCTTTCAGTTTAGTTTCATTAATCGAGTGAAATTACATGCAAGTTAATTTTTATGTTAATCCAGACCAACGTACTAACAGGAATCTAAATTTTAAGATTAAATACATTAGAATAATTATCTCACATCGGTGGGGTTCGAAACGTTGCCATTGAAAATTTGAATTTTGTGAGCCCCTGCTTTCTATGATACATAAAAAAACTCACTCGGTTATAAGACGTTACAGTATAACGACAGAGTTTTGAGTATACTGTATATTCTTTCGTATTGATTTTGATACGTATAGCCCTATTTTAATATAAACATTGTTTCTGTTTATATATATACAGGGCGTCCCAAAAAAATGTATACACACTTTAAATACTTATAAAGGCAATGTTTATTAAAATACATTTCATTTTCAAAATGTAGTAGAATCTACAGACATTATTTAATTGTTTTGTCAACGCCTGCTTTCAAACTGACGTCCGTTCTGGTCCAGGCACTGCTGATAACGCGAAGCAATGGAATCGCAAACATCACGAAACATTTCGTTTTGGTATTTGTGTGCATTCTCGTTCAATGGCTGCTCTCAATTCAGCGACTGTTGCAGGTTTTATAGCGTAGACTTTGTCTTTTAAGTATCCCCATAAAAAAAGTCTAGTGGTGTGAGGTCTGGTGAACGCGGAGGGTATTCTACGAAACCCCTTCGTCCAATCCACATCCACATCGTGCCAAGAACCACTCGCAATACTCCACTCTTCGGTCCGGATCATCTTCATTACTAGCATGGACTAATCTTGAAATGTAACTTTTCCATTGACAGCGCTTCAAAATGCGTTGGACAGACGATTCTGAAATTCCTACCTCACGACTCGCTTGCCGCACAGATTTTCTTGGACTTTGGTGATACGTTTCCAGTACTCTTTCTTGCTTTGTGGGGCTTGTCGATGTCCGTGGTCTTCCGGAACGCTTCTTGTGGACATTCTGAACAGTTCCATCGGCTTCAAACTTATCTCTAATTCGAGTGATGGTAAGTCGCGTTGGTGGATCTGTTTGAAACTCCCTCCTAAACTGTCTTTGCACTTCAACTGCGTTTTCACACTTCCAGTAGCATTTTAGAATGAATTTCCTTTGTTCAAAGCTTAGTCTGACTGCCATTATTAATTCTAATGGGTTTAACTTGGAAAGAAAGAAACATCAATTGAGCTATCAGCTGTTAAAGTGTGTATACATTTTTTTGGGACGCCCTGTATATATATATATATTATATATATATATATATATATATATATATATATATATAGCAGTCTCTCATCTGGAACAAGTCATTCGTCACCTCCTCATCATATTTATCAGTTAATATCTTGTAGCATTCGATCATGTCTCCCCGTACACGTCTGTATGCTAGTGTTGATAATTCTAGCTCCCTTAATCTCTCCCCATATGACAGGTGACTCAACCCCGAAACCAACTTAGAGGCTCTCCGTTGCACATTTTTTGACATGGGTCAGATTAAGTTAAGTTAGGTTAGGTTACGCTGGGTTATTTATGTTGTTAGTTTTTCAGTGTCGGTGTTATGGTCGTGGCGATCCGATAAGTATAGGTTCATATATACTTTAGAAACAAAGTAAATGCACACTGAAATAACGTGACATTACTATAGATTATGTATCATCCCACCTCCAGCAGTTCAAGAGGTCATGAGAAAACAAAAATACTCTCAGATTACTTGTACAAAAACTATTTACGGGAGGATGCTGGTGTTGCTCACAAATTCTTTACTTACAAACTGATTTGAGTGAAATACGTACTGTTTTTCTGCGTCTATTTGTTGGATATTTGCCAAGTTTTAACCTAATTAGATAAAAGTATTTGAAGTTATAAATGTTTTCGTGTTATTTTTTTGTTGCTTCACTTTTTTTATGCTCCACTCCCCCACTTTTAAACGTAGTAACTTGAGAATTGGTCCTGACTATCTTGATACACTAAAAACCTTGCAAAATGCTTTTTCCAAATACAGCTTGTGTTCTCAAGATATTTTTTTTAGCTCGAAATTTCAAAATAAAAAAATCATATTTTCCCATAATCTTTTGTTGGAAGGCTCTCTATATTTAGTTTTCCTGCAAATTTGAAAATGTTCAATGTCAACATTTTTTCTGTAGGTTTTATACCTTTTAGTATTTCGAATTTCTTTATTTTGAGAAAATTGAATTTCAAAATTCATGTAATCTTAAACATTTTTCTTTCCGTAAATTTCTTTATAAATTTGGAAATAACGTATTTCATATCCTTGGAATATATTTTGTATTGCTGAATGAAAAGAGAAAAATAGTTGCCTTTTTGTATATATTTTTTAATTTACCCTGGTACCACCATTTTTACTCTTTCTTCTGATAACTGCAAGAATTTCGACTTATTATCCATGAAAAATAACAGCAACATCGAATTCTACGGGGAAAATTACACAGGAAGAAGTAAAACTAAGTTTTTTTTAATACACACAAGCAGAGCCTTCGGCTCACTGCCCTACGGGCAATGCTTGTGCTTCGCAAACTCGCATCCGGCGAGGGCACCTTCGGTGCCTGGGTTACCCACCCCACTCCCCATTACCCCACCCCTCGCCCATTACCCCCAACCACTTCCCGTTACTCCCCACCCCTCTCCCCCATTACCCCCACACAGGGGGAAGGGGCTGGCACCTTGCAACAATTGATCAACATTGCAATTGCATATGCACTCGAACATTTTGCGGAACTAAACCATTTGCGGAACCATTTGCGGAACTAACTATTTTGGGAAGTAAATAGTGTGACACATATACTATCACTGATATTGTTTTCACCTGAAATGTATCCTTTTATAGCCGGACGACAAGCGGTAGCTCGCTGTCGCTCGCTATCGCCCTACAGGCAGGTAACAGTATATGTCACAGTACTATATAGCAGTATATGTCACAGCTAGCTGTATATTTGATACGGTTTAAAATTGAATGGATAATAATAATTTTTTTTTCACTTTTTCATGTATTTTTTTTATTGGTTCTAGATTTAAAATTATATTATATGAGGCCATCATAGGAAGAAGTGGCTAAGCGACAAAATTACCCCGAATTACCCCCATCACTCTCCCCATTACTCCCACCCCCACTCCCCCAATCCCCTGTACATATACTGCTACTCGCCTGGAGGGCGGGTAGCAGTATATGTCACAGTATGTGTGAACTCAAGATTTTCACGGCTGCGTTCTTTTCTGTAGTTTTATCGCGGTGCTGGGCCTTCGGACCCAGTAATTGTGACCTTGGACCGGGAAACTTGACAGAGCACATCGGCAGCTCATGGGATATCAGTTGGTGGTGGTTGCAGAATTTTCCGATTTGCCGTTCAGTCTGTGCACGGTTCCGAAGAAAGCGGACAGACAGACACACAGACACATTTTAGCTCAATAGTATATACTATATAGGATGTGCAACTTTTTTTTTTTTTTTTTCACTTTTTCATGTATTTTGTTATTGGTTTTATTGGTTGTAGATACAAAAACCATCGTCTCCCCTTAACGTGCTGCCAAATAAATGAGGAACCTCCAACAAATCAAACTAATTACATTCAAGAACCAGTTGGACAGGTGGGCCAGAAATAGCTGACACATTTCAAATTTATGTAAGATCTTAAATGATGTTAATTCATTTTTTCTTTCTGTTCAGATTATAAAGGACCCCTGTAAGATTTACTAACACGATAGAGTGGACAAATATCCAAAGAGCAAAGATCCTGGACTGTACTTCAAGTTTTGTTCAATAATTCAGGGTAAGAGAAGACTTCAAGAGAATTTACAATGTTAACAGATGTCCCACCAGGAACAATACTCATGTGCCAAAAAAATTCATGAAACTGTCAGTGCACAAGCCACGCCTCCTCCAGGACGACCCAGAAGTGTCCGTACGCCTGACAAATATTGCAGTTGCGCGTGAAGCTGTTCAGCGTAGTCCACGCTGTTCAACAAGAAAACTGTCACAAGCATTGAATATAAAGAGTAAATCTCACCGGACCACACTGAAGGATGAGTTGTACGTGTTTCCCTACAAAATTCGAGTGGTTCAAGAACTTAGTGAAATTTATAGACGAAGCAGGATGGAATTTTGTAAACCATCTCCTCGGATGTACGAGAAGGGTGACATGTTTATTGAGAAACTAAGCATGTCAGATGAAGCTCATTTTGAGCTCACAAGTTATGTCAACAAGCAGAACTCCCGATTTCGGCAGAAGAAAATCCTGAGCAGTTCCACCAACGACCTTTACACAGTGAATATGCCACAGTGTGGTGTCATTTCTTGGGCCGGAGTAATAGGGCCATACTTGTTTTCCGATGCCAATGGGACAACTGTCACAGTGGCATCAGAGCGATTTCAAGAAATGATAAGCAATTTTCTTGCTCCAAAACTAATAGACATGGGATTTGATGATCAAACCTGGTTCCAGCAGGACGGGGCAACTGCCCATACTGCTCGCGCATCAATGTCACTCCTGAAGGACCTGTTCTCACATTTCACAATTTGGAGATGTTCCATGGCCAGCCAGAAGCCCTGACTTAACTAAGCCCCATTTCTTCTTGTGGGTGTACCTTAAATCAACAGTCTACCAGACAAGACCAAGGACTATTCAAGACTTATTGGAACTCGTTAATTTTTCCACTTGCAACTTTGGGGAAGGTGATGCAAACCACAGTTGTCCTTATGCATGAATACATACATGAAAATGGTGGCCACTTAAAAGGCGTTGTTTTCAAGACTTAGGTCCTGAAACTGTAGTTTCGTATGATGTGCTAATATTTACATTTTCCGCTAAAAGGTCGCTGAAGTAATCTCTTGAGACTGTAATTTCGTATGATATGCAAATATTCTCATTTTATGTTAAAAGTCTTTTTAAATATAATATAAATGTATGAATATAAATATAATGTAAATTAAATATAAATGCGTCAGGTATGTTTTCCCCACCCTGTATATATATATATATATATATATATATATATATATATTGTCGTAACCATGAAGTTTGCAGGCAGAGATCTTTTATAAAATAAGTGAAGGAATGTTATTTTTAAGATTTCGTGGTGTACATCTCTGAACGCAGTGTGGTTTGGTTTTTAAACATTCATGAACGAATAAATCCGAAGTGTTTCAGATTGTTTAAAGTTTGTTCTATCTTAGTTCGGATTCTCAGAGAAGTAATAAAGCCAAACCACGTGGGGACAGAGGTTTATCACCGAGACCCGACCCCACGAGAAGGGTAATCCAACGGATTTGGATGTACGTGCAAATGGTGGGTTCCTCTTTCGCTGGGTCGAAAATTTTAGATCTTTCGATGATGTGCGACTTTTGTAAGGCAGATTCGAAGACGCTGCTAAAGTTGAACCACGAGGGGGTCATAAACTTAGGACTTCGAATCTGTTAACTGTATTTAAATGTATTTTTTGGGAAGAAGGAGGGGTTTATACTCGGAAATCAGGTCCCGCTCCAATCAGGGGGCCCAGGATCCTGGGAAACGTAGTAAAGACGCCTTCTTTCCCTCTTGTATGGGTAATAGCCTTCTGGGGGACGGTCTTAGAAAAACAAAGGGTTTGATAGGCTTTCAGAACATTGGAAGGCGGGGTCCTTCAAAATTGTAAAGTAAATTCGAAAATTGTTAAGTTAGTTGTAGTCGTTCCTCCTTGAAGTTAACTGTGGCTAAACAAACCCCCTGTAGACTTGTGGCGTAAAAACTTTAAAACGGAAAGTATAGCATGTCATTAGCTTACGCGGAAACCTGTGCAAATGAAAGGTTATTGTTACGACCTTAACCGATAATTTGATTGTATCTTAATTAATGTTAACCAACGGACCAAGAGTTTTGTGAACTTTCCATTATTTAATTTGGCTCCAAGTAAATGCTAAACGGGGTACGTCTGGGCCCCTAGTTCCTGAATCCGTCAATTTGGGTTCAGAAGTAAGTCCCGTTAGTTGATATACTGTAGTGTTGAAAATTTTGGGCGGGCCGTAAATCTACGGTCCGTACGGCACAATTGAGAGTAATTTGTCATCTGCAGTAGTAAGTAGAATAATTCTTCGAATATCCTGGTCAATTCCGACCACTTCATTTCTTGTTATTTATTTTTTGTTGCACTAAAATATAAAGCCCTCGATATATAAATTATTGAAATTCAGATAACTGTTAACTTTTTCTTTTTTAATTGAAATTGTTACAGAAAATTGGTAAAAACGATTTAAATTCATATAACTGTGACCTTTGTCTTTGAAGTTAAGATTGGATTGTATATGGAAATTATAGATTTACTTCAGAATAAACTATTAAATGCATGTACTTGTCGAGTAACATTTAATAAAATTTATAAGAGGGCGTGGTTGTTTTAAATACCTTGATAGGCCTCTCTTGTTAGCTGAGGGAATTAACGTTCAAAGTAGGCTTTTGGAAAGCCGAAGGAACCTAGCCTATCAATTTAAAGGGCCGAGTCATCCTGGACGAAAATAGAAATAAGAAATAAAAAACCGGGTACGCCCAACTTAAAGGGTGCCCGTGAAGTGAATTAACGTAATTAAAGGGTGTCCAGTACCATAAATAAATATACGGGTTGGGCACTACATCAATGGTGTCAGAAGTGGGATCTATTGCAAGGTATTTATCGCAAGAGTGTAACTTGTTGTTAAAATAAATTTTCGTGACAGTAAAGCACGAACGTAGAAAGTATTTGCAACAGTAATTCGGTAAAATAATTGGTAACAGTAAAAAGTGTCGCTAACAGTGATTACAGTTTTAAAGGTTTTGAAATAAAGATAAAAAAACAAAAACTTCGCGATGTCGGTAAAGAGCGTGGAAATAACGAATGAGAAAGCGTAAGTGACATGAGTGATACCGAACCAACGAACTTAAACGAAATAAGTACAGAAAGTTTGGAAAATTTAAAAAGGATAAATTTGGCCAAATTATCGGTTAGTAAAGGAATGCAAGGAATTAGGGGAAGAAATAAATCGAAGAAGGTCGAAACTGGAAGACCTTGTAATGATTATTCCGCGCGGGAGTATTGGACAACCGAAGGTCGGGGGTTCGTCCCCGAAGAATCTCTCTAGTTCCTCCCGTTACAGAAGAACTTTCGAGGCAGGAAAGGATTGGGTGGAGACCAGAGAACCCAGAAGACATCCCAAAGAATCCTTGCAGAAGTGCACACACCACAAGAGACGAGAAACACCGCACCGACGAAGACCGGCAGAAGAATATAAAAACCGTCGTACAGGTATTAAAGAGTACTAGCTTACCTTTGCAACGTGAACAGGCAGTAAGGGGTCCTGAGCAAACGACTTTTGGACACACTTGGAAGGAAGTTCGCCGAAGTTTATGGGCGAACGGGCACAAGAGAACCCAGGAACCAGCCCAAACGCCGTCAGGAAGGAACAAGGTGAGACAGTCAACCCAATTGCCACAGGAACATTAAGTGCAGGTAATGCCTTGGTTCAGGCTAATCCCACAAGGAGACATATTAAAGTGGGCATACCTAAGGACGCGTTGAAGACCGTTATGCCGGAGTATGCTTGTAATTGCATCAAAGGAACATCCTTTCGGGACTATTGGATGGAATCAACCCAGTTTTCGGTAAACAACCCAAGCTTAGGACTGAGAGATGAAGAGGTCCTAAGAGAAGAAACGCCACATGACAGAAGCCGAAGACTGCCGAAACTGCAAAATCCTCCCACATCCTGGGACTACAACTCACAACATTCAGAAGAAAGAACAGCCACAAAGGAGGACAACATCAAGGATGTGGAGGTGAACGACGGAGACAAGTCCAGCAAGAGAGGAGAGCCCAGAAGGAAGAACTGTGACACTGGTCACAGGAGGAATAACACAACTCAAGAAGTGACTACAACCCCATCAGAAACCAGAAGAGAAAACAAACCAAGTCAAATGAAGACAGAGACTCCAAAGAGGAAACAATGGAAGAAAGTGGCCGGAGCCAGTGCAAGATTTGTCAGCAAATGCGAAATTGGGAAGAGGCGTGCCCTCGAGCAAACCTTCGACAGGATTGGAAGGAGAAGCCTCCCGAATAGCTTCAGAGGAAGTAGCGGCGAGTCCGTCGGCTAGGACTGATCACCCTACCAGTACTCGTCGCTCAACAAGCTTCCACCGCGCTGAGCGATGGTGGAGCTTCCGTCACATTGACATAAGCTATGCACAAGAACATCGGGAGCCTTCTTTGGACAGTGCCAACTTCTCAGTACACAGTTGCACCGGCCCCGCCCATTCATGTAAGAGGAGTAGAAGTAAGTTTGACTATGGGAAGGGGGGTTGAAGAATTCTTTTGTGTCTGTATAATTCCAGAGGCTCAGCAAGACTTGACTATAGGCGTGTTGTTTCGGAGGATATGAAGACGAAACAAAGGTACGAAGCCCAGGTAGACCACCGGAAGAGGACAGTCACTGAATGAAACAGTAACCATCCAAGTAAAGGGAGTAGACAGTAAAGTGCGAGGGTGACTCTGGTAGAGGCAATCCCGCACGAAAAACTAAAGGTGGCCGCCGTGATTCTGACGAGGGAAGTCAGAGACCCGGGGACGTAGTTCCCTTGGACGTCTATTCTCCGCTGCACGGGATGTGCAGTGAAGCTCGGGGAAACTTAAAAATGTTACCGAGCAGGATCCCACAGAGGAAGATGAGGTTACTGATGATCAATCAGGATGACGAAGAATACCTTGGCGAAAAAAGAGACGTCGTGGGCATAGTGACGGAGGCAGAGCTAATTGGGAGGGTAGTCGACGCTCACCCCAAATTGGAACGAATGTCACGGTGAAAGGAAGTCAAGCATCGAAGAAGGACTTCGAAGAACGAGTGACACGCCTCAAGTCCTATGTCCTTGGTTGGAAATCCTTTTCCGACAAAGAAAGGAAAATCGTCGAAGAGTGGCTAAGGGATTATTCAGATGTCTTCTCACTGGGGGCGAGCCATTGGGTTATGATAACCTGATGCCAATGAAGTTGGAAACCCAGGACCATCCTCCCATCTTTAGGCGACCCTACAGGGTACCTATTACACACGAGGAGGAGGTAAAGCGACAAATAGCAGAAATGCTGGATCAAGGAGTGATACAGCATAGCCGTTCCCCCTGGTCGTTTCCATTGGTAATCGTGAAAAATGGGGATATGAGTTCCCCTGGACGTCTATTCTCCGCTGCATGGGATATGCGGTGAGGCTCGAGGATACTTGGAGAAGTTGTCGAGCAGAATCCCCAAAGGGAAGTTAAAGGAAAAGGGAATAGACGAAGAAGAAAATTTGGGGTATGGTTTCCCCTGGACGTCTACTCTACGCTGCAATGAATGTGCAGTGAGGCTCAGCGTGGTTTGCAAGTATCACAGAGCGGAAATCTCAACGGGAAGTTAACCCTTTCCAAGGAGGCGGTAAAGTATCTTGAGAAATAAAGGTGACGACTAAAGAGTATTACCTTGAAGATAAGATGACATCGGCATGGTGGTTGAGGCAACGAGAACGGGGAGGTTCGTCGGAACAGCCGTTTGATTCCTCGCCCGAAAGAAAAAATGGAACAAGTGTCACGGTGAGAAAGAGCCAAATTTCCACAAGTGACTAAGAAGAGATTGAAAACACCTCAAGACGCATGTTCACCGATGTCCGTCGCTCTCAAAGGGAAGAAGACCGACGAGGGAAAGAAAAGATTAACTACTACCGTCACCGGTAGAGTACCAGGACCACGTGATCACTAGGAACGAAGAGTGACCACAGGAGTCCAAAGGGGAAGCGATTGAAGAAAAGAAGCGTAGGGCCCTGAGGCTTTGTGTAGACTATAGACCTTGGGACGTCAATGGCAGCAAGGACAAATATTAAGTACCCATCATTGAGGAAACCTTGGCCAAGTTGCACGGGACTCATTACTTCTCGAGCAGGGATTTACGCTCGGGATATTGGCAGTTGGCCATTCACGACGATAGCATCTCGAAAACTGCCTTCCCACGGGAAGCGGTCATTTCGAGTTCAGGGTGGTCCCGTTTGGATTGTCCAATAGTCCACCAGTGTTCCAAAGAGTAATGAATTTTATTTTGCCGAAGCAACTGGACAAGGAAGTACAGATTTACTTAGATGACCTCATTGTCCTTGGAAGGTCTTTAGAAGGACATGACGAGAGGGTACGACGAGCCTTGGATAGCCTACGCACCGCCAACTTAAAGGTAAAGTTGGAAAAATGTCAGTTATTACAGTCCCAGGTGGGGTAATTAGGCCATGTGGTCACCAGGAACGGGGTGAAGCCACAACAATCCAAAGAAGAGGGCCAACCAACAAAAAGGAATTGAAGCAATGTTATATTTGGGCAGAGAGTCATCGTCCGTTCTGACCATAAGCCGTTGAAGTGGCTTCTGAGGGAAGGACACCGAGAGCCCAATGGAAGACTAGAGCGTTCGGTTATGACATTGCAAGACTACGACGTTCTCATCGAGTACGTGAAAGGCAAACTCAACAGAGTGGCCGATTGGTTGTCCCGCCCGCCTGGAGTGACGAAGGAGTTTGTGAACGCAATATCCGAAAAAGCGATCATTGATCGCAAGGTAATCGGCAAACAACAGCAGAAGGACGTTGAAATAGCGGCAATTCGAGCAGCCATCGAAGAAGGAAAGGCTTTCAGCTGGTCCGTAACCAAGCCCATCCAGCCGTCGAGAGTCAAACTAGTGAGGAACCTGCTGGTTTACATCGATGCGAACGGAAGAGAGGTCATCGTAGTTCCTAAAAAGTTGAGAGAGCAGCTCATTTGGAAAGCCCACACTGACGTCGGGAGCATTCATCCGGGAGCTGCCGGGACTACAGAAATCCTACGGGACCTTTATTTTGGCCAGGTATGGTTCAACAGGTACGGCAGGTAGTCCAAGCGTGCGACACGTGCGCGCGGAACAAACGGACGCGGAAAGTGACTGTGGAAACAATGCCTTGTGTGCGAGGCCACAGTCCTTGGGAACTTCTGCACGTGGACTTAGTTGGTCCCCTTCCTCCGACCGTGGAAGGCAGCCATTATATCCTCACGTGTGTGGATAGTTTCAGCAAATTCACCATACTGGCAGCAATAAAGGACAAGACGGCCCGGGAGGTGGCGGACAAGTGCCATCGTTTGATACGGTGCAAACTGGGCGCCCCTTCAGCAGTAGTATCCGACCAAGGCAAGGAGTTCTGGAACTCTACCTTGCAGGAGCTCTTCAGGGTTTGGGAAGTACGACACCAACGACCGCCGCATATCACCCCAAAGCAACGGGAAGGTCGAACGTGAATAAAGAGTTATGCATCAAACTCCGCCTACGTTGTGAAGAAACTGGACGAGACCGTGGAATTGTCCCGGAACATCCGAGTGCAGCGAGCCACGGGGTGTTCTCCATTCAAGGAATTGAAGCCGTTCAAAGAGAAGGCGCCCCATGGCTTGGTGTACATTGATTACCCGCGACCGGGCAGAGGCAAGTTGGAGCCCCGGTACGAGGGTCCCTACATCATCATCGAACAGAAGACTCCAGTCACTTATCTCCTGCGTCACATGATCACTGGACATCAGATAGTGATCCATCGAGACCGCATCCGCCGCAGCATCGATGCCCCATGGGACGTTGAGCGACAAGGCGGGGCGGACGACGCAGGGGATGAGATGGGGGAAGGGCCACCGCCCCTCCTCTCGGGAGCTTCGCCCTCGACACCGGAGAAACATCAACACGGGGAAGTGAACCGGAAGGCGCCTCCCGCCCCCTGGCAGGACCGAGCGGCGGAACGAGGACCGCCGGGCGCTTCCGAACTACTTCCTCACGGAGAGCTTCGCCCAGGACAGGGAGAAACATCGACTAGGGGAGGTGAACCGGAGGGCGCTTCTTGCCCGCAGGCAGGACCGAGTGGCGGAAGGGGATCCGCCGGGCGCCTCCGAGCTACTTCCTCCCCGAGAGCTTCGCCCAGGGAACGGAGGAACATCGACCAGTGGAGGTGAACCGGAGTGCACCTCCTGCCCCCTGGCAGGACCGAGTGGCGAGCAGGAGCCGCCAGGTGCTTCCGAACTACCTCCTCGCGGGGACCTTATGGGAATAGGGTCCCCCGGAGAAAGCAGACAGGCTGCTTTCCCAGGGCCACCGTTTGAGCGTCTGTATGCTCTTAGGCCCCGACCTCGAGTACACTACGAGGAACCCGAGGATGACTAAAACTAAATGTGTCAGTGTTGGTGTCCCAATAAAGGGGACAAATAAAATCTATCAGTGATAGCGTCCCAATAAAGGGGACAAGCAAATGGAAAATATTTGAGTAAAGTGATAATACCCGACGCTAGTTAAGAAAGTTTGCATCGGAGTGCAAAATTAAAGGAGGGGAGGGATGTCGTAACCATGAAGTTTGTAGGCAGAGATCTTTTATAAAATAAGTGAAGGAATGTTATTTTTAAGATTCCGTGGTGTACATCTCTGAACGCAGTGTGGTTTGGTTTTTAAACATTCATGAACGAATAAATCCGAAGTGTTTCAGATTGTTTAAAGTTGTTCTATCTTAGTTCGGATTCTCAGAGAAGTAATAAAGCCAAACCACGTGGGGACAGAGGTTTATCACCGAGACCCGACCCCAGCGAGAAGGGTAATCCAACGGATTTGGATGTACGTGCAAATGAGTGGGTTCCTCTTTCGCTGGGTCGAAAATTTTAGTATCTCTTTCGCATGATGCTGCGACTTTTGTAAGGCAGATTCGAAGACGCTGCTAAAGTTGAACCACGAGGGGGTCATAAACTTAGGACTTCGAATCTGTTACTGTATTTAAATGTATTTTTGGGAAGAAGGAGGGTTTATACTCGGAAATCAGGTCCCGCTCAATCAGGGGGCCCAGGATCCTGGGAAACGTAGTAAAGACGCCTTCTTTCCCTCTTGTATGGGTAATAGCCTTCTGGGGGGACGGTCTTAGAAAAACAAAGGGTTTGATAGGCTTTCAGAACATTGGAAGGCGGGGTCCTTCAAAATTGTAAAGTAAATTCGAAAATTGTTAAGTTAGTTGTAGTCGTTCCTCCTTGAAGTTAACTGTGGTTAAACAAACCCCCTGTAGACTTGTGGCTTAATAACTTTAAAACGGAAAGTATACCATGTCATTAGCTTACGCGGAAATCTGTGCAAATGCTAAAGGTTATTGTTAACGACCTAAACCGATAATTTGATTGTATCTTAATTAATGTTAACCAACGGACCAAGAGTTTTGTGAACTTTCCATTAATTTAATTTGGTTCCAAGTAAATGCTAAACGGGGTACGTCTGGGCCCCTAGTTCCTGAATCCGTCAATTTGGGTTCAGAAGAAAGTCCCGTTAGTTGATATACTGTAGCGTTGAAAATTGTGAGCGGGCCGTAAATCTACGGTCCGTACACGGCACAATTGAGAGCCATTTGTCATCTGTATGTCGTAAGTAGAATAATTCTTCAAATATCCTGGTCAATGTCGACCATTTCATTTCTTGTATTAAGTTTTATTGTTACTAAAATATAAAGCCCTCTATATAAATTACTTGAATTCAGTTAACTTAATTGTATTTTAAGGAAAATTGGTAAATTTAACGATTTAAATTCATATAACTGTGACCTGTGTCTTGAAGTTAAGATTGAATTGTCTTATATGGAAATGTATAAAATTTACTTCAGACTAAATTATTAAAGGCATGTACTGTTTCGAGTAACATTTAATAAAATTATAAGAGGGCGTGAGTTGTTTTAAATACCTTGAAATGGGCCTCTCTTGTTAGCTGAGGGAATTAACGTTCAAAGTAGGCTTTTGAAAAGCCGAAGGAACCTAGCCTATCAATTTAAAGGGCCGAGTCATCCTGGACGAAAATAGGAAATAATTTGAAATAGAATTAAAGGGGTACTCCCAACTTAAAGGGGGTTAGTGAAGTGAATTAACGTAAGTAAATGGGTGTCCAGTACCCTAAATAAATAACCGGGTTGGGCACTACATCAATATATAGATATATATATATATATATATATATATATATATATATATAATATATATATATATATATAAATATAATATATATATTATATATATATTATTATATATATATATATATATATTCTATGACAGAATGCCCGCTGCGCCTTGCGCAACAAAGGCCCCCCAAAATACAACCTAGGTGGGTACTGGGAGGGTGAGTGTGTTACTAAAACTTTCTCTGGTTCTCCCTTACTGTGTATACTAAATTTGGTGCAGATTACCTTAGCCGTTTAGGCGTGTGTGAATGAACAGATATTATCATCCCATATATATATATATATATATATACAGAGGGCTGACAAAAGTACAAAGACAGATATGGCTTTTCCATACTTTTTATTTAATAATAAAAGTCAATAAATAATAAGAGAATTATTGAATGAATATATTTATAATCGTGTTGTTTTCCCCTTTCAATTATGGAAAGGTGACTCACATTCTGACATTCCATTGATGAGCCTTGCCATTTGTTCTGGAGGATAATCATCGTGGTGCCTATTTACTTTTGTGAAGCCAACGATTGCAGCATGTCTTTTGTTTCCTTAGACTACTGCATTCTTGCCACTTAATTGCCTGTTTTAATTAAATTCTATTTCAAATAACTGTTATTATTTTTTGTGTAGGTGTTAATTGTCTAATTTCCTTTATATAGTTTCTTATGTATTCAATAATTTAGTAGCCTTTAGATTAAGTTATCTATTGGGGAAGTTTTAGATTGTTTTATTGTTTTTAGATTGAGTTGTCTATTGGGGAATTTTTTCGCTTGTGAATTTAACTCATTTACTTTGTAAATTCTGTCTATTTCTTTCTTGTCCCTGAAGATGTGAGTATATCACGAAAGCACTCGGGAAAAGAAAAAAAATTGGACTTCGTGTTTCCTTTTCCTTTTCCCTGTGGTTCTTTGCTTATTAAAAAGATCACGGTTGCTTTGTGATTTCTTTGCATATATATATATTATATTATATATATATATATATATATATATATATATATACTGTATATATATATGTTATACATGTTATAATTTGATTTATCATCGAAGTAAAGCCGCGCCCTGGTGACACAATTATTTTTATATAATTTCATTCATTTAGTAATTCACACGCTAGTGTATGACTAATTTCCTCCCGAACGGAAATCACACGCCAGTGACACAGCCGGATTCTTTGATTGCACCTGGGAGAGACAATGGATTGTGAGACAGTCGCTTCTCTAGAGTTCCCAGGTGACGTCAACCGCTAGCGTAGTGGCGTAGGCAAGTTCAGTTCCTTTGACCATATAAGAAGGGGCCCAGCGCCCTTAAGGCAGATTCCGAGGAGACGGGTCTCTGGGCTGAAATGGCGGGTTTCAGTGCGTTAACGGGGATCCCCGGGGTGAAGGGTGCATTTCATCTCGTTAGGAAATTGCTTTCTATCGGAAACTTGGGTTTGTGACCTAATTGTAGGATTGACAGTAGGCACAGGCAATATTTAAAGTACAGTATCTTTAATCAATCTTCGAGTTAAGGATTAACTAGTATTGTACTAGGGGCACTCAATAAATTTTGCCCCACCCTTTTTCTTAGCTAAATAATAGGCCATGGGGCTGAAATGTCTTTTGGGCCGTAAGTTTGAACTTTCTACGCTTCACATAACCAGATTTTTCTACTTTGAACCTCCCCTCCTTGTATAAAACCCATGGTTAACGCGATTTCGAAAATGGCGTCTGACAGTGATGGGCGTCGTAAACAGAGAGCCGTTATCGAGTTCTTAACCGCAGAGGAGGAAACAGTTGGAAATATTCACAAACGCCTACAAAACGTTTACGGAGATGCTGTTGTTGATCGAAGCTCAGTTGGACGCTGATCTAAACGTGTGAGGTCATCGGAGAGAGGGAGAGCCAGCCTCGATGATGAGCCACGCAGCGGTCGTCCGGCATCGGATGTGACATCTCACACTGTGCAACGTGTTAACAAGGATAAATCAGCAAATGGGATACTCAAAAATGCGTTCACGGTTTGTTCCTCGCGAACTGACTGAAGATCACAAAGCCCAAAGAAAAGAAATTGTTTCTGAGTCGTTGGTTCGAGAAGAGACAGAAGGAGATGACTTCCTTTCATGAATTGTGACTGGGGACGAGACTTGGATACACCACTTTGAACCTGAAACAAAACGCCAATCCATGGAGTGGCATCACGCAGACTCCCTATGCAAGAAAAAGTTGAAAATGGCTCCCTCTGCACGAAAGGTTATGGACACCATCTTCTGCGACATGAAAGGGGTAATTCTGGTGGACATTATGAAGAAAGGACAAACAATCAACTCAGAGGCATATATTGCTACCCAACTGAGCTCCAGAGACGTATAAAGCGAGTACGACCGGAGACAAAACTGGAAGACGTCCTTCTTTTGCACGATAATGATAATGCAACACCACACAACAGTTTGCAAACAAGAGAGTTTATCACAAAATTGCGCTTGACTGTGTTACCCCGCCCTCCATACAGCCCGGATCTGGCACCTTCAGACTTCCATTTGTTTGGGCCAATAAAGGATGCTATTCGTGGAAGAAAGTTTCAGAGTGACGATGAGGTTGTTGAGGAGGTTAAGAG
This sequence comes from Bathynomus jamesi, assembly GCA_023014485.1. NCBI lineage: Eukaryota > Metazoa > Arthropoda > Malacostraca > Isopoda > Cirolanidae > Bathynomus > Bathynomus jamesi. The sequence continues at coordinate 289,215 of JAJOZX010000220.1, read as the reverse complement.
GTGGCTCGAGCGGAACCCATCGGACTTTTACCAGCAAGAAATAAAGGCCCTTGTTTCGAGGTAGAGGAAAGCCGTAAAAAAGGATGGGGACTATGTGGAAACATAAAAACTTATAAAAAATGTATGTAACTACTTGTGTACAAAATTTCTGGAACTTACAAAGAAACTTGGAAAGAAAAAAAAAGGTGGAGCAAAATATATTGAGTGGCCCTCGTACTTTTAAACTTTTAGTGAAGAAATCAGTCTATAAATTTTCTGTGAAAAGAAAAACATTTGATTTACTGTAACTGAGTCAAATCTCTCTTCCTAAATTTGATTAAAATAATACTCGCCGACGTGTTTTTTTTGACTACCAAAGAAATATCTATACAGTAACACTTAAACGGATTTGGTCTCGCGTGCTCTTTGGTCAGGGCAACACAATACATCGAGACGGGTTTTCCATCCAGGAGTACAATATTATACCCTCTTGGAGTAATTAATTTTAATTTAACTCCGACAGGTGTATAAATAATATATTATATATATATTAATATATATATATATATATATATATATATATAATATTTAGGAGAAATCCAATGACAAGGAGGAATGTAAATGCCATGAAAAGTCTTCTTTAATGCGCAACGTTTCGAGCAATACGCTCATCATCAGGCTAGATGAAACGTTGCGCATTAAAGAAGACTTTTCATGGCATTTACATTCCTCCTTGTCATTGGATTTCTCCTAAATATTAAATTGAAGCTTTGTAGAAGCAACCCGCATGACTATATATATATATATATATATATATATATATAACCTTGGTTTTGTTTTCCTCCAAATTGATGATTCTGACGATGGTCAAGCTTGTTGCCCCACTTTAAACCTACAGCTTAATGTGAATCCGAACGACGACTTACCAGGAAAGTCAGACATTAAAAAGTCCTTCCCCTAACTCGATCTCACGACCTCCTAATCAGCAGCCCACCATCTTAACCACTAGGCTACCCAGGGTACCCATTTATCTACCAACCAATTTTTTCTATGGAAGCATGAACGGCTGGGTGAGTTGAACGCCCCCTGCTATCGCCGCGAATCGAACTGGGGTCGCTGGATTCGTAGTTAGAGAGCAATGCTAACCACTTCACCACCGACGTGTGTGTGTGTGTATATATATATATATACATTTAGGATAAAAACGAAGACGTAGATCAAGAAAGTCATTATATTTGGCTGCAGCCGACGTTTCGGGCAACTCTACCCATTTTCAAGGCCTAATAAATAAAAAGCTAAAATTAATGCATGACAAAAAAATATATACGAATGTCAAAAACAAACTAATTCATAGCACAGAATAAAACCACTTAAAGAATAAAAATTAAAAAGCGTAAAACAAGCATAAGCCAAAAACAAAAATTAAAAATTATATACATGACAAAAAACACATGATAAAAGTAAAACTTTAAACCTAAAAACATTCAAACAAATTAGTTAAAAACTTCACTAATAAAAAGTTAAATGAAAAAACGCAAAAGTGCACGAAACATACCATGCTCACTTGACATCCTCAAACAACTGAGGCGAAAAGGAGACAGGGTCAAGGGGAAAAACAGAAAAATTTAGTTGGTAGGCATTCTAATTAATATAAAGGGGGGTAACAGCTAGAATCAATATTTAAGCTGGAGTTCAGAAATTTAATGCACAAAGATTCATAAATACGGAGAGAGGACGGACATTTTAATGATTTAAGAATTTTAAAGTTATTAACGGAAATATCAACTTTACACTTAACAGAATGATTTCTAATGGCAGACTGTTCCTTTTTAGATAAAACTTTTCCTGTCCTATGGCTAATACCCATATGGGAGCAAAATCTTGCCTGCAAAGAACGAACTGTGCTGCCAACGTAGTTCCCCTGGGAACACCCAGGGCAGGTAAACAAATAAACGACAGAACAGTTCATCGCAGGGGGGATTTTGTCCTTACAACGGAAAAAACATTCAAGGGTATTATTATTCACAAAAGCAACCTTAAAATCAGTGTGAAAATAAAATTTCCTCACCACACTCAACAATTGCTTTTTCACAGAAGTGTTAAATTGGTAGAGATCAGGTAAAACAAGATATTTACAATTCTTAGGAACATCATACGTTGGGATAAGTTTGGGGGAATAAACATTATTAAGTAATTTACCAATAATACCTTGTACAAGAACCCGTGGAAAACCATTTTTAAAGAAAAAATCAGTAAGGAATTCAAACTCATATGAAGCAGAGCAAAGTTTGAGCAAATATTATAAGCTCTATGCACTAAAGTGCGAATCGAACTTAGTTTGTAATTAAAATCGCAAAAACTATAAAAATTAAAACCTAAACCCGTAAAAGTAGGCTTCCGGTATGTAGAAGTTAAAACAGTTGAGCCTGATTTGGAAACCAAAACATCAAGGAAAGGAATAGAACCTTGAACTTCCTTTTCCTGCGTAAATATATGTTCTTATGAAGTGTGTTCAAAAAATTTAAAAACTGAACTGATTGATTATCCGTTTGGAATAAAGCAAACGTGTCATCAACATAACGTCTGTACAAATTCGGCTTAAGGTGAGGGGGGCACTCACAGAAGGCCCTTTCCTCAAGATTTGTTTGAATGTTTTTAGGTTTAAAGTTTTACTTTTATCATGTTTTTTGTCATGTATATAATTTTTAATTTTTGTTTTTGGCTTATGCTTGTTTTACGCTTTTTAATTTTTATTCTTTAAGTGGTTTTATTCTGTGCTATGAATTAGTTTGTTTTTGACATTCGTATATTTTTTTTGTCATGCATTAATTTTAGCTTTTATTTATTAGGCCTTGAAAATGGGTAGAGTTGCCCGAAACGTCGGCTGCAGCCAAATATAATGACTTTCTTGATCTACGTCTTCGTTTTTATCCTAAATGTAAAATTACGTCTCCTTAGGAGGGATCCTATTTCATATGTATATATATATATATATATATATATATATATATATATATATATATATATATAATATATATACAGGGTCGAACAAAAAGGTAAGGCCTTAGCTTCATATAAGGATAACTTTGGCCGGAAGCTTTGCGTATAATTATTATTATTATTACTTTATTTTAGATTACTTTAGGTGAGTTTGAACGACGGTTCAGGATCGACCTGCGGTCGACACCTCTGCAGCATCCCGCTTCATTTGCGGAATTTGGTGAAGGAGGGGATTGCTGTCTGATCTCCTCCTTCCCTCGTAGCCAGCCACAAATGGCTGGTCAGGGACTTTGCACAGGACTCTGTCCAGCTGGTTCTTGAAGTTATTCAGGTCGGTGTGCTGGAGATTCCTCACTTCTTTTGGTAGGACATTGAAAAGCTTTGGGCCCCGTATTCTGAGGGTATTTTCCATCCTCGTTTTCATGGCCCCTTGTCCCACCGCAGCTGGGACCGTACAAAATCTGCCTCTTCTCTCATTCCAGTTTGTTTCTATTTCATTTCTAAGGTTAGGGACAGAGCCCTCAAGTATTTTCCACATATATATTATTGTGTACCGCTCGCGCCTTCTTTCGAGAGAGTAGAGTTCCAGGGATTGTAGTCGAGACCAGTTGTCTTCGCCTTCCGTTTCCTCTATCTTAGACGTAAAAGTCCTTTGTATAGCTTCATTGTTCGCAATGTTTCGTTTTCTGTATTGGCTTGTGAGTACTGAGCAATACTCAATTATCGGTAGGACTAGACTCTTCCATAATTTAAGCATGATGTTTGCTTTTCTGCTGCGGAAGCTCCTCCAGATGATTCCCAGTATTTTCTAGCCGTTGTAATTTTGATGTTATAGTGTTCTCTGGATTCTGCATCCGACGACATTATTACGCCAAGATCCCTGACTTGTGGATTTGGTGTTATCTGTTTGGCTTGCAGAGTTTTGTACCCTTTTTCCTGCAGCTCCTTGTTAGTACCATATCTTAGAAGTTGGAATTTTTCTTCGTTGAACTTCATATTGTTGTCTTCTACCCACTGGAATAATGTTTCAATGTCGTTTTGTAATTTTCTTATGTCACCTTCGTTCAATATTTCCTTACATATCTCTGTGTCATCTGCGAAGCATGATACAATACTGTCCTTAATATCAGCAATCATTATTATGAACAGCAAGGGAGCTAATACGGGTCTTATTAAAAATTTGGACTGAGTTCGAATGTTTTTAAATTTGCATTACAGATACAGTTTTTCGCGCTGATTTCAAATATAAAACTCATTTTTTGCGGAAATTTCTTATTTGTATGTTATAAGTCTATGAATCAGAAGTGCTTGCCAATCATGCTTAACATTAGGTCAGTTCTTGTCTAAAATATGGTTGGTATAGCTTAAGGTTAGTTTAGGTTAGGTTAAGTTAGGTTAGGTTTAGGTTAGGTGTAGCTGCAGAAGTCGAGTGCAGTTGGGTGGCTCATGCCCAATTCATCCGCGCAAAATTTCATCGATGTGTATTCTTTTGTCCAGCAGTAGATAAATTGAAGAATTCTTGCCAGATCAAGATTCATTCCATCCAGCCATGTGCTTTTTCTGATGGTGACGTCATTACACCCTCCTTTCTGACTGCGCCAATTGAATCTTCCGTCAATACATTTTACTTGCATATCGTGGCGTTTTCGGCATTGCTTCTCTTTGGGCGCAATCCCCACACTTTGCATTTTGTACAAGGCATCAGTTTCGCTTAACGAAAACAATGATTGTAGGTTATCACTCATTTTCAGTCACCAACAAAAACAGGCACTGTTCCTGCAAACAAATGCCAATAAAATGTTAAATATTTATTTCCGCAAAAATGAAGCAGCATAAAAAACTGTACTAATGACAAAATTTTCATAAAAATTTAACACAGTCCAAATTTTTAATAAGATCCGCTAATACTGTCCCTTGTGGGACAGAGCTCACGACTTCCGAGACTTCCGATTTAACTCCGTTTACCACCACTCTTTGCGTTCTTTGCGTCAAGAAATTAAATATCCACCTTCCTAGCTTTCCAGTAATTCCTATATTCTTAAGTTTGTGTGCTATGATTCCATGGCTTTAGCAAAGTCCGATAGATATTATACTGGGTGATCCAGATAAATGGGACCCATAAAAAAAAGCTAAATATTCTTAATATTTAATTCCTTTCATAAAAACTATATATCATTCGAAAGAGTAGAGTTACAAGTTTATTATGAAATATTTATTTTTTAAAACTGACTCCTTTCAAATGTGCTCCATTAGTTGCCAAGCATTCCAGTGTTCTCGCTTGTAAGTTCTGCATCACTTTTGCAAGAGTGTGCGGTGGTATGGCCTGTATCTCATTTGTGATGGCGGCCTTCAATTCTTGCAAGGTCGTTAGGTTATTTCTGTAGACCCTACTCTTTAAATATCCCCAGAGATAATAATCTAAGGGAGAAAAATCCGGAGACCTTGCGGGCCATTCAACGTCTCCAAATCTTGAGATTAACTCGCCTGGAAACGTTTGACGCAAAACTGCCATGCAGTTCCTCGTGATATGGCAGGTAGCTCCGTCTTGTTGGAACCAGTGGTTTTCTAGACAAAGATCTCTTAATTTAGGAATAAGGAAATCGGTCAACATTTTTCGTAGCGATCACCATTTACAGTGACCGTGTTTCCGGTGGAATCCTCGAAAAAGTACGGCCCTATGATCTAAGATGCAGTAAGACCACACGAAAAAGTTACACGCTGACTATGCAACGGGACTTCGGTAATATTCAATGGATTTTCTGTTGCCCAGAAACGACAATTTTGTTTGTTTACAGTTCCATTCAAGTGAAAATGGGCTTCGTCTGACATAATCAAAGTTGCTAGAAAATTGGTGGTGTCATTTACCTTCTGTTGGATCCATTGACAGAATTGTCGTCTTCGTGCGAAATCTCCATCGTTTAGTTGTTGCACTGTTTGAATTTTATATGGAAAGAGCATTAAATTTTGCTTGAATATATGGTGTGTTGTTGTTCCATATCCAACTCCTAACAGCTGAGAAGCACGTCTGATGCTTATGTTAGGATTATCCTGTACAATTTCATGAGTTCTGTTAATGATCTCGTCTATCCTTGCTGTGCGCACTCTTCCAGTTCGTTTTCTTTTTCCAATGCTGCCAGTTATGGAAAAATTTCTGACACACCGACGGATTACTTTCTTAGAAGGTGATTCTGACATCTGAAAATTTGTCTTGAAAGATCTTTGAGCTGAAACTACACTTCTTTCATGCTCATAATATTGCTCAGTTATGAAACGCAGCTGTTCCACAGTCCATGCAGTCATCTTGAAGGGTTAGTTTTAACTAACACTTTTATTTTGTTTTGTATCTTATCTTGTCTTGTATTGTCAAAACCTATACAATCCTGTACAAACTTGTAACTATCCTCTTTCGAATGATGCGTATGATTTTATAAAAGGACTTATACTTTAAGAGTTACAGGGGTTTCTTTTGGGTCCCATTTCTCTGGATCACCCTATAGATACTAGTACAGTTCCCGTCGCTTCGCTGACGGTTAGACAGGCTAAACTACAAAAAAAGAACCCAGCTGTGAAAATTTTGAGCTTCACATTGTGTCAACATTTCTGAATCTGGTATCTCCCAAAACCTCCTCACCCCCATTCATACAACTTGGGGCTAACCCCCTCCCCCATTACCCCCACCCCTCCCCATTACCACCCCATCCCCCATTACCCCCACCCCACCCTTCCCCCATTACCCCACCCCAACCCTTCCCCCCCACCCCCACCCTTCCCCCCCCCCAACCCTTCCCCCATTGCTAAACTACAGAAAAGAACGCAGTCATGAAAATCTTGAGCTTCACATCGCCGCCCGTAATACAATTTCTGAATTTTTTTCTCACAATTTTTTCTCACAATTTCTGAAAGTGTGACGGACAGACGGACAGACGGACAGCTCTCTTATTATAATATATATATAGAAGATTATGATATATTATAGGAAAATTATATTATATAGGTATATATTAAGACTTAGTGTACACGCGGGAGTAAAATATTAAGCTAATTATTAAAAAAAACATGGAAGTTCTATTCGCTTTAAGAAATTACGTTTGAAAATATATTGCTGAAAATTTTTAATGCTTGTTTCTTCTGTTTCAGGAATTAACGAACCTTTTAAATGTCAAAATATACTGAAGAAGACCTTATTCTAATAAAAGAACTGAGCAAGAAAAATTATGGTGCAAAAAAAATTATAATTGAGTTCCCGACTAAAAATTGGACAAGTATAAAAATGATTCGAAAAATTGATAAAACAAGTAGTATTGCTCGAAAGGAAGGAAGTGGACGGCTTTGCACTGCACGCACTGAAGAAAAAGTGGAAGTCGTTGCAAACCTGATTTGCAATCAAGAAGGCCAACCTAGAACACACAAATCTCCGAGAGAAATTGAAAGAGTAATCAGCATTTCATGAAGTATGATGCGGAAAATCGTCAAACATGATTTACGCATGAATCGTTTCAAACGAATGAAAGTCCACCAACGCACATATTTTAATGAACGGAAGAGAATAAATAAATGTTGCCAACATTTGTTAGCGAGATTTGCTGCTCATACTGTTAAGCAAATTTGGTTCAGTGACGAGAAAACGTTTACCGTTTCAACTCCGATGAACACTCAAAACGATTGTGTGTACTGAAGAGCAGAAAAAAAAGATTCGTGTGTTGCTGGAGAGGCTCATCCGAGAGTGTTCTATTTTTACCAAGAAAATTATGTTATCTGCTTTCATTTCAAAACTTGGAAAATCTCTCGCTTTTGTTGAAGCAGGGGTCAAAGTTAATGCTGCGTACTGTCAATTAATCCTCGATAAGCATTTTCCCGTCATTCGTGATAAATCAGGAGAGCGATTCACCATCTGGGGCAACTAGTCACACAGCAAACTCGACTGTACCTTTTTTTCGGGCTAATGCTCCGGACTTTATTGAAAAAGAACATTGGCCTCCAAATAGTCCAAATTTAAATCCACTGGAATATTCCATTTGGCCCGCGCTGCAAGAGTTTGTCTACGCTACGCACATCCTATTGAAAATGTGACATTATTGTGCCAGGCTATCGAGGATGCTTAGTAAAAGTTAACGTGGAGATTTAGCGAATGTGTCATTGATCAATGGCGCTCCAGGCTGGAAGCCTGTCTTCAGCAAAACGGTGGGCATATTGAACATTTATTCTAATATAAATTACTGTAGTTTCCTTATTGTCAACAGAAGAAATGCTTTTTAGTAAATCCAACAGAAAATTGTACATTTTTGTTTTGTATCCAGTAAACGCTGTTTTACGAAAACAAAAATCTAATCACTTTATTTCCACACCACACAATTTAAATTAAATGTCCTTCATATATTCAACAAGAATTTTCAATGAAGTGTACTACAAATTATAGTAATTTAATCAAAATAAACAACTTTTAGCCATGTTACTTACATATTATTAGTAGAACTAGACTCTTCCAAAATTTTAACATGATATTTGCCTTTCGCTGTGAAATTTCCTCCAGATGATTCTCATTATTTTTCTAGCTGTTACAGTTTTGATGCTAGAGTGCTCCCTGAATTCTGCATCTGACGACATTGTTACTCCAAGATCCCTAACTTGTGGATTTAGTATCATCTGTTTGGCTTCCAGAGTTTTGTACTCTTTTTTTTTCTGTAGCACTTTTTATTACCATATCTTAAAAGTTGAATTTCATATGTGTTTTCTGCCCACTTGAATAATGTTTCAATGTCATTTTGTAATTTTTCTATGTCACCTCGTTTTGATATCTCCTTGCATATCTTTGTTTCACCCGCGAAAAATGATACAATACTGTCATTAATATTTGCATCAATGTCTGCAATCATTATATGAAGAGCAAGGGAGCTAATACTGTACCTCGTGGAACAGAGCTCATGACTTCTGAGACTTCAGATTTAACTCATTTACTGGCACTCTTTTTGTGTTCTTTGACAGAGCTGGGCATTTGCGGCATATTTTGTGGTACTGCGGTACTTGCGGTACCACCGCACTACCACCCCGGGCCCCCATAACGCAGTACCGCAAAGGATCGCTGAAAGTACCGCAGTACCGCTACCGCATTCAAATTTCCGCGTACCGGTTTGGTACCGGTTTGGTAGTGCAGCAGTACCGCAGTACCGCAATATGCCGCAAGTGCCCAGCTCTGTTCTTTGAATCAGAAAATTAAATATCCATCTTCCTATCTTTCCAGTAATTCCTGTATTCTTAAGTTTGTTTGCTATAATTCCACGGTGATATTTGTTTCAGCAAAGTCAGTATTTATGAGAGCTATGTTTTGTCCTCGACACACTGTTCCCAATATTTACTCCTGGTGGTCTAACAGCTGTGTAGGTATAGTCTTCCAGCCCTGAAGCCATGTTGGCTTGGATTATATAAATTCTTTTCTTTTAGGTAGTAACTAGTTTTGGCTCTAGTCCAGGCAATCTAGAGCAAAAATAGCTTCAACCTGGGCAAAATTGCTTCAGAAGCTTTCTAAACTGTTTCCAGCTCAGGAACCATTGCAGAATAACATATCCAAAATCCGACAAAATTGGACCCCGGGAACACCCCCAAAAATGAAATTCAAAATGGCGGACTGGCAGTTTCCTACGAAATACAATAAATTTTAATTTCGCTTTGTAGAGAGAGTTATGACGTTTTTCTTGATCAGTAAAATGTTTTAAAACACATTTTCGTTTCTAAATTAACCTATATGACACTAAAAATTGTATTAGGCGGCTAGTATTAAACTATGACGTCACGTAATGTAAATAAAATATACTGTATGGAGTGTATGTGAGAATGGACATTGCTACATCTTTATAAACTTATATTATATACAACTCTTTAATTCCTACTACCCACTATCAAATCTGCGTATTTGTGCTTGTCATTTTCTTTAAAACTGTTATTATGTACTCCTTTTAAATACTGCAACACAGTTTATTAATTTGTGTTTTCTGTTTCAGACTGACTCGGTGTACGGCTGACTCGGTGTGCGTCCGCCTTCAAGAATGCAGACCCCTGAAGAATTGTGCGTGATTTGTAAGGAGAAATTGGACAGCGGACAGGAAGTGGTTCACATCTCGCAAAAAGGAGCAGATGGTATAAATGCATCCAGCCGCAGCCGTGGAAGCGATGTTGTTGCAACAGCTGGAATAAGTGTTCACGTTGTATGTAGGAAAAGGTTTACGGATAAAAAGACCATTGAAATAAAGAAGCGACAGACCGCAGCCGAGGCAATACCAAGGAAAAGTGCTCGTTTTCATGAATACGCATTTTCCAGTGCTACTCACTGTTTGTTTTGTGATACCTTTGTGGACTTTTTTTCCAAACACAAACCAAAATCAGAGCATGTCAAAATAAGAACTACAGAGTTCTCCGAAACCATAAAAAGGTGCTGTGAAAGCCGCTGCGATGAATGGTCGTTTAATGTAAAAGGCCGTCTGGAGTATTATCTTCGTGATCTTCCTGCTGCAGATTGTGTCTACCATCACACCTGCAGCGTAAATTTTCGAAGTGGAAAAAACATTCCTCGCGCATACTCCTCCGACGATCATGATTCGAAGAAAGGGAGACCAACTAATGAAGAGCAACACCAAGCATTCCTTCAGACCTGTGCTTACCTGGAAGAGAATGATGATGAACAACTGTTGATTGGAGACCTAATTTCCAAAATGGAGGAATATCTTCAAGGAAGTCAGAGCTCTGTCTACGAACGCAGGCACATGAAGAGAAAGCTTTTAGAACGTTACGGAGACAAGATCATAATATCAGGTGAAAGTGGGAAGGCAGATGTAGTAACACTACGAGAGACAGCTAATGAAATTCTTATAGATTATCACAAAAAGTCGAAAGAATGTGATATAGATATAGAGCTACAGAAGATTTACCTAGTAGAAGCTGCTGCAAAAATAATCAGAAGTGATATCAAGTCTGTCGACTCGCCTAGAAAAGATGTGTATCCATCTCCAAATGACATCACTGCAGAAAGTGCTCTTGATTACATTCCCAACAGTCTGAAATTGCTATTATCAAAAGCATTTGCGGGACAGGATGCTTCAAGAAAAATAGGTGCAATTGGGCAGAGCATTATGCAAGCAACCCGTCCTAGAGGATTACTATGTCCACTACAGATCGGTTTGTCGGTTCAGCTACACCACAACTTTAGGTCAAGGTACCTTATTGACGTTCTCCATCAGCTGGGTTACTGTTCGTCGTATGCAGAAGTAACAAGATTCGAAAGAAACGCGGCGCTGGCAAGTGGGTCTGGCTCTTTTACTGTTGATGAAAACACTGCAGTCCTTCTAGCAGCAGATAACGTCGATCATGATGTCTGCACTTTGGATGGGAAGAATACCTTTCATGGAATGGGTATGATTGCCGCAATAACTCCGAAGATCAAGATCCACCCTTCTATTCACAGGCGTAATGTTGGTGACAATGACATTAAGAAGATTGCAACCGTTGACATTAGGGAATATAGACACGCGAGAAGCATGTTGAGGGACATCTCATTCCGCGAACTTCCAGTACCCACTGCCACCATAAGTCGACTTAGTCTTCTCTGGCAGATATCTTCAGCAGAAAGATCAGGTCCAAGTTGGTCCGGAACAATGCAGGCAATTCACGGTGGATCAAGTGTCTCACATCCAGGTGTGGCGTCGATCACGTTCCTTCCCATCATAGATATGTCGCCAACTGACATGACCTGCATATTTTTGACACTATATTTGAGCAAGATAGCACGCGATCAAAAAGTCCCATGCATTATTACCTTTGATCAGCCTTTGTTCTGGAAAGCTTCCCAAATCATCAATGAACAGAGAGACCTGCAGGACATTGTTTTAATGCTGGGATCATTTCACACTCTGATGAATCTTTTGGGAGCAGTCGGTACTCTTATGAATGGTTCAGGATTGTCTGAAGTACTTCAAGAAATATACGGACCAAATGCCGTGCAACACATGATGTCTGGAAAAGCTGTTTCAAGAGCGATACGTGGTCATATGATAGTAGATGCAGCTCTTAGTACCTTACTAGTCGCAGACGTTTTCCCTCGTAATGAAGATGGAACTCCTCATGACCTCCATAAGGAAGCTTGTGACCTGCTCGACGATGTTATGACCGCCAAACAATCAGTTGAGGATGTGGAATCTTCGAATGCATTGTCTCAGATTGCTACCACTTTGGATGCGAAGAAAACTGACCTACAATCTACTTCGCAAACAAGTCAACTCTGGTTGGAATATCAGCGAATGATCAACATTGCACGTTCCTTGATAACAGCAGACAGAACCGGCTCGTGGGATTTGCACTTGCAAGCTATGCTGGAGACCATCCCCATAATTGCAGCAGCCGGACATCACAATTACCTGAAATCGATATACCTGTACCTGCAGAAAATGTTAAGTTTGCCTTCTGAAAATCCAGCCGTTAACAAAATGTTCCAGGAAGGTAAGTTTGTGGTAAGAAGAAGCGACAGATTATGGGCCGGACTCGGCACAGACCTGGTGATAGAACAAGTACTAATGCGTTCCCTGAAAAGCAGAGGCGGACTGACACGCGGAAGTGGATTTACAGACATCCAAAGGACAACGTGGCTCTTTTCTATGCCTCTGTGTTCCACTTATAACTTAGCAATGCAGGAATACACCAGAGTTTTGTTGGAAAGTAGTGAACAGCACAAGGAAATGAGGGGAAGTAGACAAATCAGGGACAGTAATGACATGAAGAAAGTACTTGAACGTCTGGAATCCTTATCCCCATTCCATTCTACCTCGGGTCTCTGCAACATTGTAACAGGGCTAACTGCTGATCCTGGAGTTAACGTTCATCAATTGCATTCAATCGGTACGAACATTGTCGTAAAAATGATTGGGAAACAAGCCTTTACATATTCTGCCAAAAGATCTGACAAAGTGAAAACACTAGGATCTGCTTCTGCCGTTGTGATCACTGATGCTTCAGATATAGAAGTAGATCCTGCACTACTGTTTCAGAGAATGATGACTGTTGCCACTGGCGGAGACATGAATCTTGAAGATGTCATGTGTTACGAACTGTGTGCATATCCTCCTGCATTGTTCGAATCACGAAGTATCTTAGGGAAACCCGATAAGTCTCAGCTAGCTCATGCAATAATCAAATACACTGACACTTTACGCATGGAAGAAGTTCAAGAAATTCAGTGCACAGACCAGTACGTATTGGATGGTGGATCTCTACTACATCGTGTTTCCTGGCGTCAAGATGAAACATATGACAGCATCGCCAACTCATATGCCGATTTCACTCTGAAAACATATGGAAAAGCAATCATTGTTTTTGATGGCTACAGCAGCTCTCCTACGATCAAGGACATGACCCACAGAAGACGCAGCACCAAGACAAGCAGAAATGTGAATCTCAGTCCAAGCATGAAGTTTGTTGGCCAGAAGGAACACTTCTTGGCTAATGAAAACAACAAGCAAGCATTTATTTCCCTCGTAGGTGAGATGTTGAAGAAGCACGGGTGTACTGTTCACAACGCAGATGGGGATGCTGATGTGGACATCGTTCGTGCAGCAGTTTCCTCATCAGAAAATGCAACTACAACAGTAATAGGGGAAGACACCGACTTGCTGATTCTCCTTCTGTACCATGCCAAGGACAGTGGTTTCAAGTTGTACTATCGCAGCGATATAAGACGGGGACCATCTCCTAATCCTGTGTATGATATTCTCAGCATTCAATCATTGTTAGGCAATGACATCTGCAAGTATCTCCTGTTTGTGCATGCTTTCACGGGCTGTGATAGCACATCCAGAATTTTTTCGATCGGTAAAGCCAAAGCATTCGACACACTGATGAAGGTGGCTGAACTCCGTTCAGTTGCAAATACATTCTGTTCTGATTGTTGCCAACACTCTGACATTGAAGCCGCTGGAAGAAAGGCAATGCTTCTGTTGTATGGCTGCAAAACACTTGAATCCACTAACGCACTACGTCATCGAATGTTAGTTGAAAAGGTAGCTACAGCTAAATCTTTTGTTACACCCGAACGTTTGCCACCTACCGATGCGTCCACAAAGTACCACAGCTTTCGCACATACTTTCAAATACTAATCTGGAAGTCTACAGAAGAGAAGATCGATGCAGAACAGTGGGGTTGGTATGTAAAGAATAATTCCTACTACCCTACAGCCTGCGACAAGCCACCAGCTCCAAATTATCTACTCAACATGATCCGCTGCTCCTGCAAGACGAAATGTGCTACTTCAAGATGTGGATGCAAGCGTAATGGAATGCCCTGTTCAGCCGCTTGTGGCGAGTGCCAAATCAGTGGTTGCGATAACAACCCAAGTACCGGTAATCTATCCGATGATAGTGATGAAGAGGATTAATTTCTGTATGTTTGTGACCAGGTATCACTTCTTCTGTAATGAACATAACTTGAAACTGGGAAAAAAATAATTGTTGTATTATTGATTATAAAAATCTGTAAAAAGCTATATAACATTATATTTGCGTAATAACTGGTTGTGTTGTATATTGTTGAATTATTTAAAACATTACAACTGAAAGAAAAAGCATCAAATGTATCTCTATAAATAAAAGCGTAAATTATATATTTTTTTTTTCGTAGGAAACATCCAGTCCGCCATTTTGAATTTCATTTTTAGGGGTGTTCCCGGGGTCCAATTTTGTCGGATTTTGGATATGTTATTCGGCAATGGTTCCTGAGCTGGAAACAGTTTAGAAAGCTTCTGAAGCAATTTTGCCCAGGTCTAACTACAAATTGCCTGGACTACTCTAATTATGTGCTCAAAGCACTTTATAAGGTGGGAGGTGAGGGCTACTGGCGATAATTCTTAGGCAGTGCTCTGTTACCTCCTTTCAATAATGGTGCAATGCTCGCGTTCTTTAACGGAAGGGGAATTTGTCCTATGTCGAGTGATTTTCTCCATAAGTGTAGAGGCTTGGCAATACTCTTTTTACATTTCTTCAGAAATGTGGCACTCCATGTGTCTGGCCCTGGTGCCGAATTTTCTCGCATTTGTGATAGCGCCTTAATTACATCTCCTTCCGAGAACTCTAATTCTATTAATAGGTTCGTACCCGAACTTGTTCTTGGCTGATTTGTATAAAAAAAATGTCAAAAAATTTATCTGGATTTTTCTTCTAGGAATTAGGGGTGGTAAACATAAAGTTAAATTGTTCCTTAAACAGTTCGCTTATTTTTTCTGTGTCATTTGTGTATTCGGTCACCCTATCTGTCAACGAACCAATACTCTCTTTACACTGTATTTTTCTTTTCACAAACGTGTAGAAATATTTTGGCTTACTTTTTATGTTTTCTGCTATCTTGTTTTCCTCCTCGTTCGTCTTATGGATATATGCTTGTTTTAGGTCCACTTCTATTTAGCATATTTTTTTTCTAGTTTGAGTCTCCTTGCTTCAGTTCTGCACCTGTGGAGATTTTTTACAGTTTGTTTCCATTGTTTAAATATTGTTCTGATTTTTCTCTCGAACTTGCTACTCTTTTTTTTATTTTTTCGAAACATGTTTCAGCAATATAGGTTTAGTTTCTGTTTCTGTTATAGCTAGTATTTCTTCTGGAGTCTTCTCGTGAAGTAGCAATTCCTAATTTGCTTCCTTTAAATCATCATTTACACTTTCCCAATCTACTTTCTTTGAATGTATGTTTAAGCCTTCAAATATTCCTTCTGACTCTCTGGGATCCGTTTTTGGACCCCTGGTTGCTAACTTTAATGCATGTCGATTACGTTATGGCTGGAGAAATTTGTGTGCGTTTTAATTTATTATTATCTCATTATTATTTGGCAAAATTAAATCCAAAACGTTCTCTTTCCTAGTGGCTTTACAGATTTCCTGGGTAAGTGCATAATGTTCCATAATATCTAACAGCATTATTGCCTGGGTTCTATCATCTTTTGTAATATTACCATGAAACTTCTCCACACATATAACTCACAAATTAAAATATTTAGTGTTGGCGTTTCAAGTGATTTTAACATGTTTTCTATTTCATTTTCGTTAATTGGAACTCCTTTTTTTTGGTGTTTGGTGGTCTGTAGACGTTCATAATGGTTAGGTTCAGTTCTTTTACTTCTAAAATAATAATTTTGACTGTGCGGTTTGATTTGCTTACCTTCACCTCACATGTGTATTTGTTTTGCACGCAGATGCAACACACTCTTCCTCGTCTAGCAACTCTATCTGCTCTGTATATGTTAAAGTCCAGTATTGCTATGTTAGTATCTTTGATGCAGATTTCACAGCCATTTTTTCATTTAGGTAAGTGTGGTTCCGTTATGCATATGATATATATAGGATGGGAGAAAAGTCTTTAAGGATTTTTATACATAAAAATAACTTCTTAATAATAAATGAATTCTAATGATATCACTGCAGTGTATGCAATACTTTTCAAAGCAACCATACAAGGCCAGGAATGACCATATGCTAGAACAGAAATGCCCTAGGCCCTAGCTCCAGTCAGCGCTATGTCAGTAAGGATGGTATACAGCAATGAAGAGAAAGTGTATCTTGTATCGTGGGTTATTTCTTACAATAACTATGAGGAAATTTTGCGTTTATTTCAACAAAAATATAATAAACCACCAGCAAATGCAACCACTCTTCGATACTGAAAGTTCAACTTTTGGAAACAGGAAGCCTGGTAAAAGATCGTCCAAGAAGCAGAAGGTCAGTAACGGCAACATGAGACAACAACAAAGAAAGTGTCCTAGACACTTTTCAAGTCGATCCACAACTTCAACGAGAAAAGTTGCACAGGAATTGGGTATTTCCAAAGTTTCAGTAGCAAAAATATTGAAATCACAGAGGTACAACGATTAAAACCCATTTACTCTCATCTCATATGCGACGATGATTCTGAAAGACAGCTGCACTTTGCTGAAACAATGAGACTAAAGTTCAACAGTGATCCAGATTTCGTTCGAAAGATCATATTTTGAGATGAATGTGTCTTCGGTTTAACGAATAGAGGAAACAAACACAACGTTTACTGCTGAGCGAAAAAAATTCCAACATACGATTGGGTGAACCCGTTAAAACGGCTGCACTAACAGTTTGGGCGTGCATTGATTATGTATTCATAACTCGTTTCCTTTGACATATCGAGAGATATGATGGATGAAAAACGCTATTGAGAGAGAAAGTTTTGCCACAGTTTACTAATGGCGTTGACAGGAATTGGCTTTATCATCATGATCATCATGATGGACCACCGCTACATTACTCTGCAGCTGCCTATGAGGTTCTGGATACGAACGTTGAAGGAAGATGGGTTGAGCGGCGAGGTCTCATCGAGTGGCCAGCCAGGTCACCTGATTTAACCCCATGTGATTTCTGGCTTTGGGTTTATTTGCGTCACAAACTCTACACTCCTGGTTTCATCTATCCAAATGTGATTGCCCTTGGCTACAGAATAGTTGAACAACTAGAAACGTTCCCACTCGATATGTTCAGAAGAACAATGGAGTTTCATAGAGAGAATCTACAAATGTATGATAGTGGATGGAGAACTTTTTGAAACCTAAATTACAATTTAACAAAATATTTGGATGAATAAAATTCTTATAGACTTTTTATTTGATTTGTTTCATCATTTGAACACTTATCTGTATAATGTCGTTAACTAAATAGTTGTATGTATAAAATCCTTAAAGACTTCTCCCACACTGTATGTTAAATTTTTCAAGTCTTAATGGTCAGTATACAAGCCTTGTATATTTGTATATAATACATTTACAGGGTTTTTAATCTTCGTGCTCGGTTCCTAGATAATGGTCGTTTTCTGGTCGATGTTGTCAGTTCCTGTTTGGTGTTACTGGTTGGGCCGCTGCATTTGGGAGTACTGGGGCTGCGCCCCTTGATACCGTTATGGATGTTGTATTAACGGTGGGTGGTGTTGAATAGAAAGGTGCTGTACGTAATACTGGGGTGCATAAATCTGCGAAGTTCTGTCTTTTCTCATTAGAAAGGAGAGTTGTGCTTTTATCATTCTCATTTCCTCTAAAAAATGTACTTCATTGCCACTGTTATTACTTCTATTCAGGATGTGAGCTGTTCTTTCTCGTTCTCTTCTTTCAGTACCCTTAATGTGAAAATATGGGCACTCCATATTTAGGTATTTTTTCTCTCTAATTGACTGTCTGCACATAGAAGGGTGGAAATAGCAGCAGTTTGTTCCGTACCTGCAACTTATTTCCATTCCTCATATATATATATATATATATATATGTATAGAAACGACGTAAGTATAGAGGAGTGTTCTGCACACGAGGAAGAGAAATAACAAACAAATGAAAAATAAGGCACCCGCCCGGGAATCGAACCCAGGATCTTCCGATTGCCGGTCAGACGTGCTAACCACTACACTACGGAGCCACGATAGTCAGAAGTTGTAATTCTCCTACATAGGGCAGAAACCACTGGAAAGGGACTAAAATTGAAACTTTTGTGTACTTTGTATAAAAGGCGATGGAACCTCTTGAAAGACCACAATGGATAGACCAAATCGTTGAGACCAGGAATATTTCCACGAAAATATCTGAAGCTTGCCAAACAAAGACAACAAAAATTAAAAGATCAAATCTAATCCAACAACGTTTTATCTAATCGAACCTTCCATGATGTAACTTAAGCGAGCATAACTTAATCTAACCCTGTCTAACCATATGTTAAGACAAGACAAGTGTTTGAAGTTTCACAGACAGGAAAATTTGCAACATATGTAGGGTGTTTTAAAAAAAAATGCCCTATTTTTATTTGCCCATTATTTAATATGGATGTATATTTTATTATTGGGGTTTCCTCTTCAGGAGATAACAGACTGGGGCTTTTTATTCCCCATATACCTATACGCATATACGTATACATTTCTAATCTTTCATTACTTAATAACTATTAAATATATGAGGGGTCCCGCGTCTTAAGGTACCTAAGCGCCAAAATTAAAATTCGCCAGAAATCGCCTCCAAAGTATTACACCTCCATAGAGGTGAAAAAAAGTAGTTCGCTTCATAAGGTTTTTAACCATACTTCTAGTGTCGTAAGGTCATTCTAACCCAAACCACGCGATAGAGGAAGGGTGAAAATAGTGATATCCATCAAAAACACGTTTTCGCCTGTGGTGGCGCTTAGGTACATTAAGACGCGCGACCCCTCATATATTAAAACCGTTCTTTCACCATTTCATACTTAAAGCAATAACTTTTCCTAATTTCGTAAAAATTAGGAAAAAACGATACCGCTACCAATAGACTATAGCTTAGTATCGCCACAGAAGGCCTTTGTCTCGTAGAAGAAATAATTGTATTACCACAGATTCACAGTGATTTTAGCAGGATGGAACACCTCCACACATTGCTTGTAAAACTAGCAACTTTTTGAGGAAGCATTTTTCCGGGGTAATAATCTCCCTCCATGAGCCAATGGAATGGCCCCCGATACTTACCTGACCTCACAAACCCTGACTTTTTTTGTGGGGGTTACATAAAAGAAAGAAACTATTCTACGAAGCCTAAGACGCTTAAAGACCTAAATACCAAAGTCTATGAGGTAATCAACAACATCCCAGCTGAGATATTTTCTAAAAATTATGTCAAACATTTGTGTAAGACTGAATATTGTGTCAGTGTTGTTTAATTAATGTTAGTAAACTCCTACGCTTTACATACATATTGCGTTTGTCTTTGTGTCCAAATTCCTTTCTTTTAGCTTGAAACATTTATTTAGAAATAGGGACATTTTGGGGGGGGACACCTGTTATGTATGAACATTTGCGTTAAATGAAATACTTGTTTTATTTTTGGTCAAATGAACCGCAAGCTAACCAATCAGCGTAAACTCCAGACATGAACAAATCCCAGGAATGCGTTAAATTTAGGGTGACAAAAGACAATTGTATTATATTGTATTTCATTAACTCCTACTTATGTACGAGTGCATAATTTGCATATACAACTTCATTACCAGCATTATTACTGTAGTTAATGAAGTCATTATATTATAATGACCTATTTAAAATATTCCAGAATTATTCTGTTTTAATTATTCGTATAATTCCATTTATCTTCTCTTAAGTTTAATTAATGATTATTTTCTTAATTCCAAAAATGGTGACGCTTCATGCAATAATTATACATCCATTAAAGAAATATAATTGCATAATTGCTTCAAAACTATGCCAGTATACCTATACATTTTCACAATTTATTATAATTATTATTATTATTATTATTATTATTATTGTTATTATTATTATTATTATTATTATTATTATTATTATTTGCCTTTTCACTTTCGTTATGCAAGACATGAACAGAAACCTATCGATTTTGCCTAAAAAACTTCCATGCTTCCTATACTACTAAACAGTTTTACATATAAGTTGCACATCAGTTACACATTTTAGCGTAACCTTTATGTAACACTGATATCAATACTTAACATTAGCGTAACTTTTTCAACTTTAACAAAAGTTTGATCCCTCATCCGCCATTTCGTTTTGTAACAATTTCGCGACTTTTGTTGTTTGTTTTATAATACTTTTAATTGCGTAATTTAGGCGTAACATATTTAACATAATGAAAATTAAATGGATTCTTAAAGATAAATAGGACTTATAATGTCTCATAATTTGCATAATGTATAATATGCATAATATAGCATATTAAAAAACTGAGATTGCAATTAAAATAAATTAAGTATGTTATGTTTAGTGATTAAATGTAATTATAAACACATTTTACTTTTGTGTTACTTTTACTTTGTAACGACAAAAGTTTGAGCGATCTGGCTTAAGACAAAATAATGAAGGTGCTTAAAAGAATGTATGAGAAGTATTTCTAAATATTCATTACACGACCGTTTAGTTTAGGAGAGGTGCGCAGGATAACTGCCATTTAGAAATTAATTTGAAGCAGGTTGATTATGGCTTATAGCATACTTACCAAATTTTGAAAAGCAAAAGCGGTAGGATTTGTAATCACTGCCAGGGGGGGGTCTGGGAGTACGGTTGCCAGATTTTGTCCCGCATTCTGCGGGCCAAAAATTTTTTTGAGGTTTTTTTTTAAGACCAATTTTTTTCAAATTGAAACTACATTTCTTCAACGGTTACAACAAACAAAATTAGAAAATTTTTATTAAAACAATGCTTAATAACGCTTGATTTTTTGGATCAAATGCGGCACGTCTGGCAATCCTATCCGGGAGCATGAAAACCCAGGGAAATTTTTGAAAATCTAGCCTTAAATGATGCACTCTAGTGCAGTGGTTCTTAACCTTTTTACTACCATGCCCCCTCTAGGAATTGGTCCTTCCCTCCACGCCCCCCTTCAATCAAAATAACATTCTCAATAACTTCTCAATATTAGCCCATGCTCTCGTTAAGAGAATAACAAATACAATTAGAGAAATTCCTGTTTCTAGGGGGCGCGCCCCCCTGGTTAAGAACCACTGCTCTAGTGCATTCTGAAAATAAAAGGATTGATATTATTTGCATGTTCTTCAGTAGAATAGCATTCAAATCGGTAGGGCACGGTTTAACTTTTTTAATCTGCAGTTCTACACGTGCAGTGAGTAGGATTGATAAGTAAATGGCATTGATGAGTGAGTAGGATAGTGGATAGTGCAGGATAAGTTATTTTTCATCTATCTGTGGCCTATAAAGTGTGCAGTTCTAAAAATTCCTTAAAAAAAAAAAACATTTGGTAGGGTTGGCAAGTTTGTTTACAGTATTATAATTAGTAATCTACAAAGTGTTGTTTGTAGTATTACAAAGTGTTGTTATTATAATATACAAAATAGTTTAATCTAGTATAAAGTCTAAATTATGTTTGAAGTAATAAATACATACTGGAATTTCATTAATTAATTGGAATTAACTGAAGTTTGGAAATGTTTGATTTACTATTGTTAAATTTTGTACTAAAAGCGGAGCTTTTGAAGAATAGGGACCCCAGCCTTCTTTAGTTAGCTTTATAAGGCTAACTAACGAAATATCATGACCTAACCTAACCAATCGTCAAGGGCGTACGGTTAACCTAACGACTGGTTAGGTTAGGTCGTGATAGTTTCGTTAGTTAGCCTTATAAGCCTAACTAAAGAAGGTTGGGGTCCCTATTCTTCAATAGCTCCCTAAAAGCTTTATTTTCGATATATTTTCAAGATTGTCTTCGTAAAAAGTACAGTATTTCCCATTTCATAAACAAAGCTTCTCATTTACAGTCTATCATACTTAGGTCATACTTATTCATCATACTTAGGTCATACAACAACATTACATCATACATGTTAAATCTGTAAACATTTTCAGAAATAAATCGCAGGAGAAATGTATGTGGCTTTGAGCGTGCTAATAAACATTATAATAATGTTTGGGGTTGTTTAACCTCCTTCGTAGCAGTATAAGTCATGTGACATAAGGATCTACAACTTTACGTGGGTTCCGAAACATGAGTCGCTACATCATCTGAACGCAGAGAACGGTCGGTCACCCATCCAACGATTGAACAAACCCAACGTTGCTTAGCCTCGCTGATCAAACGGGACGCAGTGTTACGACGTGGTCAGATTGTAGCTCTTAATTGCGTTTAAAGAAGTAGGACCAAAATATGCGTCCAGAAATGTTTTAATTTAGAACACTATTTTTACAGCATAAGGGGTTCCAAAAAACCTTAGCCCCCCCATTTGCAGCTTACATGTTTACTTATATCGAAATAGTTTTTAGTGATTATAAAAATATATAAAATTCTTTATTTATTGCAGGTATTAAAATTACTCTAGCTGATAAAGTGATAATATAATGGCTTCTCAATTAATTGGTGATTCGGAGAGGCAACTTGTGATAGATCGCATACGAGCAATAACATTTCGGGAGGCTCGTGATGCTGGAGCCACCTTTATAACACGTTCATGGGTTGCCAAAAAGTTGCGAAGAAGTGAGGATTTCGTCAAAAGAAATTGGAATAAAACTTTGGATGAATGTGAAATGGATACAACCAAATCTGGGCGCCCAAATTTGCCACTCTCTCAGGAAACAAAGGACATCCTTGAAAGCGGTACGCGTAAGCGGAAAAACAACTGTGCTAAACTTTCTAGAGAGATCGAAGTGTTGAGAGGAAAGATCGTTAGTGGTGAGATCATTCGACTGTACTGTCATAGGCAAGGTTTAAAGCCTTGGCATGAACTTCCAAAGCCAAGAAAAACTCAACTCAACATCGATGACAGAATGTGGTTTGCCCATTATCTTGAAGATTGGGATGTGGATGATTTCATGCATTTAGCTGTCTCCGATGAATTTTTTGTTTACGTAACACGTCGGCCTAACTACCAAAATGATTGAGTGGGGGCCAGAACACCAGATGAAATCGATGACAATGAACATTATCGCGAATTATTTATTAAAAAGTCCAGACTGTGTTGGTGTGTTTGTTTTGTTCACTGCAAAGAAGCTCATGTGGGTGCTGAAGCCAAATGGTCAGAGTTGGGATGGACAGTACTTTCGTGATGTTATTCTATCCCAGCATGTCATTCCTTTTCTAAGAAACCCAAACAATGTTATGGATGTCGATCAGGTCACACTTCTGCAAGATAAGGCCCCCTGCTTTAAGGCATTAGCCACTCAACAGTTATTGCGGAACCATTGGATCGATTTCTTTGGAAATGAAGAATGGCCAGGAAATTCTCCTGACCTGAACGTCTGTGAACACATTGGATCAGTTATAAAGGACAAGGTTGAATGTCTCTTGTTTCAAGAACCTGCAGCAAATCGATTTTCGAAGATACAATGACGCAACACATTGAAACTGTTTTAGCAAATTTGCGTAACGATCAAGATCTATTCACGTCACTTTTGGCAAGCTACCCAAAGCGAATTCAGGCTGTCTTGGAAGCATATGGCGGGAACACCAAGTTTTAATTGTTTCTCATAAAATGCAGGATTAAATTCTATTTTGTAAGGTATGTTTAGTTTAACTGTACCTCTAATGGTTTAGGCCAAGGGCACCCCGTAAGCCCCTTTACCCGTGGACCTTTTCTTACTAGAATAGGGTAAGGGGTAAAAGAGGTAAAGGGACTTATAGAGCACC
Organism: Bathynomus jamesi; assembly: GCA_023014485.1. Classification (NCBI taxonomy): domain Eukaryota; kingdom Metazoa; phylum Arthropoda; class Malacostraca; order Isopoda; family Cirolanidae; genus Bathynomus; species Bathynomus jamesi. Next base: position 265,087 of record JAJOZX010000220.1, on the reverse strand, counting down.
CTGTAGTTTTGTTTAAATTATTATTTTCATTTATTTTTAAGTATTCGTAATGTCCTGTATAATTATATATTAATTATATAATAAATATTTTATTTACCGTTTTGTGTTTCAGTACACATCACTTATCTGAAGTACGTTTGTTACGAGAAAGTTACACTTGCAAAAGTAACGCGACAGTTACTGACAAAAACAATTACCGTATAGCGTTACAGGGAAAAGTTAGGTTAAGTAAATTTACAAGTACAGTAAGTTACATTTAAGTTTCTGACAAAAATTATGGCTATGTTATACAGAAGTTACTCATAACAGTAACTAGAATGTAACGGCGTATCAAATAAGAAAACTGTATACCAGAAACTGTATACCAGATACCTAAATTGTATGGATCTCGATTCTCTCTTGGAAATATTGTGAATATCTGCTAAATTTTAAAATCTTTGAGGTACAACCACAGGATTAACTTGTACTGTAGTTCTCTAACTATTTTATGTATAAATTCAATAATTACATAAGTCTGCGTGTTCTACTGTAAATGTGCCCTCAGCTTTCGACCCATGTGTTTCAACAGGTTTCTCGATAGGGTTCATATCAGGGTTTCCCAGGATAGGGTTGAATGCTCTGACGTCTTTTCCATGAGCGTCAGGGTGCAAGATAACTTGTTGATACAATAGAAATAGACGACCATGCCCATGCCCTAAGTCAATATAGCCGAATCTAAACGGCCATCAATGAGCATCAACTTTTACTTGTCAGAGTACCAAATTAATCTTGTCAAACAGGTGATGTAATGATTGGTTTGTTTAACCTCTTCACAACATCTAATTCTAAGGTCATATGATGGAGGAGATCTACAGCTTTACGTGGAATCCGAACCTCGCTACGTAGTCTAGACACAGCGGACGGCCTCCCATCCAACTACTATCCGACCCAATGTCGCTTAACTTCGCTGGGTCAAATAGGTCAAATAAGTTAATTAAATAATATAAAACAGACAGGAATTTGTAAAACGCATAAAACAGTGTACATAAACGTTGTCTCTAAGTTCAAGGTTTATAAGAACGATGGACGAAAGAATAGTTTCTCAATGCAACATCAAAACCCAAAATCACGAATAAAAGGGAGAAAGAGAGTTTAGAGCAGATGCTTCAGTGAATGGAGAAGAGTTTGTCATCGAGAGCGGGTCCAGTCCATCAGAAGATCACATTTTTCCCTCCCATGTCATTTTCATTTTAATATTTCCACTCGTACCCATATGAAATGGGGCCCACGTTTAAGATAAATTTGAGATACCAAATTTAATTCAATTCTCTCCTCGGGCCTTTGTAGGGGAGACTTTCTCTTCAGGCCTTAAACCTATTCTTGTACTACCCTACGCTTTTATTCATGTCACGCGTGAGGCCTATCCCATTTCTTTAGGTCTACTTGATTTCTGATCAAGGTTTATCTTCATTTATTAATCGTATAATAAGTAATTTAATTTAACTTGTGAGAAACATGAAATTAAATGTTTTCTCTCTTACTATTCTTTCAAATATTTTGATGAGATGGGATGCCATTGGTTTATAATTCTTTGCCTGAGACCTATCCACTCCAATGTTCGCCCTTGAAAAATAAGACTTACATCTAAATATGAAACAAAATAAGAAATTAAAGTTGAAATTATAGTAGGGCCTATGTATATTTAAAATACATAGGGCCTACTATTATAGGACATTTTAGGACATTTTTGGTGACATTTTAGGACCTTTACAAACCTTTACCGTCTTTATTAATGTGTATTCATCTTACTAATATAGTATTTGTGACGGTCGAAGAAATTTGTTGCTTATGGCCGGCCAAACCACTGGCCAGATTTGGATGAGACTTGGGGGATAGGAGTAACTGAGGCCGGGGAAGAACATAGGCTATGTCGCGTCGGCCTCCGAGGTTATCTGAGGCCGCTGGAGGCCTCTGTATTCCGGATTGGTTGAAAGATAGTAACATCATAGACACGTTATAAAGTGGGCGGAGTTCTAGCGCGCGCTTTTCACGCGATGCATTTACGAGTCAGCAAACAAAATTTAATTTTTTTTTATTAGACAAAAATTAGAATTTTTTAAATTCTCCAGATATAGATATGCTGTCTGTCTGTCTGTCTGTGTCACCCTAAAACACGGAAGCGGCTCCTCGAGAGAAAAAATTATTAGGTAAAAGTTGTTTAAAATTAATCGAAACCTACGGGAAAATTATTGAATGCCCAATTAGGTTAATTGAATGCCAGATTAGGTCAACTCTACGCCCTTGACGATTGGTTAGGTTAAGTCGTGATATTTTCGTTAAAACTAACGAAAATATCACGACTTAACCTAACCAATAGTCAAAGGCGTAGAGTTGACCTAACCGGGCATTCAAGTAACCTAACCGGGCACATATATATATATATATATATATATATATATATATATATACAGGGTGAGTCACGATGAAATGTCATAACTTCGGGAGTTTATAGCTGAGGTCATTCCTAGTCAAAAACCTCATATGAACATAGGTCCAATTCTTAACGGTTATGGAGCTATGGGTGTTTGAATTTCAAGCATGCGCATGCGTGACCTTGAACTGAATTGATAGTTACTTACCGAACTGAACTAACAACGCAGTACAGTGTTGTGTTTCACAGCGTGCAGTTGATGTTCTGTGCGTTCAGTATGCCTTTTACGTTTGTAAATGCCAAATATGCCGATATGGTATATGTTTATGGATTTTGCGATGGAAATACTACCGCTGCTGTCGCTGAATACCAGCGACGTTTTCCAAATCGAAGAATTCTGGATCGACGAGTGTTTAGCAACGTTTTTCGGAGATTGCAAGAGAGAGGTTCATTTCCTAGCGTTACTGTTTTATCTGAGCGTCCGGGACAAGAAGATGTGGCTGAACAAGAAAATATTATTCAGATGGTACAGTGGAGTCCTCATGTTAGTACGCGAAGAATTTCCACGCGTCTTAGAGTTCCTCAAACGAGAGTATGTAGAACGTTACACGAAGAAGGCATGTATGTATCCATACCACGTACAACGCGTTCAGCACCTCTAACTGGGGATTGTGCCCAACGGCTGGAATTTTGTAATTGGCTCAATGCCGATCGACAATTGCATCGATACGTCTTGTTCTGTGATGAGGCTCAATTTACCCGCGACGGTGTCAACAACACTCTCAATTCACATGTGTGGTCAGAAATGAATCCTCATGCCTTTGTGGAAAGTAATTTTCAACATCGGTTCAATGTCAATATGTGGTGTGGTATTCTCTACGGTCAGCTGCTGATTGGTCCGTTTATCTTCGAAGGTGGTCTTACAGGTGATATTTATCTACGATTTCTGCAAGACGAACTGCCGCCACTGTTAGAAGATGTACCTTTGGCAACACGTTTGCGTATGTATTTCCAACAAGACGGAGCTCCTCCCCATTTTAGCGGTGCAGTGAGAACGCATCTCGATGATCGCTTCCCTGGTCGATGGATCGATCGTGGTGGTGCACAAAATTGGCCACCCAGGTCTCCGGACCTAACCTCTCTGGATTTTTATCTGTGGGGACGCATGAAAGAGCTGGTATACCAGAGAAAAGTGGAAACACGAGATGCGTTGCTCTGTAGCATTTTGGATGCTGCAGCCCTCATAAAGGACAATCGTAATGAACTAATGCGAACTACACGCGCGATTCACAGACGAGCCGCGATGTGTATTGAGGCCGACGGTAGTCATCTTGAAAAGTTATTGTAAATTCATGAAAAAAACTTTAGCAGCTATTTGTTCGCTTATTCTTATTTTTAAACATTCAAACATCCATATCTCCATAATCGTTAAGAATTGGACCTATGTTCATATGCAGTTTTTGACTGGGAATGACCTCAACTATAAGCTCCCGAAGTTATGACATTTCGTCGCGACTCACCCTGTGTGTGTGTATATATATATATATATATATATATATATATATATATATATATATATATATATATATACAGGGTGGGCCGTAAGTTTCCATACATAGGAAAAATTAAACGTTTGTTTTTATGTTTCAGATACCCTAAGAATATGCGTTTGACGAAAGAGCAACGAATTGAAATCATACTGGCTGGGTCGGGAAGCAGTCGCATGGTTGCAATGAACTTTAACAGACAACATGGAACGAACATCACACACGACACTGTGGCAAAACTTATTAACAAGTTTCAGAAAACTGGAAATGTTGCAGATCAACCGCGAAGTGGTCCAAGACGTACAGCCACCGATGAAGACACAACAGCTACGATACTTACAGCGCTTACACGGAGTCCCAGAAAAAGTACACGACGGTTGTCTGCAGAAAGTGGTGTCAGCAGATCGAGTATCAGGCGCATTTTGAAAGCAAACAAATGGCATCCATACAAATTGCATATGGCACAGCATTTGAGTGAAGACGACCCGGATAGACGGATGGAATTCTGTGAATGGGCATTAACCAAAGTGAACGAGGATGCAAACTTTTCAACTAAGATCTTGTTTACTGATGAAGCAAATTTTTACGTCAATGGAGAGGTTAATCGGCAAAACATACGTTATTGGAGTAATGCTAACCCTAACTGGCTGAGTCCGACGAAGATGCAAGGTGCCGGTAAAGTGATGGTGTGGGCCGGGATATGGGGTGACAGAATTATTGGACCAATTTTTGTCAGTGGAAATCTTAATGCCGAAAGGTATCTAACATGTTGCAAGAAGAGATTTTCCCATCCCTGCTAAACGAGGAAGGTAACTTCCCAGTTTACTTCCAGCAAGATGGAGCTCCACCTCATTATGGTCTTCACGTGCGTCGGTATTTGGATCAGCAGTTTCCGGATGCTTGGATTGGTCGGCGTGGTCCTGTGGAGTGGCCTCCCAGATCCCCAGATCTTACCCCCCTTGATTTCTATCTTTGGGGGCACTTGAAGGCCATGGTGTATCAGGAAAGATACGAGACATAAATCATCTAAAGGAACGTATCACCAACGCCATTACAAGCATAACGTCAACTGTGCTAATGCGTGCTCATCAACAGTGGGGAACACGTATTGAAATGTGTTTTCAAAACAATGGCAACCATGTAGAGCATATTATATAAATAAAAATGGTTGTCCATAAAATTTTTTTTATTTTTCCTATGTATGGAAACTTACGGCCCACCCTGTGTATATATATATATATATATATATATATATATATATATATATATATATATATATATATATATATATATATATAATATATATTACCGGGTGCGGCAAAAGTAACGCCCTTTTAATAATTGTATCTTTATAGTTTTATACAGTATAATTTTTTAGTTTTATATGGTATCATTTTGTTTCTTTTATTTTTACAGAAATTCTGAATAAATATGGCCTTGCGATTGACGAGAGAACAAAGAGTGAAAGCAGTTAAACATTATTACCAAAACAATAACAATGGAGCTAAAGCCGCTCGTCTGTTATCAGAAGAATTTAACATTCGACAAGTGCAGAGCCGCAATATCACAAGTCTAATTAGGAAATTTGAAAGAACCGGAAGCGTAAGTGATGCCACAAGATCAGGGAGGCCAGTTTCAGCAACAACCTTAGAAAAGTCCGATGAATTAAGAGAATCATTGTTGCACACTCCTCAAAAATCCAGTAGACGTCTTTCTACAGAGTTGGGTATCAGTGACAGAAGTGTCCGTAGACTCTTAAAGAAGAACAAGATGAAGCCTTACATCCCTCGCGTGTTACAGAGCTTGCATGATGGAGATGCAGATAGACGATTAGAGTTTTGCGAAAATTTCCTGAATAAAGTCAATGAAGATGAGACCTTTCTTGATAAGATATGGTGGTCAGATGAGGCAACATTCAAATTGAACGGGCATATCAATCGCCATAATTGTGTGTACTGGAGCGATGTTAACCCACATGTTATCTTGGAAAAAGACGTTAACCTACCAGGAGTGACAGTTTGGGCAGCCATCTCTTCCACGGGAATAATAGGCCCGATATTCTTTGATACCAAAATGCTGTAATTGATTTATTTCCTTCAATAAAAGAGAATAACTAAAAAGGGCGTTATTTTTGCCGCACCCGGTATATAATATATATAGTGTGTGTGTGTTTGTGTGTGTGTGTGTGTGTGTGTGTGTGTCGAACCTACGGTGAAATTATTGAATGCTCGATTAAGTCAATTGTACGCCTTTGACGATTGGTTAGGTTAAGTCGTGATATTTTCGTTAAAACTAACGAAAATATTACGACTTAAACTAACCAATCATCAAGGACGCACAATTAACCTAACCGGGCATTCAGTTAACCTAACCGGGCACTCAGTTGGCCTAACCGGGCACTTAGTTGATCTAACCGGGCATTCAATTAACCTAACTAGTTGGTTAATTTTTACATTTACGTCTCATTCTAAAGTTGCTTAAAATTAATTGAAACCTACGGGAAAATTATTGGCTGCCCGGTTAGGTTAATTGAATAGTAGGGCAGGATATTTTTGCTACCCGCACAATGGGCGGGTTCTCTGCAAGCGTTCAACTTCTTGGCAACGCCGAGTCGCTCCGCTAGTAGTAAATATAATGAGAACTGCATATATATATATATATATATATATATATATATAATAATAATGATACCCTATGACGCCAGTCGCTGCGCAGCAAACCCAGATGTTCATCAATTCCATCAAATTGGTTGGTAGATAAATGGGTACCCTGAGTAATTTATGGTTAAGACACTGGGCTGCTGATCGGGAGGTCATGAGATCGAGTCCGGCGAGGACTTCGTAATTTTTTACCACCCATGGGTGGGTCATAGTTCGGATTCCACGTTAAGTTGTGGGGTCTAAGGTAGAGCAACAAGCTTGATATTCGTTAAAATGAACAATTCGGGCGGAAGCAAAACAAATGTTAACTAACGAAGATATTATATATATATATATATATATATACACACAAACTCAGAATGGTCCCCTGAGAAACTTATATGTTAAACACAGACCGTGCATGGAACAAGGAACTCTTCTGGGAAAATTAAATCCACTATAGTCCGAATAAGTAATGGTAAATGACAAATACCATAGTTTTTCTTTTTTGTCATTTACCATTACTTATTCGGACTATAGTGGATTTAATTTTCCCAGAAGAGTTCCTTGTTCCATGCACGGTCTGTGTTTAATATATAAGTTTCTTAGGGGACCATTCTGAGTTTGTGTATATTAAACGGACGTGTTACGTGTCTTGAAAAGTGGACGCTCAATGTCCCGGTTGAGGTTTAAGTTTTGTTTTTTTTGGCTAAAAATACAATAGTTACCCCTTTTTTCTTTTTCTTTGATTTATTCAATCCGACGTGAATGCAACGAGTCTTTTACTTATATAGAGGTTCTGAATGTAGGGGACTAGGCTTGCTTTAAACCCAAGGTCCATGTCCCAAAGCTGGATCCTGTCTGCTTTGCAGATAGCTGGTGAGGGAAGCTATATTTATGGGATCTCTTTGCGAGAGACCCGTTGCCCACGTCGGGCTAGCATCATGAAAAAGAAAAACTATGGTATTTGTCATTTACCATTACTTATTCGGACTATAGTGGATTTAATTTTCCCAGAAGAGTTTCTTGTTCCATGCACGGTCTGTGTTTAACATATATATATATATATATATATATATTTTGCTGGAGGGGGGAGTGTTTTGTTCCTCGGAGACCTTAATTTAATTAAATAATAAATAGGAGAACCAAAGCTTGTATCATGCTCTATTTCATCAGGTCTTCATTGTTAATTCTTAAGTATTAAATTAGCACTGAAATGGAAGAATTCACAAACCTTTGAAGTAAATTACTTTGATATAACTTATCAAATATGATAAAATTTACTGAATAATTAAATTAATTAATATTTAATTAAGCTTTACTTTTACTTTTTATTATTATTATATATATATATATATATATATATATATATATATATATATATATATATATATTTATATATATATATATATATACCTAAAGAGTGTCCCTATTTTTATTTGTTCGCTATTTTATAATGGATGTGTATTTTATTATTGCTGTTTCGTCTTCAGAAATATAACAGGTTGGGGTTTTTTATTCCCCATATACCTTTTTCATGATACATTTCTAGTCCTTCATCACTCAATAACTATTAAATATCGGATATTAAAACCGTTCTTCACCATTTCATACTTAAAGCAATAACTTTTCCTGATTTCGTAGAAATTTGGAAAAGACAATACCGCTACCAATAGACCTATAGGCCTAGTAAGGCCATAGAACCCCAGATTCACAGTGGTTTCAGCAGGATGGGACACCTCTATACATTGCTTGTGAAACTCGCAACTTTTTTAGGAGGTATTTTTCTGGGCGATTAATCTCCCTTCGTGAGTCAATGGAATGGCCCCCATACTCACCTCACCTCGCACCTTCTGACCTTTTTTTGTGGGGTTACATGAAGACAGGATCTATTCTACCAAGCCTAAGACACGCGAAGACCAAAATACCAAAGTTTATGAGGTAATCAACAACATCCTAGCTGAGCTATTTCCAAAAATTATGTCAAACATTTGTGTAAGGTTGAATATTTTGTTAGAAAACAATGGCGATTACACTGAAGATGTTTAATTAAGGTTAATAAACTCCTACGTTTTACGTACCTATTGCTTTTGTTTTCGTGTCTACATTCTTTCTTTTAGCTTATAAAGAACATTTAGGGACCTTTTCTGACAACTAGTGTGTATATTATATATATATATATATATATATATATATATATAATATGCTGCAAAGCCACAGGGAAAAAGAAAACGATTCCAAGGCCTTCCGTGTATTCAGAGCTACACCTCGTCAAGGAATGTCACCTCGTCATTCCCTGACGAGGTGTAGCTCTGAATACACGAAAGGCCTTGGAATCGGTTTTCTTTTTCCCTGTGGGTTTTCAGCATTCATTCATTTCACGTGTTTAATTGTGAAATTCATCCCATATATATATATATATATATATATATATATATATATATATATATATATATATACATATATATATATATATATATATATATGTGTGTGTGTGTATATATATATATATATATATGAAAATTATTTCACGAAAGTAACAAGTGAAAATATTTATGATGAATAAAACCACGAAGGAAGGAAACACAGAATAGTGCTCAAGCGCTTTCGTCTAATGACATCCTCAGGAACACTGAAGTAAATAGAGTTCAAGACTATATACAGGTTACAAAAAAAATATATATACATATAGAAATAAAAATTGTGGGAGGAGCATACAAATTTGTAAGGAAAACTACCAATTTTAGCACTTGTTCGAATTCAACACAGATCAAATGGATTGTTTACAACCAATTTTGTAGATAAGGCCTGAATGATATATAGGTCACAAAAAAAAAATATATATATATATATAACTAAATTGAAAAATAAAAATTGTAAGAGAAACATACAAATTTATAAAGAAACACTACCAAAGTTTAGCACTCTACCCTTCTTGTCTAAATCCGTTCTGAACGAATTCAAAACAACGGGATCGAGTTGAAAAAGACCTTTGCGCATGTTAAAGTTATTTGTAAGTTGGATAATAGCAGACTCAAGAATATTTCTATTAACAATGTTGCTAGAGTGAAACAAAACTGAAGCATTATTCCAATCAATACAGTGGGATAACTCTGACATATTGACAAAAAGGGCACTGGACGACTGTCCCGTTCTAACGGAATATTGATGATGTTTTACACGCGTGTGCAAATCCTTTCCCGTCTGACCAATGTAAAAGGAATCACATTGTTTACAACCAATTTTATAGATAATGCCTGAATTATATTATTGATAGGGCTATTTTTTACTATGATATTTTTCACGATATTGTTATATGAAAATACTACATTAATATCCAAAAGTTTAAGTACAGTAGCAATGCCTAAAAAGCCTGGGAAAAATGGAAGTGCTAAAATATTCTTTGACAAAGTGCAGGTGTTATTATTCACACGATAGAAGGTTCGTTTTGCCTTGTTAACAAGATTCCATAAAGGCAGGTGGGTAGCACAGATCACTTCCAATATCGTTGATTTTTTCCAATTCGGCATCGATGTATTCCGAACTGGCGATCCTAAGATCCATTTGATCTTGGTGTTGAATTCGTTCAGAACGAATTTAGACAAGAAGGGCAAAGTGCTAAAACTTGGGTAGTTTTCCTCTATAAATTTGTATGCTCCTCTTACAATTTTTATTTTTCAATTTATTTTTATATATATTTTTTTATATTTTTTGTGACCTATATATCATTCAGGCATTAACTATAAAATTGGTTGTAAACAATCCATTTGATCTTGTGTTGAATTCGGGCAAAGTGCTAAAATTTGTAGTTTTGCTTACAAATTTGTATGCTCCTCCCAAATTTTTATTTCCATATTTATTATATATATATATATATATATATATATTTTTTTTGTAACCTGTATATAGTCTTGAACTCTTTATTTACTTCAGTGTTCCTGAGGATGTCATTAGACGAAAGCGCTTGAGCACCATTCTGTGTTTCCTTTCCTTCGTAGTTTTATTCATCATATATATATATATATATATATATATATATGAAAATTATTTCACGAAAGTAACACGTGAAAAATATTTATGATGAATAAAACCACGAAGGAAAGGAAACACAGAATGGTACTCAAGCACTTTCGTCCAATGACATCCTCAGGAACACTGAGGATGTCATTAGACGAAAGCGCTTGAGCACCATTCTGTGTTTCCTTTCCTTCGTGGTTTTATTCATTTTATATATATATATATAATATATATGGGATGATTTCACAATTAAACACGTGAAATGAATGAATGCTGCAAACCCACAAGGAACACAAAAACACGAAAGGCCTTGGAATCGTTTTTCTTTTTCCTTGTGGGATGGGTTTGCAGCATATATATATATATATATATATATATATATATATATATATATATATATATTCTGCAAAGGCACCTTAGTGAATAATAAATAATGAGGTAATGATACGACATTGAAACTTACCAATTTTTTTCTGTGATATATCAGTACTGGATATCTTATTGAGAAATAATCATTATTTATAAGAGAACTGAAAACCTTTCCAACTAATGGAGAGAAACATTTACAAATCCACTTGGCTAATTCAGAAGTGACAAAACTGTCTTTCAAAAAATAATTGGTCTCAAATGAACATTTTGCTGATGAAATTTGGTAAACCACAAAAATAGGACAATTTCAGCCTATGAGCAGTAAATCCCTTAATTAAATGTGAGTAGTTTATAGTTCACTTTTTAATGTCTTTATTAAGCCTCTTCTGTGTATCTGTTAATGGATTGTTATTTAGTTTTTCGTACGTAGTTTTTGTCAGACACGAGATCTTCAGATTTACATAGATAATCAATATTGTCAATTAGTAAAATTTTACCGTCGTCTCATTATATATTATAATGAACAAGTCGGGCAGAAACAAAACTACGGTTTCATGAAGTTATATATATATATACAGCATATGGTGTTCCAAAAGTCATCACTCCCATTTGTTTTGCTTATAACTTTTGAACCAATAAAACGACAAATACTGTAGAAAGTGGAAATAATTTATTTTATTTAGAATTATGTTTGAATTATGTTGTGGAGTGTAATGTTCCATCTCAAATTATTGGGGTTGATCTACAATCTGGAAAAAAATTCAAAAAAACAATAATTAAATTAAGGTTACAGCTACTTCAGATGGGGTGATGACTTCTGGAACACCCTTTATATACCTTTCCTTTCAACTTTTCAAATGTTCCCTACGCTGATTCCTCATTTCACGAAGGTCAAGCTTGTCGCCCCTCCTCTCGAGTTGGCCTGGTAAAGTAGCGAGTTGGTTTCTTGAACTCCACCTCACATAGCCAGGTACGCCCGGCTCGTCGGGGATCGTTCTGAGCCAGGCATCTAATCTCCTTTTGAAGATGTCCACCGCAACACCACTCGTGTTCCTTAGGTCTTTGGGCAGCTGATTAAACAGTTTTGGTCCTTTTACAACAAAACTATTTTCTTTCAGGATTAAGGATGTTCCCTGTCTCGCCTTTAATTTGGGAACACTACACAGTCTTCCTTTTCTACTTTCCATTGTTGTTTGGGGAGTTGCAGGGTTCAGAGTAAGATTAGGGACCAGTTTCTCCATATTTTCCAAGTGTAATAATGGTGTATCTCTTTCTTCTCCTTTCCAGTGAATATAGGTTTAGTTCGCGTAACTTTTCCCAGTAATTTAGTTCTTTGCACCCAGATCTGGCTATGAAGCTTCTCTGAATCCCTTCTAGCTGTCTAATGTCTTTTTTTATATGGGGATGTTAGGACCCAGCTGTATTCCAATTTGGGTATGATCAGTGTTTTCAGTAGAGGAATCATTATATTCCTATCCCTTCGTTTAAAGGTTCTCAGTATCTACCAGTTATTCTCTTTGTTCTGTTTACTGCTATCTTTATATGTACATTAGTGTGGACCAAAATGGGGGGTAAATTATAAAGTTGAAGAAATCCTGTTCCACATTAATGCCCTTCTTCCTTGGACCAGATATACATGTCAGCAAAATTTTGGTCAAATATGAGAATATTTAGGGTCCCAAGATTTAATGACTTATAAAAAATTTCCAATAAATAGGCGCGCTTAGAACATCAATGATCAACTCAACTCTTGAGTTGCAACTTATGAAAAAATTTCTTCTTATTTAAGAAATTTTTGGTGTTAATAGAGTACAAAAACAATCTTAGATCATTATTTCAGAGAAAATTATTAATAAGGAAACAAAAATTTTGGATAAAATATATTATCCTTAATTGGTCAACTCTAAATTAAAGGCTTTGCCTAATTGGCTTGAACCTTTTAGTTATCCTTTTATCTCTAATTTAACTGGTTTATTTTACTATTTCAGAAATTTAATTTTTTAAACTAAAAATGGCTACTCGTTCTAAAACTAAAGTTTGGCTCATTGGCCATTTATATAAAGATATACTTTGTTGCCGCTTACCTACAAAACTGCAAGTTTTGCAAAAATATTTCTTCCATCAAAAAGAGGAAAAATTGGGACGAAGAAGATCCATTAATCTTGCTTAGATGAAGTGATGACCTACTGGGAGAAAGCCAGGATTCCCACAATGCGTAGAGACAGTGCCATCCGAAAGATTGACTCTTTAATAAGCTGTTATGATAATTGATGAAAAACAGAAAAAGGCCCGAGGAAAAATGCCGTATTGAAGAAGCTATGTTTAAAGATGAAATTAAGCTGAAATTCTTGATATTGGTCACTCTAATGCCCTTTGATGATGTCAAATGAAGAAGACAAGCTTTTCTACTTAAGCCAGCAAGAAGATCCTACACAAAGTAGCATGGGTACAGTAGACCAAATTCTTGCAAAAAGAGAGAAAAGAAGGCTTCATCGTGAAGAATAGAGTGTGAAAGAGCCCTCAAAGAGTAGAAGCGATCTAAAAGATCATTCTTGCCTGCCAATAGAGATGATTTCACATCGTCATCATCATCATCACCATCAACTAATGACGACAACCTTGAAATGAATTTCAAGGTCCCTCTGAAGAGCAATTTAAAAAGAAAATGTTGGCTCCTAAAAAGTCAAAGCCTATTGACAAAAATGTTGTATCAGCCTATGATAGAATGAATCTTTCCAATCGAGATGCAGCTATGTCTTATGCTGTTGTTGCTCAGTCTTTGGGCATAATTTGGAAAACATTACAGTGTCAAAATCTACATGCTTCGAACTCGTCAAAAGTTACGCAAAGAAATAGCAACAGAATATCAAGAGCAAGCATTTTGTCCTGGAGAGCCTTTAGTTCTTCATTGGGATGGAAAAATGCTCCCAGAGATATCAGGTTAGTTTTTTTGTCTGATTAATTTAGCATATTTATATTTTATCTCTCAGGTGAAAAACTTAGTTGTGGGTCTGGTTTTCACACCTAGGCAATGTGTTATTATCTGGTGGTTTTAAAACATTTGATCGCTAAATTTCTATTTAATTAGGTTACATTTCACTGTCTGAAGCTAGTTTTCACAATCTACACCATTTTACCTTCAAATTAAAATAACTCAAGTTCAAATTAAAATAAATCAAGTTTAATTTAAAATAAGTCAAGTTTAATTTAAAATAAATCAAGTTAATTTAAAATAACTCAAGTTAATTTAAAATTATATATTATATATAATAAATTATAATATATAAATATATTAATATAAAATAAAATATTAAAATATAATATAATATATATAAAATAAAATATTAAAAATAAATATATATAAATTATATATTTTAACTTTTTCTTGCAGGCGAAGGAAGAACGGAAGGATTGCAGTGTTAGTCAGTGGGAGGTGAAGAGAAATTGCTGGGAATTCCTAAAGTCACTGCTGGCACGGGTACGGAGATGGCTCGTGTTTGCATTTCTCTCCTGCAAGAACATGATATGACCCAGAGAATTATTGGGCTGTCATTTGACACAACAGCATCCAATACCAGAATCCATGCTGGAGCTTGCACTAAAATTGAACAAGAACTTGGAAAAGAGCTTTTATATTTAGCCTGCAGACACCATATTTATGAGATTGTCCTATCTCAAGTCTTCCGGACTTCTATGGGCCATTCTCTGAACATGATATTCAATCTTCAAAAGATTCAAAACTCAATGGGATTTATGGATCATTCTCAAATCACAACTGCTGTTGATTCCCAAAGCTGCAGAATAATTGAAAGAGTTCAAGATTTAAAAATCAAACAGTCTTAATCATGAAGGAGGCACTCAACTTAAACAGCCAAGAGATGATTATAAAGAATTTTTTCAACTTTTCTCTTGTTTTTTGGAGAAGAAAGCATTTCTAATACTCCCTTGAAGAGACCTGAGCGTAATCATGCAAGATGGTGGCAAAAGGAATTTATGCATTTAAGCTTTTCTTCTCCAAAATCAATTTAAGATGACTAAAAAAAGAACTTGATGCAATAACAGAAATTTGTTTATTTGTTGCATTGGTATACGCAAAATCTTGGGCAAAAGCTTCTCAACCAGAGGAAGCCCCAAATGTTATCTTTTTTTGCAAGATCTTGCCAATAATGGAGGAAATTCTTTGATATCAAGTGGTTATCAAGCAAGCCCAAATGCCATTAAACGACATCTGTGGTACCTCTCAGAAACACTGTTGGATTAAGCTTCTTGACAAAAAGCATATCCCTTGAAGAAAAGGAGCAAATGCGAAATATATCAAAATGCCTCCAAGAAATAAGGGACTGAACGTTTAGAAGCAAAGGTAACCCTAGCTTCTTTTAAAGAAAAAAGGATTTCTGATTTTGTTACTTCAAGGACTAAATCTCTTTTTGATGCCTCTACATCTCAATTCTCTCTTCACTGAAATTCTGCATCAACATGGGGAATAGATCCTGAGTACCAAAGAGGCTGTGCTAGAGTTCGTGCCCTTAGAGTGACAAATGACACAGCTGAGCGGGGTGTGCATTGATTGAAAAATTTAATCAAGCAGTGACAACTAAAGAAGAGGACAAACAATACCTGCTCAAAACAGTTTTCAAGAATCGTAAAGAATTTCCAACAAAAAATAAGCAGAACTTATGAAAATGAGGAAAACTAATTTTTTCAGCATTAAAAGGAAAAGTGCAATTTTCTCGGGACCCCTAAAACCTGACGTAGAGGTTTCAAATTTTGTAATTTGATTAAGATAAGCAAAAGGAATAACATTACTCATGTGGAACAATGATTATTAAAACTTCATTGTTTTGGTCCACACTAATGTACATATATATATATATATTATATTCCTATTCAATAGGAATATAAAGACAAGAGATACGACTCTCAACATTTATTGGCCAAACGTTTCGGTCCACTCAGGGACCCTCTTCATTGACTAAATGAAAGCATAAAAAAAAAATTTATAACATAACTAAAGAAACAAAAGTAAAAAAATGTAAGATAAATATACTGTACATAGTTATAAAACCTAAAAGGGTGGTCATGGGTCTCTGAATGATGCGAATAGCAGAGGATTCAGGAGTGGAGAGGGCGAAAGAGAGGAAAGAGACCCATGACCACCCGTGCCCCCAGGACTCTTTTACGATTTTGTCGTCTGCTTCTAATTCGCTCGATCTCAAAATTTTAGAATCCCTTTTAATCAAGAAATTAAATCCAGAATTAAACGACAGCCTTTCCTCGATAAAATTACATACTTCATAATCAACCAACCAACACCTTTTCAACACAACAAACGCACTAATTTAGGTTCTTACTCCTTTCCTTTCTCTCCAATTGTCATTTGCAACTCTTACTGTCCACGTTAGTCCTTTTAAATTTTTAATTTTTTTTTAATATTTTTAATGGGTTTGACTTTTATTGTTTTATTGTCTTGCAATCCAGATAATTTTTTTTAAGCTCTTTTTTAACTATTTTGCTTATTGTATTAGGTTTTATAACTATGTACAGTATATTTATCTTACATTTTTCTTACTTTTGTTTCTTTAGTTATATTATTGATTTTTTTTATGCTTTCATTTAGTTACTGAAGATGGCCCCTCAGTGGACCGAAACGTTTGGCCAATAAATGTTGAGAGTCGTATCTCTTGTCTTTATATTTCTATTGATTATAAGATTCCTGAAGAACACTTCTATTATATTATTATATATATTATATATATATATATTATTATATATATATATATTATATATATATATATATATATATATATATATATATAATGCAACATCAGTAGAGTCATGAAGTTGAACTGCGGAGTATGTATTGCATTTCATATGTTTTCCAAACGTGTCTTGCACATTTACTGCCCGATCGATAATTCTCCGTGTGACAGTGCCATTTGAAGCGGTACTACAGTCACTTATTTGCCAACCTTTTTAATACATACATTTCTTTGGCTCTTGATAATATAAGTTCTTCTCCAATCGTGTTCGGCCTGCTTATGTTTTGCTATTAATAGAGTGGTGCAATACACTGAAAATTAAAAAAACAGTAAAGTTGAGACCCAGATTAACCAGTTTAAACTGGTGTCTTCTTTGATTACTCAAGTTGCACATATTTGAAAGTTAGATTTGAAAAGTCATGTAACCTTCATTAAAATACGTTTGGTTCTGAATGACCAGTCTGGTATAGTGTCTTTTTGCCTACTTTTCGAATAGGAGAATGCAACCTTGAGAAGTAGTCAACATTGTCATAAATATTGAAAATGAAACTGGTTTTGCTGAGACCTCTCTAAACAAATTATTTATTATATTGTTTTTCAAATGGACATTAGAAACATGTCGCAATGGTCCCATTGAATAAATATGGTACACCAAATTTATACATCGGTGAGTTACATTTTTAATCCATTTGTTTTGTTTTGGTCATTTGTTTTAATGGAGTAGTGGGTAGCCTAGTGGTTAAGACACTGGGCTGCTGGTCGGGAGGTCGTACAATTGAATCCGGGATAGGACTATGTAATTTCAAACTTCTTTGATAAGTCGTAGTTCGGATTCCACGTTAAGCTGTAGGTCCAAGGTAGAGCGAAACGACTGACTTTCATCAGAATAAAAAATGTCTACCAGAGTTACAGGTTCTTTTGTTTTACATCCTTGGATCAACTGAGGGCACTAAGACGGGCAATATCGCCACCAACCAGAAAAAAAAAATGCTTCTTTGGCTAATACTTCGTAACAGATCAGACATTTGAGTCGTGGATCATCCTCATTCCCTATGTACATAAAGCCAAATCTAATATAACTCGAACTGTATTTTCGTGTTTTTTCCCGTTTCACTGCATGTAAAATGGAGCACTGATCTGGACTGAAACCTTGTATAACTTTTACAAACAAAGATTCAAAAACTAGGGTTACTGAATGAATCCCAGTTTGAACTCTTGGTTAGGAGTCAGCAAATCCGCCAATACCACCGTACTGTACATATTACCGAAATCCTAAGTACAATATCCTCTATGGAGATGGAAAATTGAATATATCGTAGCCTGAAGTACCAAAGATTCGGTACTAAAAATCCCACCCAATGGTAAATAGGGTCAGCTAACTACGCTTAGTAGTTCAGTTCAAAATTGGCAAACCAATTTACAGTATATGATATTCTCTTTCGAAATTTGAATTTGAAACGTAAATAATTAATCAGTTGTGATGGGTGAGTAGTTTTATTTCGCGAAGTTCTGCCATCAAAATCTCGGTTTGAAGTCTGTCTATTCATAACAGGGAGTTGAGAACCTGGAGGGCTCAAAGAAGCGGTAAAATGACTGTTTCGAACGCATGAGAGTCACGAACCTGGCAAAAGGAAATATGGTGGATACGAATTGTGCATATAATTGCCCAAATAAACGAATAAAGACCAACAAAATATAATTTTTCAAGTAAATTTTATTAGTTAGGATAACTGAGATGGCTCTTGGTTATATACATAATAATAATAATAATAAGTAAAATATTTAAGAAAATGTTCAAGAAAATATTTCCGTCAGCCACAGAAATAAATTATTAGGAATAAAATTTAAACCTTTTTTGGTGTAAAATTTATTATAATCTATACTGTGGTATCTAATATACTATTTCAGAAATGAAGCCTTATATATATATATATATATATGATGAATAAAACCACGAAGGAAAGGAAACACAGATGGTGCTCAAGCGCTTTCGTCTAATGACATCCTCAGGAACACTGAAGTACATAGAGATACAACCTATATATAGGTACAGAAAAAAAAAAAAATCTATATATATATAGATACAATAAACGGAAAAAACAAAATTAAAGGATTGTGGAAGGGGGCACACAAATTTATAAGGAAAAACTATCGATTTTTAGCACAAGATTAAAAGAATTGTTTCCACCAATGTTATGATAAAAAAAAAAATATATATATATATATATATACAGGGTGGCGGAAAGTAGCTCCTATTTTGGATTGGTAAAAAATACGTATATTATCCATTTATTTCAGAAGAAATAATATGAAAGGTAGGCATACATGGTAGGTTTCTCTAAAATTCAATGTGGGCTCCAACTCTTTCCACCAGCTTTCTGGAGCCGCCCAGGAATGGCGTCCACTGACTTTAGCAGGAACTCCGGCAGGATGGAGGACATGACTTCCCGACCGAATTCGGTCCTCCAGTTCTTCCAATGTCCTCGGTTTGGTGCGTAGACTTCTTCCTTTACCCACTCCAAAAGAAAGAAGTCGCACGGTGTCAAGTCGGGCTCCTGGCTGGCCATTGATGTGGACCACGACGACCCATCCAACGCCCAGGGAAGTGGGCATCCAGCCACTCACGGACAACAAGAGCGAAGGCTGAGCGTACCTTGCTATGTTCGAACGAGGTCTGCCGGTTGTCAGCACATGGGAGAACATCGACGATCTGATATTTATGCAAGATGGCGCCCCTCCGCACTTCGCTCTTGTTGTCCGTGAGTGGCTGGATCCCACTTCCCTGGGCGTTGGATGGGTCGTCGTGGTCCACATCAATGGCCAGCCAGGAGCCCCGACTTGACACCGTGCGACTTCTTTCTTTGGGGGTGTAAAGGAAGAAGTCTACCGCACCAAACCGAGGACATTGGAAGAACTGGAGGACCGAATTCGGAAGTCATGTCCTCCATCCCGCCGGAGTTCCTGCTAAAGTCAGTGGACGCCATTCCTGGGCGGCTCCAGAAGCTGGTGGAAAGAGTTGGAGCCCACATTGAATTTTAGAGAAAACCTACCATGTATGCCTACCTTTTCATATTATTTCTTCTGAAATAAATGGATAATATACGCATTTTTTTACCAATCCAAAATAGGGAGCTACTTTCCGCCCACCCTGTATACAAATTTATACTGGAAATCTGCCCGGGTTTTAGCACTCTGCTCTTTTTGTATAAAAAAAAAAAATTGAACAATTATCGATTTTTAGCACAAGATTAAAAGAATTGTTTCCAACCAATGTTATAGATAAAAAAAAAAAATATATATTTATACAAATTTATACTGGAAATCTGCCCGGGTTTTAGCATATCGATTTTTACACAAGATTAAAAGAATTGTTTCCAACCTTTCTATCGCGTCAATAATAACACTCGTACTTTGTCAAAAAATATTTTAGTACTTCCATTTTTCCCGGGCTTTTTAGGCATTGCTAATGTATTTAAACTTTTGGATATTAATGTAGTATTTTCATATAACAATATTGTGAAAAATATCATAGTAAAAAATAGCCCTACCAATAATTCAGGCATTATCTATAAAATTGGTTGTAAACAATGTGATTCCTTTTACATAGGTCAGACGGGAAAGGATTTGCACACACTTATAAAACAGCATCAATATTCCGTTAGAACAGGACAGTTGTCCAGTGCTCTTTTTGTCCATTTGTCAGAGTTATCCCACTGTATTGATTGGAATAATGCTTCAGTTTTATTTCACTCTAGCAACATTGTTAATAGAAATATTCTTGAGTCTGCCATTATCCAACTAACAAATAACTTCAACATAAGCAAAGGTCTTTTTCAACTCGATCCTGTTGTTTTTAATTCCTTCAGAACAGATTTAGATAAGAAAGGTAGAACGCTAAATCTTTGGTAAATTTGTACGCCACTAACTTTTATTTTTCAATTTTTATATACAAAAAATAGGGCAGAGTGCTAAAACCCGGGCAGAGTTCTAGTATAAATTTGTATATATATTTTATTTTTTTTATCTATAACATTGGTTGGAAACAATTCTTTTAATCTTGTGCTAAAAATCGATATGCTAAAACCCGGGCAGATTTCCAGTATAAATTTGTATATATATATTATAGTTGTTTTTTTTATCAATAACATTGGTTGGAAACAATTCTTTTAATCTTGTGCTAAAAATAGATAATTGTTCAATTTTTTTTTTTATACAAAAAGAGCAGAGTGCTAAAACCCGGGCAGATTTCCAGTATAAATTTGTATATATATATATATTTTTTTTTTTTTTATCTATAACATTGGTTGGAAACAATTCTTTTAATCTTGTGCTAAAAATCGATAGTTTTTCCTTATAAATTTGTGTGCCCCCTTCCACAATCCTTTAATTTTGTTTTTCCGTTTATTGTATATATATATATATATATAGATTTTTTTTTTTTTTCTGTAACCTATATATAGGTTGTATCTCTTTATGTACTTCAGTGTTCCTGAGGATGTCATTAGACGAAAGCGCTTGAGCACCATCTGTGTTTCCTTTCCTTCGTGGTTTTATTCATCATAAATACTTTTCACGTGCTACTTTCGTGAAATAATTTTCATATATATATATATAACAGTTTTTTTTGCGCACACCTACAGGTCGCTACAATTGGTGTAGAGCAATGCGGTTTTCACCATTTGATGCGTCTTTTTATTGTGCAGTGCCCACGCTAAAAAAATTCCCTAACATAATTCCTTCCCCCCTTTTAGGGGTACAGTTCTTCTCATGCCTGTATACGCATTTTTTTAATTTTTCATTTTTAATCATAATTTTGGCACAAAATAAGTCAATATTTACTAGACATTTAATATCATTCGATTCACAAAAGATTTACTTATCGATTCAATTTAAAAAAGTATATATTTTTAAAGTTCATAAATAACTTTTTGCAAAAAACTAAAAACAAACATGCATTTTTAAAATTCAATGATTTTTATACAAAATATTTTGATATTTGTTATAATTTTAACATTTTTCGATTCACAAAAGATTTCTTTATCGATTCAATACAAAAATTACATAATTAAAACGGGCAATTTAAATAAACACGAGTTTAAAGTTAAACGAGCCACACTCGAAATTATTTACCGTGACTTTTGTGCGTTTTATTACTGTGGCTTTTGTACAAATAATTTTACGTATACACAAACAATTTGATAGGATATTGATTTATCATTCTATTTTTTAGTTGTCATAGAAATACGTTAATTAAGTTATCTGATTAGATGCGCTTTTATAGTTGAAGATCATTTTTAGAAAATTATTTATTTTCCCCACTTTAAAATATTACAAAATTTCTATTAGGTATCCTAATATCATTATGCCTGTCGCTGTAAGTAAGAAAATAGCAATTATTTTCCATTTTATGAACATTTCGGACCCCTAGGCCTACAAAACCAATTTTCCCCTTTTCTTTATCAAAAATTGTTGATTTTCGGAAGTCTTTCGGTTATAAATTTGTACCAGTCTATTGTTTATCTATAATAATAATAAATAAAAAGAGTGTGTGTGTGTGTGTGTGTGTGTGTTCCAGCCATCATTTATAACTCCAAAATGGAAGCAGTTACAAATATGAAACTTCACACACATAATGATTAGGTCCCGAGGTTGTGCACGTGGGTGTTAATAAATGAAATAATTAATTTTAAACATTAAATGACGTCATCAAGATCATTACGAAATCTATGGTAAAATTATTGAATACCCGGTTAGGTTCATTGAATGCCAGGTTAGGTCATCTGTACGCCCTTGACGATTGGTTAGTAGGGTGGCCCACTTTTCAATTTTTTTTGAAAAGTATAGGTGATCGTGATTTTTCCCATTATTTGGCACTATACTAGCACATTGGTACCAGTTTTACAAAAATTGATCAATATTTAGGGGTCTCGCATCGACCTTGAAATTACTAGTTTTTTTTTTAAAATGCGTACGTTTTAACGTTTTACTGAATCAAGATAAATCATTAAGTAGGGATGTTTTCTGAATCCTCTTAATGAGAGAAGTCGTTTGGTGTGCCTGCCAATGTCATACGACTAACGGTTTAAAGGTTGTGCCTATATACAGGTAATACCAATGTGCTAGTATAGTGCCAAATAATGGGAAAAACCACGATCACCTATACTTTTCAAAAAAATGAGTCACCATACCCGGGCGGAATGTATAATGTATATAGGTAATTAGAAAATGCACTATGCCTGTGCCAGGTACCTAACCTATTCTTTTTTTGCAGATCATAACATTTTGAAATTCTGTCTGAGTTCCTCATCCTTTGTCATGGACAAATCGATGGCAACCATAACTGGAAGAACTCTTGAAGCTACAAATAGAGAGTCATCAAAAGGAAAGGCGAAAATAACATCGCTACCTTCTCTAAGATCGGCCTCGGAAATTTTTTAGTTGGCCAACCGTCGTCCTCCATCAGTGGTAGCAAATTGCCAACAACACGGCAGGTTTTGCAATACTTCTTCAGTGTTATCCAGTACACTGCTAACAGGAAAGACGCATTCAAAGAAACCGTAAACAACGTCTTAAAGTTTTGGAACATGGCCCGCATTAAACAATCACAAAGCTCAACTGCGAACGGAAGCTAGAGGCATTGTGGAAAGAGTGGCACTTACTCCAAAAGAGCAGAAAACGAGAAACTGACGCCGGAGGAAAACGGCAGAAGTTTTCGGACAGTGTGGACAAGCTGTGGGATATCGGAGCATCTGACGCTGTCGAAGATATAAAGAAGAATCGACTGCTGTCCGACAAGGACAAGAAAGAAGACATTGACTTCTACCTCGATCAACGTGGTCCTCGGGTGGCAACGATGAGCGGGAACGATCAGTGCCGTAGCGTGGGTTTTGGCCGCCCTGTGCGGTAGCCAAATTGGCCGCCCCCTTCCTTAAACGTAACATACCTTCCACTACAGCAAACACACGTATGTAAAGGATTTACATTTTATTGATTGAGGAACAATGTAATAATGATGAAAATTGAAACCGTGATGATAGACAATAAAAAAACAAATTTAATAATTCAATTTAAAACATAGAAAACAATATGGTATTTCGTACCATACCGTACCGTAATGCCAGCCTTGGCCAAAATTGGCCGCCCCCCAAAGTGGCCGCCCTGTGCGGTCCGCACACCCCGCACACC
The DNA here is from genome assembly GCA_023014485.1 of Bathynomus jamesi. Taxonomy (NCBI): domain Eukaryota; kingdom Metazoa; phylum Arthropoda; class Malacostraca; order Isopoda; family Cirolanidae; genus Bathynomus; species Bathynomus jamesi. Next base: position 241,161 of record JAJOZX010000220.1, on the reverse strand, counting down.
CCACGCTACGCCACTGGGAACGATAAAGTTTTCGCTGTAAAAAGAAAGCTACAGGAAGGAAGAAAACGTCCTCGCCAGGAGCCGCAAACCTCAAAGTGTGCATACGAAACCGGAGATGAGGCAATGGAGAATGATGATACTGGCATGTCAGGAGAGTCGGAGACAGAACTAGCGTTCACCCTGCCGAAAGAGCCAAGTGTGTCTGTCAATCTTCCTCGCCGCATCCTTAATGCACCTGCTGTCATGGAAGTGGCTGATCGTTTCCGCATGTCCAATAATCAGGTGCGTATTGTGTATAGTATTCATCGATAGCGTCAGTTTTAAAGTGTCCCGTAACCCACATGCCATGATGACATAGCACAGAGGGACAACGTTGCAGCCAGTGACGTGTGATAGTGGTCAATACAATGCAAAAGTGATTGTTTAAGTTATTGTTTCTTTCTTCCTTATTTGTCTGCTATTTGCTGATTTTTTTGAAAAGTATAGGTGATCGTGGTTTTTCCCATTATTTGGCACTATACTAGCACATTGGTATTACCTGTATACAGGCACAACTTTTAAACCGTTAGTCGTATGACATTGGAAGGCACACCAAACGACTTCTCTCATCAAGAGGATTCAGAAAACATCCCTACTTAATGATTTATCTTGATTCAGTAAAAAGTTAAAAAGTACGCATTTAAAAAAAAAAACTTGTAATTTCAAGGTCGATGCGAGACCCCTAAATATTGATCAATTTTTGTAAAAATGGTACCAATGTGCTAGTATAGTGCCAAATAATGGGAAAAACTACGATAACCTATACTTTTAAAAAAAAATTGAAAAGTGGGCCACCCTATATGGTTAGGTTAAGTCGTGATATTTTCGTTGGCTTTAACGAAAATATCATGACTTAACCTAACCAATCGTCAAGGGTGTACAATTAACCTAACCGGGCATTCAATTAAACCCGGGCACTCAATTAATCTAATCGGCCATTCAGTTGACCTAACCGGCCATTTAATTAATCTAATCGGGCATTCAGTTGACCTAACTGGGCATTCAATTAACCTAACCGGGCATTCAGTTTACCTAACCGGGCATATATATATATATATATATCGTTCAACATCCACCCCCAACGCCGGGTCGCTCCGCTAGTTATTTACTAAAATAGGATTCAATAAAGCTCCTCCGTATTATTATTATAAATAAATTGCAAATAGTTTACGCTTTAATCACGTTGAATCGTTTTCTTTAAAAGTTAACTTTTTAAAGAAGACGATTTAAAGTGATTAAAGCGTAAACTATTTGCGGTTTATTTCAAAATTATACATAGAAGCTTTATCAAATTATATTTTTGTAAATAAAACCACTGTATATAGTAAATTTTACACCCAAAAATATTAAAATTTTAGTCATGATTATTTTTTGTGGCTGACGAAAATATTTGATTAAACCAAAAAGTATAAAAGAACAATATACCAGTTTAATATGATAATAAAAACCCACTCTAATAGACAGAGTTTATTTCCACAACAGTTTCGATGCCCACTGACATCCTCTTCGGTTGGATACAGAAAAACGAATGAACCAAAAACAAGAGGGAAAACAGTCCAGGGACCATAAGAAATTCGCACCTAGGTTAGATCCCGTTCTCCCGACAATGGAAGGGCATTTTTATTAAAGGGACCCGCTTATAAGTGCATTCGCACAAATTTAAAACTATCTCCTTGTTCTATATATACAGATTCTATTATTTTTTTTTTACATAATTATTACATTTATTATTAAATTTATTACATTTAATATTGCATTACTATTTATTACGTAAATTATAAATTTATTATTGCATTGATTATTACATTGTTGTTTATTATGCAGAAATCATAAATCGAAAAACGAATGAAAAAGGCGAGAAGGAAACAATCCAGAGACCATTAAGAAATTCGCACCTAGGCTAGATCCCGTTCCCCCGACCCCAGAAGGGCATTTTTTATTAAAGGGTCCCGCTTAAGAGTACATTCGCACAAATTAAAAACTATCTTCTTGTTCTATACATACAGATTCTATTATTTTGACATAATTACTGCATTTATTATTGTATTTAGATTTTTTTTAACATTTATTATTATTATCTTTACACTAATTATTACATTTATTTTATTACCTTTATTATTACATTTATTGCATTTATATTTATTTCCACACTTATTACTTCCATTATTACATTTACATTTACGTTTATTATTCCATTTACATTTTACCGAAAAAAAAAAAAAACGAATGAACCAAAAGCGAGTAAGGAAACAATCCAGAGACCTTTAAGAAATTCACACTTAGGTTAGAACCCGTTCACCCTTCTCCGTAAGGGATTTTTTGACCAAGAATCTCATTAAAGGGTCCAACTTATAAGTACCTTCGCACAAATTAAAATTATCTTCTTGTTCTATACATACAGATTCTATTATTTTCCTTTTGACATAATTATTACATATATAAAGTACCTTACTTGATTCCCAATCTATAGCATGATTATTTTGACTGGCGTGATAAAAAATGGCATTATTAGTATTACAACTTCTGAAGGCATATTTGTGTTCTTTAATATGGGTTTCAATATTTCTTCCAGTTTCTCCTACGTATTCTAAATCACAACTTTTACAGGGAATGCTGTAGACACAGGCTTGTTCCTGTTTTGCAACGTTATTCCTAACCAATTTACTTTTCACGGTAGACGAATATTTGAACGCCAAAACAAACTTAAAATCTTTCGTCAACGGTTTTACTCTTTCTAAGCCGGCAATGTAAGGCAAACTCACATATTGTTTTTGGTTAACTGAAGGTTCCCGAAGGGCATAAAAAGATTTTCTGGATTTAAAATACGCCTTTCTGATAAACCACTCAGGATATTTTAAATCCTTAAAAATGTTCCAAATCTTTGAATTTTCAGGGTCCAGCAAATGTGGGCTACAAATCCTGAGTGCTCTTAGAAACATGGAAGAAATAATTGAACTTTTAACCCCTTCATCTTGATATGAAAAATAATGAATGTACGAATTACAATGAGTAGGTTTTCTGTCGACCGTGAAATTGGGCTTTCCGCTTTCGTTAATAACAAAACATCTAGAAAAGGTAATTGTTTGTCGTTCTCCCATTCATATTTAAATTTAATAGAGGGAACAAGATTATTTAATGGCTGAAAGAAAGTGTCAAAGTTGTTCCAGTGGTCAGGCCAAAATGAGAAAATATCACCTACATAATGAACCCAAATTAGATTCCTGGGACATATTGTTTGCAACAATTCCGACTCATAATATTCCATGTATAATGTACTCAGTATTGAGGATAAAGGAGACCCCATTCTCATACCAAAACGTTGCAAATATAATTCTTCACCGAAGGAGAAGGCATTATTGGTGACACAGAGTTTTATCAGTTCTAAAAATACAAATGTGGGCATGCCTAGTTCTACGTTACATGTTGGCAATTTTCTATCTAAAAAACTAAGTACATCATCAATGGGAACTTTCGTAAACAAGGACTCAACGTCAAAACTGATCATTCTTCCCCGTTTTAAATCTAAGGACATAACTTTGTTAATAAAGTCACAGGAATTAGTGATGTGCGAGCCTGAAAATTTACCAACTAATGGGGACAATTTATCTGTAAGAAATTTAGATGACCTGTAACTAAAGGAACCCCTGTGTGAAATAATAGGACGGAGTGGTATATTAATCTTATGGGTTTTGGGTAAGCCGTAAATGTGGGGGAGTTTGGGGGTAATCTGTAGAAATCTTTTAGGGTCAATCGCCGGGACGTCTTTTAATAAGTTCCTGATAGTTTTGTTGAATTCAGCAGAAAGACGCTTTAGGGGAGAGGATCTCACTTTGGTGTAGGTGAATTCATCACTAAGTAACGCTTCCATTTTTTGTTTATAATCACACTTGTCCAAAATAACCACAGTATTACTTTTGTCCGCTTTAGTGACAAATATTGCTTCATTCTTCCTGAGCTTGTCTAAAGCTAACCGGAATCTTTTGGGAATCGAGTCCATTGAGTTGAAATGTTCCAGAAACTTGCTCAAAATCAAACCATCTAAAAACGGAATATTCACCCTGGAATTAACTACGGAAGATACAAAATCTAAAACAATGTTTTTATCGGGTTTAAGGGCAAAGGACAGCCCTAAATTAAGAACTTTCTTTTCGGATTTGAATAAGACATATGTCGATAAATTTAAAACGGAACCTTCCACCGCACACTTTGACCAAGCACTTTCATCACTTAAATTGGATAGCTTTCTGTTATTGAAACCCCTATTAAAGAACACAAACATGCCTTCAGAAGTTGTAATACTAATAATGCCATTTTTTTTTATCACGCCAGCCAAAATAATCATGCTATAGATTGGGAATCAAGTAAGGTACTTTATATATGTAATATTTATGTCAAAAGGAAAATAATAGAATCTGTATGTATAGAACAAGAAGATAATTTTAATTTGTGCGAAGGTACTTATAAGTTGGACCCTTTAATGAGATTCTTGGTCAAAAAATCCCTTACGGAGTCGGGTGAACGGGTTCTAACCTAAGTGTGACTTTCTTAAAGGTCTCTGGATTGTTTCCTTATTCGCTTTTGGTTCATTCGGTTTTTTCTTGGTAAAATGTAAATGGAATAATAAACGTAAATGTAAATGTAATAATGGAAGTAATAAATGTGGAAATAAATATAAATGCAATAAATGTAATAATAAAGGTAATAAAATAAATGTAATAATTAGTGTAAAGGTAATAATAATAATAAGTGTTAAAAAAGATGTAAATGCAATAATAAATGCAGTAATTATGTCAAAATAATAGGATCTCTATGTATAGAACCAGAGGATAGTTTTTAATTTGTGCGAATGTACTTATAAGTGGGACCCTTTAATAAAAAATGCCCTTCTGGGGTCGGGGGAACGGGATCTAGCCTAGGTGCGAATTTCTTAATGGTCTCTGGATTGTTTCCTTCTCGCCTTTATCATTCGTTTTTCGGTTTATAATTTCTGTATAATAAACAACAATGTAATAATCAATGCAATAATAAATTTATAATTTCTATAATAAATAATAATGCAATATTAAATGTAATAAATTTAATAATAAATGTAAAAATTATGTAAAAAAAAATAATAGAATCTGTATGTATAGAACAAGGAGATAGTTTTAAATTTGTGCGAATGCACTTATAAGCGGGCCCCTTTAATAAAAATGCCCTTCCAGTGTCGTGAGAACGGGATCTAACCTAGGTGCGAATTTCTTAATGGTCCCTGGACTGTTTTCCCTCTTGTTTTTGGTTCATTCGTTTTTCTGTATCCACCCGAAGAGGATACCAGTGGGCATCGAAACTGTTGTGGAAATAAACTCTGTCTATTAGATTGGGTTTTTATCATCATATTTTGACCTTCACGTAGAAAAAAGTGAAGTTTTTTGCATTTATACCAGTTTAAGAAAGAGAATCTGACCAGTAAGCAGTATCGACAAACTGGCAACTTCTCATTGCCAGTTAGTGTATTAAAAAAAGTTGTAAGTACAGTAAATATTTTTCTTAATGACCACTGCTGTATGAGCCATCAACCCTTCAATATCTTTGATTCATAACTGTAGTACAGTGCTTCTTACGCCTGACAGTTTACCTTGCACGCCCTTCTGATATAGTTAATTTCATAATGTTCGCAGATGATACAACTTTGTCCTTTACTTACAATGTTTTTAAGTCAGCTAAGGGCATATTTTAAACAGAATTTATCAAAGTTATGAAATGGTTGATCTCCATTAAACTCTCTTTAAATACCAATGGAAAAATTTCTTTATTTTTACTAATAAACGAAATGTGTATCTTGATGAATTAATTGTTGATGAAACCGCTGTAAAAGAATGACTAACAAAATTTCTTGGTGTAATGCAAGACAAGAATTTGCAACTTAAACTTAGACATGTAGTCCTTAAACAGGTTTTATAAACTTTGTATCATACCTTTGTTCATCCTTATACAACGAACTGTACCCTTGTATGGGAGATTCTACTAACAACGCTTTAAACAATATCTTTGTCATCCATAAACGAGCAATAAGGTTATTATCTGATGTTGATTTCCATGATCATTCGAGTGTATTCTTTAGAGGACTAAACCTATTAAAGATCAAAGATGTAATAAAAGTGGCACATTTTATTTTCATTTGCAAATGTAAGAACAAAATCATTAACTTACAATAAATACATTCATATTTTGTAACCCGTCAAAAAATTCGAAATTCACTCATATTAGACAAGAAATAGATCAAAGCATGTTATTCCTCAATTTAGATTGTCTTTATCTGAGAAATTACCCATTTTCATTGGACTGAAACTATGGAATGATTTAAGTACTGATATAAAAAATATTTCAAGGGTAAATTTGTTTAAAAACAAAGTTGAAATCTTGATTATTAATAATAATGAAATACTAATAATGTAATAAAACTCTAGGATTAAATGTACATTACTATATTACGTGTTCATTTCTCGTGTCTAACTATCAATTAGTTATTCTGAATTGGTATCATACCTACAATAATGACTGTCTGTATTTGCCTCATATCTATAATAATAACTTAGATTAAATAATACTGTATTTCCACTATTAGTTCGTCTGTGTATTAATCATAATTTGAACGTGACTTGTATATCATGTAATTTATCTCTAATTAATTTGAAAGCTTCGCAAAACCTAAAGATTAAATTCAAATTATATAAACTAAATAGTCCAATTAACAATACTGTTTTATTTGTATTATCGTATTATTTTAACGTAACAAATTGTAATTTATTATTTGTATTACTGTATTATTAAAAGAAATTGTAATATTTTAATATTTATTTTATAAATAAATTTATAAATATAAATAAATAAATTTTTTCACAATTACTTTTAATGACTTCATAGTAATTTTAATTTATTGTCTAATTTTCATCTATTAGTTCGGTTATGTATTGTAAATTAATTAATATTTCTTATACATGATTTGTACCTATATATGAAGTGATATTTTATCTTTAATCTGAGTGAAGCCCAGTAAAGCCTAAAGCTTAAGGGACAAATTAAATAAAATAAATAGTTCTAATGACAATTATTTATTTTATGTTAAAATTACTGTAACAACACAATTGAAAAATTTCCCAGATCACCTGAAGATCATGGCCCCCAGCCTTCTTTAGTTCGCTTTATAAGGCTAACTAACGAAAATATCACGATCTAACCTAACCAGTCGTCAAGGGCATACAGTTGACCTAACGATTGGTTAGGTTAGGTTGTGATATTTTCGTTAGTTAGCCTTATAAGGCTAACTACAGATCTACAGAAGCTAAGGCTAACAAAGACCCTAAGATCCACTCTAAGGTTAGCCCGAGAGAAAGGAAAGAGTAGGGGGTTAAGAGAAGAGAATATGGGGTTAAGTAGCAACACCAATCACTCGTGGGTTAACATTCACTCAGAAAAAGAGAAAACAGACTCACCATCATCATCCGCAGGCCACTGCCGACAAGTCGGAAAAATAGTCGGAGAGAATAGGAGAGGGGTGAAAGATGAAAAGAAGTAAAATAAGAACGCTTACAAACCATGCAAACACAGTCTTAACTCACTGTCATACAATGCAAACTACAGACATCCAAGTAAGAAGAGGATAAGAAAAAAAATAAGTAAAGTTAAACAAAAAGTGGGTTAGTTTACGCTGCGAGCTACATCTACATTCGTGATAGTCTAATTTTTTTTTTTTTTTTTTTTTTTTTGCTGGCATATCACACGCTGGCATGTCACAAGCTGGCATTAGATGTCAACAGACTCATCCCCGATTACGACTCCCAGAGCTCCTGTTACTAATTTTTTTTTATTTTAAACAACTGTTAATATTTTTAAAATGCCTATCTAAACGGTTCTTAAACATACTAACGCTGGTAGAGTTAACGACTGACGCGGGAAGATTATTCCATTTATCAATTACTTTAAGCGAAAGAAGTTTTTAGTAATATTAGTAATGAAACGTCTGCCAAGCAACTTAAATCCGTTATTACGAATATTGCTATTATCGAAAGTGAAAAGTTTGTCAAAATTTACGTTATCGATGTTATTAACGATTTTGAAAACTTCAATAAGCTCCCCCCTTAATCTCCTAGTTTCGAGTGAATGCAAGTCTAACTCTTTTATTCTATCTTCATAAGGCTTGTTGCGCAATGACGGAATTAGTTTCGTGGCACGACGCTGAACCCTTTCTAACCTATCAATATCCTCACGCAAATACGGGCAACAAAACTGAACGGCATATTCTAAATGAGGCCTGACTAGGGACTTGTAAAGGGGCAATATAATATCCTTCGATTTAAATTCGAAATTACCGGCTATGAAGCCTAACATCCTATTAGCTTTTGCGCAAGACTCCAGGCACTGGTTCCTAACCTTTAAATCCTTAGATACGCATACGCCTAAATCTACTTCCTCGTCAACGCTCGCTAACTCTCTATTGTCCATCATGTATGTGTAATTATTGTTACGAGAACCTATATGCAAAACTTTACATTTGTCTACGTTAAATTGCATCTGCCACTTAACCGTCCACTCCATAATCCTATTTACATCGTCTTGGAGCCTATTTCTATCGTCCTCGTTAATAACTCTACCGCCTATTTTAGTATCGTCCGCGAATTTTGACACGTTACTAGTCAATCCTACATCTATGTCGTTAATGTAGATTACGAATAGCAATGGGCCTAACACTGAACCCTGTGGGACACCGCTACCTACATCCAACCACCCCGATTCACTACCATTAACAACGACCCTCTGTCTCCTAGCACGAAGCCATTCCTCTAACCAGTTAGCTACCTGACCGTGTATACCGTGCGCTTTAACCTTCGCAATTAATCTTCTATGCAGAACTGTATCGAACGCCTTTTTAAAATCTAAATAAATAAGGCTGGGGGCCCTGATCTTCAGGTGATCCAATTTTAATTTTTGTTTTATAAGTTAAGGATTAATTACTCGTTCATTCATTCACTCACTCAATTTTGGAAGCATTTATTCATATTTCCGCTGAAAGTGTTTAAACTGATCGGTAAAGTATATTTTTTAATCTAAAAAAAATTAGTTACCTAAATACGTTATAATTTTTGGATCACCTGAAGATCAGGGCCCCAGCCTCAATTACCAAATGATATCTTCGTTAAAACTAACGAAAATATCACGACTTAACCTAACCAATTATCAAGGGCGTACAGTTGATCTATTATTAATTATAACATTGTTTGTTTCTGGAATAGTATTTACTATTTACTAATAGATCAACTGTACGCACTTGATAATTGGTTAGGTTAAGTCGTGATATGTCCACTAATATTGTTTAATATTGTAATACATGTTTTAACTATTAATAATACTTATTTACTTATTTATTTATTTATTATTATTAATTTAGGTGCTCTTCCAATATGTGCTCTACCGCGAAACTGTGATCTACCATATTCCAATACGTGCTCTACCGTGAAACTAGCCTTATAAGGCTAACTAACGAAAATATCATGACTTAACCTAACCAATCGTTAGGTCAACTATACGCCCTTGACGATTGGTTAGGTTAAGTCGTGATATTTTCGTTAGTTAGCCTGGAATATGGAATATTAGTTGGAATATGGTAGATCACAGTTTCGCGGTAGAGCACATAGTGGAAGAGCACCTTAATTTATAACAACTAGCTGCTTATTTTAATAAGAGCCCAGTAAAGCCTAAAGCTTAAGGGCCAAATAAAATAAAATAAAATAAATAGTCGAGCTTCACAATTATTCCTGTCATTGTAAATTGAAAAATTTATTATTTTATTATTATTAATAAAGGTTATTCTATTCTATTCTATTGTTTTAACGAAAATATTCTGTCAAAATTGGTTAGAGGGGGGAGATAACCTACAAGTACCCAGTTAACCTAATCGGGCATTCAATTTAATTTATTACTATATTTGATACTGTAAAGCAAAAATCAAGAATACATGGGGGCCCTGATCTTCAGGTGATCCCAATTTTTTTTATTTAATTAAATTTTTTCAATAATTTATCTATTGGCCATATTGTTTTCAATATTTTACAAGCCATCATCACTCCGTTTAGTCCCTTTTTATGATGCACCTTGCATACGTTTTTTCCTCCTTGACCATTCCCAAACCACCTGATATGGGCTCACGAATCACAGTTTGAGAACCGCTGTTGTCGAACGCAAAGGCATTTCTTTCATACTAATCATTCTCTTTCTAAAACATAACTTTCCACCACGCGAATCCACTCCGAAACCCAAAACCATGTAATCAACAACAATAATAATAACAATAATAATAATAGTCTCCGACTTCACTATTCAAGAAAGCCTTCTGACAGTGATGAAATCTGAGAGAACGTAACTTCAACAGATCTAGGAGTACTTGAAATGCAAGCGTGAAAGTGACAAATGAATTAACATTTTGCCACATTAATGTACCAAAGTTTATGTTATCAAAACTGGTCTTGTCTTGCAAAAGCAAAGAAAACAATAGTGCCATTTTCTAGAAGTAATATTTGTCATACAGAGTAGTAATAATTTTCACATATAAACGAAGAGTTGAATTAGCTATAGTAATCAAAAGCAATACTACATGAAGCATAAGTATGGAACAGTATGTGGAAACCACACTATTTTATTTAACCTACGAAATTGTGCCCAATTGACAAGATTTGTGGTATGGTGTAAATAACTTTTGGATCTTAACCATATATCAAAACAACAATGGCTGTTATATTTATTATAGCCGTCTTTCCATTCACCAATTTTTACTGAGCAATAAATGTAGCCTCTTTTATTGTAACACTCATTATAAAATATAACTCCTCGAAGTTGATCGTCAGATAAATGAAAAGCGCTCAAGAAAGGTCCAGCCTCTCAATTCAATTATACCAAATATACAATTAGGCCTCACATTTTCTCTTCCTTCCATGAAAATCGGTGCATAGATTTCCATATCGTGTTTACACTGTAAACTTTTAATGCGAATCCATTTTGGTTTAGGGCCGAGGCGAAAATTAAAATTTAACTATTTCTCATTTGTTTATTCAGTACAATTTTTTTATTGTAATTTTCTCTGTTAGTCAATATCTGATTATATATCAATTACCATTAATCAATATTTGCTTTCTGTTTCCATGACAATGTACAAATTTAATTTCAAGCAGTGTTATGGTTATTCAAAGTAATGTTTCACTAATTACTCAACTTGCGTTGTGAATAAGTACGTTATTCTCGAAAATATTTTAGAAAACAAACAAATGAAACGGAAGGATCAATAACCGCAGTCTGTCCTTCAATTAGGTGAGACATCATTACTGAAAAATCGATGATTACCTTTCATCGTAAAGAAAATAACGGCTTTGAGAGGCTTCATCGATGTAAACAATTCAAGTTTTGTTTTGGGTTACACTTTAGAGGCATCATTAGATCATTATTTTTGTCTTAATCTAAGATTTCATTAAAGGCTGATAATTATAAAGAAGTTCGCGGAAGGACCAAATAAATCTTGTAGTATATATATATATATATATATATATATATATATATATATATATATATATATATATGAAAAATTATTTCACGAAAGTGACACGTGAATGGTGTAAAATCATTTTTACTTATTGGAAAAGGGTTACTGCAGCTTATTAACAAGTAAACGTTTCTATTAAAGGCGCGCGCGCACACACACACACACACACACACACACACACAAATATATATATGTATATATATATATATATATATATATATATATATATATATATATATATATATAATATTTTTCAAAATGTGTTTATTTTGAAAGGAGAGACAAATTATTCCATAGAGCCGATAATTAACTTCGTAACTCGAAATTCTGCTACAAATTCCCTAAATTATATTGTAATAAACATTTTCTACTTGGATTTGTTTTCTAATCCAAAACGAGTGTCTCTGTCTTGTCCTGATCTTTAATGATGACTTCATATTTCTGGCTATTCACAAGTCGCAAATAACTTGCTTAAAATCTGGTCTTGTTTCGAGGAATATTTTATGTATTCAGAGTTCAAGGTTTGGTTTCGTTCCGAATTTATTGGGCCAAGTTTTACATTAGAGCGATATATTTGAGGAGAACAACACACAATGCCAATCTCTCTCTAGTCCCCGTCTGGCCCCCTACCCCACAAGTGGGAGGAAGGGGTGAGAGCGCACGAATGATTGCGTGTTCGAGTCTTTTAGGCTTTTCTTTTATTCTCCTTCGTTCGGCTTTGAGTTTTATTTCGCCATTTCTTTACCGGTTTCTCGTTCTGCGATTCCGATTTGGTTCTCCTGAAATGCGTATGACTTCCTTTCATCCTCCGAGTCTCACTTTTAAATAATCTTTTATTTTACACTCAGTTTTCCTTTTCTTATTGATTTCATTCCGTATCATGTTTGTTATTCATGAGTGCTTCACTCAGGATTTCGGTCTGTTTTGCTAATTCATTTGCGAGAACAAGAGACTCAGCAACGGCCAGAGAAGGATTCGCTCCATTAAATGTTCAACCATTTGCTAATTGAAATTTTTCTTTATCTTCAGAAAGGAAGCAAATGTAATCTCCGAAGTGCTCGAAAAACTTGCATTCCCAGATTCTTCAATAATGAAAACAACACTTGTAAAGATTTTTAAAAATAAGCGCACAAGTACATTTGATTGAAACTTATCAATTGTTGCTGCTGCTATCTCTCTCTCTCCTCTCTCTCTCTCTCTCTCTCTCTCTCTCTCTCTCTCTTAGCATATATATATATATATATAGTTACATGGAACGAAAAAGGCATTACAGCGGGAAGCCGCGAGAAGTCTAAGAGTCGACGCTCTGACTGACCACGCATCTTGGATCCCTCACCTCTCACTTTAATACTACCCCGTTGTGGTGGTGGCATAATGGGTTCTCAAATGATGTTGTATGCAGTACTGGATAGGGTTACCCATGCCAGGGAAGGGAGCAGTTTCACTCCGAAGGTAGATGTTGCGGATATGTACGAAATGATCTAACTTGCTCTCGTATTCCCGTACGTGAATCTTCCGAATTCTATACCCTCTGGCTTCGGCTTACATGGCAATCTCAAACTAAATACATTCGTGCTCTCTACCCTTCTACTAATTCTACTGATTATCCAAAATATTTTGACTACCTCACTTCCAAAATGAAATACATTCAATCCCACTCTCCTCTTGCTGAAGTCTCCATTTTAGGTGATTTCAATGTTCACCACCATCTTTGGCTTTCCTCCCATTTCACTAACATACCTGGTGAACTAGCTTACAACTTGTCTATCTTGAATGACCTACAGTAGCTTGTACAGCACCCAACGCGTATCCCAGATCGCCTTGGAGACAGGCCCAACTTTCTGGATTTATTTCTCACCTCTTATCCTTTTTCTCACTCTGTCAAACTTTTTTCTCTGTTGGGTTCCTCCGACCACAATTTTATATGTTTCCTGTCCTATCATTCCAATTCGGCCTTTGGATCCTCCCAAGAGGAGACGCCTTTAGTACTTTGGCGCCGCTGACTAGGAGGCCCTTAGGCAGTACTTCTCTGATTTCCAATGGAATGATTATTGCTTTCGTCGCCGGGGCCCCTCCGTGTGTGCTGAGTGCATCACGGAGATGATTCACTCGGGCATGGAGGCATGCATTCCATATTTTATTCCTTCCTCACTGCAAAAAAAACCCTTGGTTTAACTTTGCTTGTTCTAATGCTATCCGCAACAGAGAGGAGACTTTCAGAAGGTACCATCGCCATCCAACTCCTGACTCTCAGCTTATATTTTTTACTGGAATCATGCAAAATCTGTTCTTCGACGCCAAGAGTTCCTTCATCCGACAAAAATGTGAAAGCCTATCCAATGCTAATTCTTCTCGCTCTTTCTGGCATCTAGCTAAGAACCTCTCCAACAACTTTACTTCTTCTTCTTTCCCTCCTCTTTTCCATTCTGACGGCTCAGCTGCTGTCTCTTCCCCCGATAAAGCTAAACTCTTCGCTGCAACTTCCGCCTCCAATACAACCCCTGACGATTCCGGTGCTGTTTCTTCATCTCCTCGCCCCTCTGCTTTAATTTTGTCTGGAATTAGAATCTCCTCCAAAGATGTTTTTTTGACCTATGTGAGTTCAACTCTAGGAAGGCGTTTTCTCCCTCTGTCCATCGTGGGGCCTGTTTTGCTGTTTTGCTTCTCTCTTTATCCATATTCAGATACCTCACCCTTCCGGCCAGTCTTCCAGTCACTCCTTTCCCCAGTTTTTCCTTCCTTCTAGTTTTACCCCTACAGAGACTTCATCTTTGAAGATTCCTTGGTTCAACAGTTGTCGGTGTGCTGAGAAACTTCCTGCGAAACACCCTACCACCAAAGTTTCTTGGAGTCTCCGACAGAAATTTCCCCCTCAGCATCGGTCTCTAGGACCAATAGTTCCCTCCCTACAGTCCCTGGCGCAGATGTCCAGGGAACCGGCGCTTCTAACTCCTTGGATTCAGCGAGTACTGCGCCCCGTGCGTTTTACCAGGGAGTACCCACCCCGGCCAATCAATGGAGCCTTCCCCGACCCGATCTCACTAGTTAGGAGCTCTCTGGGGTCTGGAGGGTGCTCCAGGGTTTTCAAGATCCAATCAGGTTTAAAGGAGTTTGCAAGAAGTGCGTGCGCCTCCCAAGATTGTCGCTCTCAAGGGAGGCCTTCGGAGTCGTTTCCAGCCATCCTACAATGGGACTGTCGTCTGTGTTTCTGGGAGATGATAGTTGGAGATGCCGTTCCTTGCCTGCCCTTCTTCTCTTCTCGTCCCCTACGGGAGGTCATCATGATTGGCGTGCTATTCGTGCCCGCCCTGATGTCCCTTTTACCAACCTCCTCTCCATCTTGCTCTGCAAGTGGTTGCTGTTCAGCTCTACCTGGAGAGAAGATATACTGTAGGATGCGTTTGTTGTACCTTTCTCTGAGTCATCCAGTTTCCAGAGACGATTTGGTCTTCTTACTTTCCCAGCTTCCTTGTCCATTTCTTCTACTCGACGACCTTAATGAACGTCATCTATTTCCGGTTGATTCCTTGGTCAACGTGAGGGGTACCTTGCTGGCGTCGCTGGTAGAATATTTGGACTTTGGAAAATTTTAACACCGGTGCCACCGATCCACTTTCATGTAGAGGTTGGTTTCTTGACAGCTATCGACCTGTCTCCCTGCTATCCTGACTCTCGATTTTACTTGGAAGGTGGAAAATGACCACCATGGCAACGAACACTTTCCCATTTACTTCCATTCAGTTAGGAGCCAATCTTGTTCTCGTGTCCCTCGTTGACTCCTGGACAAATCTGGCTTGTCACATTTTAAGGACGTCGCGACTGTGTTCTTAGCTGTGGAGAGATTCCCGTTTGTCAATTAGGCTGTGAAGATTTTCACTTCTACTCTTCATACAACGGGTCTTCAGTTTGTACCTCAATCAACCGGATCATTTAAAAGACGCCTAGTACCCATGGCTGTCAGATGATTGCCACATGACTTGCCGGGCGATGAGGGATGTGTATGCCGGTTACCATCATCATAACTACGTCCATTTACTGGTTCTCTTTCTTTAACGGGAGGTTTTATTTCTCTTTCCCAGTGTGGTTTCTGGAGGTTGAGTTTCACCACTGACATCTTGATCCGATTGGAATCCTCCGTCCAAGGAGCATTTTATCTGCGCCTTTTTCGACCCTGAGAAAGCCTATGCTGCTTGAAGGTACGGCATTTTAAAAAGCAGCTTCAAACCTTTGGATTCCTTGGGCGTTTGCTCTCATTTACTGAACCGCATGTTTCGTGTTCTGGTGGGTCCACTCTTTTCGCTCCCGTTATCCATATGGAAGGTGTTACGCGAGGCAGTGTCCTCGGTGTCACTGTCTTTGCTGTTGCTACTAACGATATGGCGTCGGCCCTTCCACCTAAGGTTTCGAATAGTTATATGCTGCCAACTTCTCAATCTCTTTTCCAGTTACCAGGATATCAGTGATTGAGTGTTGTCTGCAGGTTGCTCTAGCCATGGTGTTTAGGTGAGTGGATTTGCATGTATTTCAGTTTTTATTTTAAAACGGTAGTCATACACTTTTGCCGAATTTGAGGAATTTACCCGAACCAACATTTTTCTGTGATCGGTTGATTAGATGAATTGACGAGATGCAAATCTTCGGGCTGGTGTTTGATAGGAGACTGGATTGGCTTCATCATCTCCAGTCCCTTTAGCATTCGTGCCTCTGAACGCTGGACCTGCTAACCGTACCACTGTTCTCCGTTTGTATCAGCCACTGGTTAAACCGAAGTTTGACTATGGCTGCAAAGTATATTCCTCAGCAAGGCCTGCCCGGCTTCGGAATCCGGATGCGGTTCATCGTGCCGGTATGCACTTGGCTACAGACCCGTTTAGGTCATCTTCTATCCCGGGTGCAGAGCTGGGCACTTGCGGCATATTTTGCGGTACTGCGGTACTGCGGTACTACCAAACTACCAAACCGGTACCAAACCGGTACGCGGAAATTTGGATGCGGTAGCGGTACTGCGGTACTTTCAGCGATCCTTTGCGGTACTGCGTTATGCGGTCCCGGTTTGGTAGTTTGGTAGTACCGCAGTACCGCAGTACCGCAAAATATGCCGCAAGTGCCCAGCTCTGCCCGGGTGTCCTATAAATGATATCCGAGAGCCTCCTCTGGATTTGCGTTGCCATTCGCTGATACTTCGGTGCTGGTACAGTCCAGCTGCTTCCGGACTCGCTTATCTGTACTCGTGATTTAGAGGGGGAGGGGAGACCTGTTACCCCTTTATCATTGCCACCGTCATCTTCCCAGACGTCAGTGATTTTCACCTCAATCAGTCAATCATTCCCAGTATAATGCGGTTATTGCACTTAAAGCATTTATATTCTTTATAAAGGAGAAGGTCTAGGAGTACAAACAAACAACCAATATTGTAAAAGAGCGTGAAATTGGGCTTGGTTGAAAGGATCGGTTTGTAGGGTCAGGATAGCATGTTTGGTAAGAATGCTGACCTGGGACTAATAATATAATATATATATATATATATATATATATATATATATATATAGAGAGAGAGAGAGAGAGAGAGAGAGAGAGAGAGAACTTGATTAGAAATTGGAGTATATAACATTAAAAAGTGAAATAATGCACTGGACTGGTGTAAATGCTGTTATAGAAAATTACAATAGCCGCAGATTGATTTTAATAGAGAGAGTGGAGTAAAACGTGCAGCAGAGAGGAAATTTCGTCACTGCCTCTGGTGGGTTAACTAGTGCATTTCTGAAGAAAGACATCATAAAACGAGATACGCTGAAAAGCTACACTTCAGAGGAAAATTTTTTGTTTTCCAATGGTGTAGTGGTAAGAGATGTGCTCGGGATGAAACCTTTCTGCAGTACGCTTTACTTCTCTCTCGTACTGGCATAAATACACATGAAATCCCTACTAAACGATAATACAGCTGTTAATCACGTTTAAGTTATAGAGAATTCAGAAGCCATTTTTTTTTATGCAGTAAGGAGGGGGCCAAGGGTGAAGGCCCGCAAAATTGACTTACCCCCGCCAGTATAGAAGGAAAGGGAGAGAGCAGAAATCGAGATCTCCAAGCTTCTAAAAACGATGGGTTTATTTTTTATTTTGAAAAGATTGTGTAGTATTGGGAGTCAAAAATTTTATAAACTGTGATAATTATTAACAATTAAACTTAAGCAAAATGTAATGAAAATGTGATATACATAGTAATGAAAATTAAATAAAAAATAAAAATAGGCCATCATTTGTTATGACAGATATCAATGTAGCCTCGCTCGGGTCGATTTCCTTACGTGACCTCGCATAAGTATAATATGTAGAAACTGGGATAGACTGCGCATGCTCATCAGCCATTTTGAAATTACGTAATATTGTTACAATCATTTGCACTCCTTAATACGGTTGACGTCAGATAACGCCAGGCTTTTGAACCAATGGGGTTCTTTCTTTTTATTAATGTCAGAACGCGCCTTTAATTTTGACCAATCGCGCTCTAGTAAACACCCTAGTGCCAAAACTAATCGTTTGGAATTCATTATCCTAAATCAGTGATGGCGAACCTTTTTATCCAAGTGTGTCACTTGCATACATGTATTTTAAATTTAACTACAAAATCATAGATAGCTGACTTATTAATCGAAAGTACTAGGACGTAGACGATTTATTGCAGTTTTTCATCAGAATACCAAACATTTTCAACATCCATCGCGTGTCACCTGAAACCCTGAGGCGTGTCACTGCTGACACGCGTGTCATAGGTTCGCCATCACTGTCCTAAATTATAATAATTCTAATTATAAAGTGGTTGTATTATAAAGATAGGTTCATTTAGGTACTTAAATAGTATAAAGCAGTTAGAATTAATTAAAGCCTTTAGTATGATGTATTTAACAGAGGTGGGTAGTAGTGAAGTAGATATACTTAAGTAGTTTTTTCGAGAATGTACTTTCTAGAAAGTACATTTTTTTGTAATACTTTTACTCTAACTTAAGTACAATTGTGGGAAAAAATGTTTACTTTAACATAAGTATAATGTTGCGAAAATCTGAAAAGTACGAAGAAATAAAACCTGTATGCTTGGCAATTTCATTCAAAATTGGTAAACAAATTCTGGAAAAACTCGTTTTCAATCTGTCACCTCTCAATGTCAGGTATTGAGAGGGGGAAGACATTTGAGAGGGGGAGAGGGAAGACATTTGGGTTTCATTAACCAATCAGAAGAGTCATTCAGTACAGTATTTTTAAGGTAGCCAATCGGCTTTTTCGATAGCTGATGACGTCACCTGTTTCACGCATGCGCGCTCCTCTCCATTTCCGCTTGTACTCTAGACTTAGAAATTGAAAGTCAGTGTACTTGAGTAGTTAGTTACAGGCCTATATTATATTTGGCAAATACAATTAACAGCCGTATGGATGTGTTGAAGTCATTTCCATCACTTATGGACATATCCATACGGCTAAATACGCCACTTCCTGCATCTGTCTGCAGCCTGTGAACGAGTGTTCGGTGTTGCTAGACTAATTTTTAGTCCAAAAAGAGCCAGGATAGATTGCAAAAACTTTGAAAATCAGCTGTTGTTGAAACTCAATAAGGAATTTTGTACATAATGCATACTTATTATAATAAATTATTAGATAATAAAGTATAGTTCTTAATATAATAATGCCTACTTATGATAATCCTAATTCTGTATCCTAATGAAGTCTGTTTGCCATAATGATGTTTATTTTATATTATTGTATATTTGTAGTGGATTTTATTTCATTTTTGAAAAAGTACTTCCTACTTTTCCGTACCTAAGTACATTATAAAACACTTACTTTTGTACTTCAACTTAAGTACTTTAGATAACGTGTACTTTCACTTTAACTTGAGTACATTTTTTAAAGATTACTTGTACTTTAACTTAAGTAACAAATGAAAGTACTTTACCCACCTCTGGTATTTAAAATGTCTCTGTAAGTTCTAGTAACGTTTGAATCAAAGAATTAAAGAAACTTTGACTGGACGCGCAATGACAAGTGGAAATCGAAGATTCTGGCAGGCACTATAAAATATAAAACATAGATCGCAGCGCAGAAGACAGGCTAGTCGAGAAGGAAGAGAGAAAACCAGATGAAAGGAACGAGAAGTAAGATCTGTTTCGGCGTTTCTTTACATTTTGATTAATTTTATCTTAATGAAGGCCGTGGGATAAAGTGGTACTATATTGAGGATGAAATACAGTCTCTAACAGCCGTTTAATTTTCCCCGATGAGAGTGAATTCCTCCATCCCTAGGTCTTTCCTTTTTCGATGCATTATATAACGTAATAAAGTTTATTTTTAACGTGTGAACATATGATTAAAACTTAGGTTAGGTTAGGGTTGTTAGGTTAGGTTAGGTTAGTTTCTCCAAGTTAAAATGTACTGAATACTTACTTAATTTATGGTATACTTTAGGGGAGTTTGAACGACGATTGAGGATCGACCTGCGGTCGACACCTCTGCAGCATCCCGCCTCATTTGCGGGATTTGGTGAAGGAGGGAATTGCCGTCTGATCTCCTCCTTCCCTCGTAGCTAGCCACGCATGGCTGGTCAGGGACTTTGCACAGGAATCTGTCCAGCTGGTTCTTGAAGTTATTCAGGTCGGTGTGCTGGAGATTCCTCACTTCTTTTGGTAGGACATTGAAAAGCTTTGGGCCTCGTATTCTGAGGGTGTTTTCCATCCTGGTTTTAATAGCCCATAGTAATAAAAAGGTCAAAAGAAGTAGAATAATGTAGATTTTATTTGATTTTAGTGCCGGTCGTCAAACCGAAAAAATCCAAAACTAAAAACGTTTTCGTTTTTAATTTCATCAGTTCTACTTATATATGTATATATATATATATATATGGTGACTGACGCTGAGTAGTAAATTCATCCATAAGTGACATTTAATACGATAGTAAACAAAGGATACCTTCTAACGGGACATCCGACTCCTTATATGAGTGTTGAGTTAATTATACGATGATAAAATAGCGAAGTTGTAACACCATGTGTGGAACTGTCTACGCTACCATCTCGTACATTAATTATATGTTTGTGAAAATTTTGATGATGGACAAACTCGCGACGAATGTACACATTTACTCGGCCACACGTCATTAAAATTTGCCACCCCTCCACGACTGGGTCACTGGGAACCACCCCGAAAAATCTCGCATCCTTCAGTAGTGTGTGAGCTGCATGTATGTGTGGTGAGGAATAGAGAGAGAAGTGTGTGTTTGAGAGCATGCTGTACTGTTCACAGGGTAGATGAGACACGGAAAATGATCGACTAAGGAGGACAGTGACAAGAGAAACGGGAACTCCTACACTCCCTGTATCCTGCCTAACGTCCCACCCGGAGTACTTTGCTAGACTCCCATAATAGTGGAAGAATTTTAGGATAAATATATTCAATCGACCTATCAAATTAGCAGGAAGTCGAAACTTGGTACACTTGTAAACTGAACCCTACTGATGAATATATTAAAAGTCCCAACAAATCCAAGTTGTGCTCCAGCCGCCATCTTGGAAAATGGCGGCCGAATTTCGGTTTTTTGGAAATAACTTCAGACCCGTAAAAGATACGAAAATTTACCAAGAGAGCAAAATCATTCTACATAAAAAGGCAAACATTTTCTGTTCCCAACTTTGTTTTGTACGATGAAAAATAAAAAGTTACGCAAAATACAAAATTCCTTTATTCTATGAATCAGTGCAGACATGACGTTCAAACTTGGTTAATGGGTAGAAATTCGAATATTTTGTTGCAATTTATTATTTCAGAACCATGACAGTTTGTTTTTTATAGGTAGTTTGGTAAAAAAGTAAAGCACAACAGAAAGAGCTAGAGAAAAATACTGTAATGTAATTTTTTTGATGACGGGTAGGAGCTAAGTTATCGGTTTGGAGTAACATTATTTAAAACAGTTATTTTATTCCTTCATTAGACATCTAAGTATTGAAAATGGAAATAATTATGAATGCTATTCTCAATACATACATTACTAATATATTTTATGTAAAATATAACATGCATTTTTCCTTATCTTGTATACTGAAGAAAAATGTAACATAGGAAGAATTTTCATGTATTGATGATGACCATGATGTTCAGACAGGTTTTATGGATTGAACATAAAATAACATCTTATTGAATGGTCACAGTAATCCTTAGACACTTGGGAACATCACTATAGCTAACTATAATCGTCTGTTGTTACCTAAAATGAAAATGTAGTAATCTAAGTCTTGGAGTGCAACGCAGTAATACAGTATATAGCTTTAACACTAAGGCACTGTGTGACATCTCTAATGTTGAATAAAGTCATCTAACATGAGCTAGGAAATAAAATGTAATTGTGTCTCCCTGTTTTAAGTATAATTTTCTAATTACTACGCAAAAATAAGCTAGATTGTACATTTATTGCATTATGTGTAGTGTCATATTGCAACACACTCAGTTATCAGTTGTCTAGTAGCGTTTCAACATAAGAGTTCTCGCAGGTAGTTCCTTCACATCCTCCACACATCGCTGAGCACAGCAAACCAAACTGTATGCACTTGCATCTCTTGGTGCATCCTAGCTTGCAGTTACATGAAATGAGGTTAAGAAGTTGTGATGGAGCGGCTTCCTTGGTAGTAGGGACAGGCCTCAGTGATTTCCCTGTCATGGACCATCCCCACTCTGTTGGCTCCAGGCAGTTTCCTAACCATTCTTGGACCTGCAAGTACACTCTGTATGAGTGTTGCTCTGCTGCTGCACTGGTCGGAGGTAGGGATGCTAGTTGAAAAGATGTATCTAACTTCTTTTTTGCTACTATGCGATTATACATGAAGTATCTTAGCTCATCCAAGGACTTTGATTTTGATCCGTACATTTTTAAGAGGAACTTTTCCCCAGCAGCTTTGATATCTTCTTTACTGGCATCCTTTTGGTTAAATATTTTCATTTCTTCTCTCATTTCTGTATGGTTCTGTAGAAGTTGGAGACCTCTAACTTTTCCTTTTTTATACAAAGCTGATGTGGTATCGCATCCAGTCATGGCGTGAGCAGATAGCAAAACTTCACAAGCCTTCCCCATGTTTTTTTTCTCACTTTGGATGCTGAAAATACGGGGTGTGCTGTTTGATTTCCCTGGTTTGAGAAACCAAATTTCAAAGTCTTCATGGGCTAGAGCAGTTAGAAGCACTAGAAGATCCGTATCCTGGCCAACAACTACTGTTTGATTTTTGTGTTTAGCTTGATCTAGAGCAGCCTTAACAATAACAGTATCTGCATCACTCTCCGCCTGAACAACAGAATAACCTTTGATCTTCATACTAGACACAAGAGATGCAATCAGGGCCCGTTTGTTGTTTCTGTTAGCAAGAAAATCTGATTGTGGTATAGTGGTTGGTGTATTCTCATTAAATATGATATCTCTAGAAGTTCTTTTTGCTGCTCGTCGCTCTTGCTCGGCTGTCTTAGTGGTTTCTCTGTCAGGATAACCATCAAACACCACTGTACAGTTTTTACCGTAATTGCTCTCTACAGAGGTTGTATACAAGTCAAACAGCTGACCAAATGTAGCGGGTTTTGGCCAAACAACGCAATGAAGAAGGTTTCCTCCATCTAAAATGTAGTGAGGATTGGCTGGTAAAGCTAACATCTCGTTGTGCGACTGAAAAGCATTGATCAGAGAAGACTTTGTGCCTTTTCTTAACAATGTTGAGTCAAATAATGATGGAGGCACACTTGCCAGCTCATACTGAAAGTACCCTTTAACTTCTGTTTTGCTTATGTCCAAACATATCATTCTGTGGAAGAGTTCTTGTGGGGAATGCAGGATTACAGTTTTTTCTTTCATCTTTATTGTGCCAGATGACAGGTTAGACAAAGGAACTACTTTCTTCTTCCTTTGCAGTCGAATATCAGAGAAGCTATGACTTGAGAGTGCTTTCATTGTTTCTGTACCAATCTCTAGTGCCCTATCACATGTTATTGATGAATCTGCTATCAACCCATTTGAGAGGTTTACCAACTGTCCTGATAATTGACCAAATGGGTTATGTTCTTTTAGCCAGCAAACAAATGTCACAAAGTCGTTTAAATCTCTTGTTTGACGAGATGTTCCAGATTCTATGTTCTGATGACTAATTGTTACACTTATTCCTGCGAACTCTGATAACGTTCCAGTTATTTCACCACAAGCTGGAGCAGACAACACCCATCTCTGTAAAGTTGAATCTGTGATTCCCCGACCATGTGTAAGTCCACCTATTGCTTTAAAGCTACGCATTAAAACTTGCTCAATGCACATATCTGTTGACACACCAGACCAGAATCTGTCACTGCGCCTGATTGTGAAGTAACCATCTTTCGTGAATCTTTGGAAGTCCTCAGATGACATTTTGTTGGGCAAATCCTCCATCAAAGTTAGATACAGATGGGCACATTTTGCATAGTGTATATGACCTGCACTATGAAAGTAAGGAAGCATATATTTGACAGTTTCAATATGCAAATTCCAGTCTGCTGTTCGTTCTGCTCTTATAAACTGAAGGATAAGCATGACTTGCTGAAAATACTGAAGCCATAACTTAGGTGTTTTGCCTGAATTCTGCATATCTTTTTTGACTTTCTCAAACAGATTTATGTAGTTCTCAATAGCAACACACTCAAAAACATCTTCAGAAGTTAGTGCCTTTGCTGAATACTGTTTTGATATTTCACACAGTATGTTTTGTGATTCTTCAGCTTTTGAAGCCAATTCGTCATGAATGAGAGTAAAGAGTGCTGCAGCTGTTAGAATATGAGCACGTACGGCTCTGGCATATGAATGGCCTTTCATCATGTGGGGTACAGTCGCTTTTCCATAAACAGTTTGCCACAACTCCTCAATCCCACTACCACTCATTATATGTCCTACTGCTCCCATGTATGACATCAACAAATGAAAACCTCCTAAGCGAACAACTATTGAAGATACAAGACTAGCAACTGGTTCTGACTCAACAATATCTACAGACTTCAAGAACAAGGGTTGGTCAAAAGTAACTACACATGCCTGATTATGACTTTGGCTTTCTTTTGCGGCAAACATCAAAGCTGAGTAAAGGGTTGTCAGATTTAGATTTATGAAAGGCACTGTCAGCACACGACTTACATTCCATGTTCCATTTGTAACTGCATATTTCATATAGCCATTCCAGCTTGGTAATTTATTTTGAACTTCACTAAATCCAGCCAACCACAGAACATCAAGTTTGAAACCTCTGCGAACTACATCTCCATCTTCATGTGTTATGTCACTTAAGATTATGCTCTTCAAACCTGATGTGGGAGGTTTTTTGTAAGGGATAATGGGTATTTGATTTGAAGTAGTGTCACATTTTTCACCAATATTACGTGCTAAAGGAGGGCATTTCGAGACAGAGTTTCCTGGAGTAACACACTTTATTCCTCCAAGTGCATGAAAGGTACCCAAACCATCCAGGGTTCTTGTGTTCACATCAGCATTATCAAAGACAAACTGTATAAATGCATCTGGTTGTACTGTTGACCGTGGGCTATTAACAGCACAATTTAGGAAGTTTGTGGCTTCTTTGTATGAAGAGCATGCACCCACAGCATGCAAAATGTCTATTAGATGTCTTGATCCATAATTGCGATATAGGTGTACAGAAAGTCCCAAATGCAGTGGAGATAGGAATGAACGTGGCCTCATAGCAGAAATTATCGAATGGTTGATAAAAGTTCTCTTGCGATCTATACTTTCAGGTGTAGGTTGAGTTTTAGTTGAAATAAGAATCTCAGTGAAAGCTGTAAGTGTCGGGGGAACTAAAGTCTGACCCTCAGCCTTCATGTCATCAATGTCTGGGTACATGCTACAATCATACACTGTTTAACAAATGTCTTCTTTGATGATTTTTGCAGCTGTTTCAACAATACGTAATCGTTCACTAGTCTCATCTGTCTTCTTGTTTTCATACCATTGTTCTGTTAAAATCCTCCGTCCTGTGTGAGTGAAGCTAAATATGTTATGTCGGGAATGCAGATCTGTACAGATTATGCTTGACTTGTAGTGTGAAAGGAACTTACACTTAAGCCAGTGGTCACTGTAAAGGTCTTCTTTTGTGCACCAGAAACTTCCATCATAATATCTTTCAGCTCACTCAAACTGTACTGACACTCATCATTACTTTCAATGTATTCCAAAAGTTTTTTGATAGCAGACGAAGCTACTGATTCTTCTGGACGTCCTGCTGAATCTCTTTGTGCAATGCGCTTGAATGTGCTGTAACATACAAAGTGATAACGACCTTCTTCTGCTACTAAATCAATGGAATTTGCAATACGTGAATATACTTCCTGCCCCCAACTATCACTGCGCTGTTCACAAATTGAAATAATTTTTTCTCGAAATTCAAGAGTAGCCACATTATATACAGTGAGGCGTCTATTTTTTGAATGTTTTGTGTCAGGTAAATTTGCTTTCTCTCCACAAAATATACAGTCACTTAGAAAGTTAAATGTCTTTATTTCTGAACGAAGAACTCTGTTGGCTTGTGAAGTTGATTGTTCTGAAGGTTCCTTATTGACAGCAGCTATACTGTGCTTTCTTGTGTAGTTTCTCCGACAGATTTTGTGTACTGGTACACTCTTCAGTTCCTGAAATGTCTTGTTTATCATCTCCTCTATCTTTGCTTGCTTGAATCAGAGTCTTGATCCCTCTTTCCACAAATACCCCGCTTCCCACATCGATCTCTTCTGCACATATCAAGCACTTCATCTTGACTCATCAATAGCGTCCATTACCTGAAAAGAAAAGAAAAATATTAGTTCGTCTGTCATTCACTTTGAACTATTACTTCGGTATATTAACTCATAACCTCCGATTGAGTGAATAAATGTTACAGATGAATCCGTAGATATAATCATAATTAAGAGTATTTATTAGAAGTAGAATATAGGAAATTAGTGGCAGAGTTGCCCATATCTGCTAGAAACAAGAAAATGTATTGGTATAAATATTTAGAAAACCAGGTACTGTCACAATTTATATTTCTACTAGCTCGTTCCTGTGAAATATTTTTTCACAAAATCACCCATACAAAGTAAGAGAGGTTTCTGAAAATAGGCAGTCATAACAAAACATTCGCTTTTTTTACCTACAAACCCAGTTTGAACGTCGTGTCCGCATTGATTCATAGAATGAAAAATCTTTGGTTTTGCATAACTTTTTTATTTTTCATCGTACAAAACAAAGTTGGGAACAGAAAATGTTTGTCTTTTTATGTAAAATGATATTGCTCTCTTGGTAAATTTTCGTATCTTTTACGGTTCTAAAGTTATTTCCAAACAACCGAAATTCGGCCGCCATTTTCCAAGATGGTGGCTGGAGCACAACTTGGATTTGTTGGGACTTTTAATATATTCATCAGTAGGGTTCAGTTTACAAGTGTACCAAGTTTCGACTTCCTGCTAATTTGTTAGGTCGATTTTCCTAAAATTCATCTACTATAAAGACTATTTACAGGCTAAAAATAAACATATATGTTACGAGTTTACCCGCCTGGGTAGCCTAGTGGTTGTTATCCGGAAATCGTCGGATCGAGACCCGGCTGAGACTTTGTGATTTCAGACTTACTAGGTAGGTCGCGATTTGGATTCCTCGTTAACCTGTAGATCTAAGGTCGGATGAAAAGCTTGACGTTTGTTAGAATGAACAATTTTGGTTGAAGCAAATTAAGGTTTTGAGGTTGTACTGGTACTAAAAATTTCGTTCAAAATTTCAGTTTATAGTGGCCCTCATAAGTATTTGTACAGAGAAATATTTCACTTATATTCGTCTTTATCTTTTCTACCATGTATAGGATAGTTATGAAAGCTTACCCTTAGTTTGGAAAAAATTAACAAATAAAAAAAAAATTAGTTTAACTCCAACATATAATATAAAACATCAAAGAAATTGAGTAAAATCAAAAAAGTTAAAATGCAAAAGCGTGTGTGTGTGTATTGAATGATGATTAAATGGACACATTTATCATGTGTTAATCGTAAATTTCATGAAAATTCATTTTATGACTAAGTACTGCACGCATGGAAGCATGCAATCTGGCAATTGGTCTTTAATAAATCAGTGGTTTTAACTTTTATGCAATTGACATCGTTAAGAAACCTGAAGCATTGCATGAAGTGCATCCTTTTCCGGAGGATTGAAAACGTTCTCGCAATTAAGTGTTTTTCATGGAGAAGAAACTGTTTTATCTTAACCAATTTAAACCTTTGAATGTAAATGAAATTGTTAATGCTTCGTGACCTGTTTCTCTTGCATGGGGAAATACTTTCTTAGTTATTTTACGACACCTAGCTTGCATGGGAAATAATTTTAGATAGGCCTATTTACAAATTAGTTTACGTAAGAGTTTTATTTAGTAGAAAGTTTTCATAATTTTTCATCGTTTCATCATCATTTACACTAATTAATATAAAGAAATTATTGTTGTTAAAACAATATACAGTGTGTGTATATATATATATATATAATATATATATATATATATATATTATATATATATATATAACATTCTTCACATATTTCAATAGTAATTGTATTAAAAAGTTTGGATCTTTTTCATTTGGGGGCCAGCAGTGAATTTTAATGAAAATCGGTATACTAATGTAGTTTTGGTCACTAATTTCAAAAATAACTCTTTTTTTTGGAGAAATGAAAAGCAAACATGTTAGAGCATTTTAAATAATTAATGTGTTTTTAACGAAAATATCATGACTTAACCTAACCAATCGTCAAGGGCGTACAGTTGACCTAACCTGGCATTCAATTGACCTAACTGGGCATTAATTCTTGATTTTTTCTGCTACTTTTACAGATCTGCCGGGATCTTAGGGTCTTTGTTAGCCTTAGCTTCTGTAGATCCTTCAAAAAACGTATTCTTCTTAAAGTTGCACTTTTTACCGTTTGACCGACGCTTTTGGCAACGAAAGAACTGGGTATTTTTATCAAAGGAACACACTTTCCCACACTTAGAGCACTTTTTCATAAACAGTAGCAGTTTGTGACTCTGGATAAATTTAACACAATCATCTGTAACTAGTTTAAGCTAGTTAAAACAAATATTAATTATTTAAAGTGCTCTAACATGTTTGTTTTTCATTTCTCCAAAAAAAGAGTTATTTTTGAAATGAGTGACCAAAACTACATTAGTATACCGATTTTCATTAAAATTCGTTGCTACCCCCAAACGGAAAACACCCAAAAGTTTATTGGTAATGATTACACCAAAGAAAAATTACTTTTAAGAACACCATTTTACATTTTCTCCTCAAAACACAGAACTAAACAATTGAAAGCTCGTATGTTAACCTGCAAAAGCAAACCAGCTTCAAAAAACCAATTCCCTCTGAGACTGCAAGCACATAAATTATTGATAAGGAAGAGAGAAAATTTAGTACCTTGTGATACTCCACTGCCTATCAGCCATTTATTTCAACTTATTTAACATCAATACTTTGGTCTAATTTTTAATAATTTAACATGAAACATGTGAATTACAGTATTTTATTTTTTATTCAGGTTAATAAGAATTAATTTTACCAAATGTTTTCATCGCAAGTACCGGCGAGATATACACTAAGGATTCTGTACATGGATAATGATTGACATTTTCGTTCGGATTAAAGTCAGCCATTCGATTGGACTTTTCCCAGACTAATCTAGTTTTTAAAATATATAGATTTTCTTTCATTCGTAATGACAAATAATCCTAAAGTTACAGTCTTAAAGTGGAACAAATTGATGGTTTCTCTTTAAATTAATATTTAAAACGACATGCAGCACTAAATGGATGTGAGAGAGACACCAAAGATTTGAAATAATTTAATGAGAAAGAATGTCAAGCGGTTTTAGTGAGTAAAACTAACATTACATTTCTCTCTTAATAGAGATACACATATATATGCGTACATAGGGTATGTACGTAGACACATACACACGCTTTATGCTACCAAATTGGGACTTCAACTTATATAAAATCTAATCTACTTTAATGTAATCTAGATTGACCTTAGAAAGCCAGCGTGGCCTATCACAACAAAAGTACATTTGTTTGGATCACCTGAAGATCAGGGCCCCCAGCCTTCGTTAGTTAGCCTTATAAGGCTAACTAACGAAAATATCACGACTTAACCTAACCGCCAGTGGTTATGTACGTAGACACATACACACGCTTTATGCTACCAAATTGGGACTTCGACTTATTCATATAAAATCTAATCTACTTTAATGTAATCTAGATTGACCTTAGAAAGCCAGCGTGGCCTATCACAACAAAAGTACATTTGTTTGGATCACCTGAAGATCAGGGCCCCCAGCCTTCGTTAGTTAGCCTCATAAGACTAACTAACGAAAATATCACGACTTAACCTAACCGCCAGTGGTTCCCAAACTGTGTTCCGCCGAACCCTGGGGTTCCACGGAAGCTTAACAAGGGTTCCGTAACATGTTTTCTAATAGTCTAATCAGGTCTTAATATTAAGGTCTAATTAAGGTCCTAATATTTATATATATATATAATTTTACCTTATGGCTTTTTCTTACATAATATTTTATATTCTTATTCTGAATTGAAATGGCACCATCGTGGATTTGGGATCACTAAATATTTTTCGCTAAAATTAAATTCTGCTAAGTATATGTAAATAAATTTTCGCTACTCGGCTACTGTAAAAGTGTAATTTGGCAGATTTTAATTTTAACGATTTTATAAAAGACTGGTTCTATTAGTACTGTTTTAAAATAAATATCATATAAATTCTGTTATAGTATTTAAATTTGTCATATTATTTATGACAAATTTTAATATATATATTTTACTCATGAGAATTTAACTGTAATTAATTTTGAGCAATATGTTTTCGCTAAAATTAATATTTTCTAAGTTGCTAGTTGATTTGATGTGTACTTGTTTCGTAATTAATTGTGAACCAATCAGCCGTTGGCGTGGTGCACCATCAAGTTAATTTATGATAGGCTTTATTTACTTAGGTGTTTTCAGTGTAAAAATGTGTATTGTGTTCATCACTAAAATCTGTAACCGACTTTTATATATATATATATATATATATATATATATATATATATATATATATACTGCGCGGTCATTGCAGTTATATATGCATATATATATATATATATATATATGGAGTTGGGGTTTCGCGAAACAAAAACAAGCCTGTAAGGGTTGCGACAGTTAGTAAAGTTTGGGAGCCACTGACCTAACCAATCGTCAAGGGCGTACAGTTGACCTAACGATTGGTTAGGTTAAGTCGTGATATTTTCGTTAGTTAGCCTTATAAGGCTAACTAACGAAGGCTGGGGGCCCTGATCTTCAGGTGATCCATTTGTTTTTCTAAAAATCATATCTTTTACTGAACGAAAGTTAATTTTTATTATTGTTTAGTAACAATAAATTACTTAATTCAACCTCGAGATGTAATTTTGGAGCAAGTGTAGTTTACGGCCCCCTGATGCAAAAGGGGACACAAACTACACTAGGTCAAAGTTGGGGAACGTAAACTACACTAGGATCTTTAGGAGACATTTTTTAAATGAATCCATCAAATAAAACGTTAAAACTAACGAAAATATTACGACTTAACCTAACCAATTGACGATTGGTTAGGTTAAATTGCAATATTTTCGTTAGTTTTAACATTTTATTTGATTAGGTATACGCGGACAAAGTTGGGGAGCGCAAACTACATTAGGATAATGTAGGGGAACATAAACTACACTAGGATAATGTAGGGGAACGTAAACTACAATAGGCACTACAGGGGAACGTAAACTACACTTGCCCCGTAATTTTTTTTATGGGGTTACGTGGATTCGATACTAGTCGCTATGTATCCGGTCCCACATTTGCTTTCTAGGGTTGACTGGCTTAATGTAACCAAATCTAGTTTAACCTAACATAAAGTAACAAAAGAACCAATAATCTCCAGTCACCTGCTAAAAAGTTAACTAATTGTGGTTCATGGAATGAATATGGACATGTAAGGTTATTGTAATTTACCTTTCTTCTTCACAACATGGAATCATTCCCATCTGTCACGGAAGTCAATGAAGATCCGTTTTTTTTTTCAATATAACCAAAATCTACTTTCGCATTGTGAAGTCTCTCTCTCTCTCTCTCTCTCTCTCTCACACACACACACACACGCTAGTGACCGGTTGCCCACGTTAGGCTTCCATCATGAAAAAAAACAACTTTGGTATTTGCCATTTATCATTACTTATCCGAACCATAGTAGATAGTGGATTTAATATCCCAGAAGAGTTCCATGTTCCATGCACGGTCTGTGTGTAATATAAAACTATCTCAGGGGACCATTCTAAGTTGTAGCATATATATATATATAAGTGTACCATAAATTATAAATAAATAATTCATGCTGGAGAAATGCTTTTAGCAGAAGAGATGTTTTCATAACGGAAGTCCATATACTCCATACTTATTTTATGAGGATTTGAACGACGGTTCAGGATCGACTTGGGGGTCGATATGATATACAGTGTGTAAATATATATATATACACGGTGAACCAAAAGTAGGTGGACAGTAGGTTGAATACGGTTTGTGTTATATTATATTATAACTATGGTGTTCATTATAACTATGGTGTTTGTGTTTTATTATATTAAATATTATAACTAAATTTATTTAATTTTATTTTGTATTATAGTATACAAAAAAATTAAATATGTATTCTCAAAATAAACGTTATCATTTACTGTCCACCTACATTTGGTTCACCCTATATATACACTGTGTGTGTGTGTGTGTGTATATATATATATATATATATACACTGTATATCATATATATGTGTGTGTATATATATACACCGTTGTTATGAGCCCTTGGAAAACATTTCATCACAAAATGTTTATTGACTTAGATCAGTGGTTCTCAACGGGGCGGTACCGCCCCCAGGGGGCGTTCACTGGGTGTCGGGGGCGTTAGAAGCTGGTTAGTTGAAAAGGGGGCGTTAGTCAGCTAATGGGGGGCGTTCATGTGTTTCAATGAATTTCATCTACACAGTTCTGGAATCTACATTAAATTTGAATGTTTGAATGAAATTAAGTGGCTGAAACAAGGTTACTAGAACCTTTTAATTTAGCAAATTGCAAAAGCACTTACCGAAAAATATGGAATCCACTCAGCTGATGTAATTTCTCAAGCGCCATCTACTGGGAGAATTGTCACTATGTCAAGTTCAACATTCTCTCAATAGATGGCTCTTGAGTAATTATGTCATTTATTGTGAATTATTGGAAGTGAGTAGACGCCATTTTTTCGGTAAGTGTTTTTGTAATTTTACTAAAGCCGTCTTCTATTAGTCAACTGACATTTAAATAGTTGTCTAGTATAGTTGTCTAGTATATAGTCTAGTATAGTTGTTAGTAACATCCTTGCTAGGAAAAACATTTAAATACATTAATACAGCAAACATGATTCCATTTTGTTAAAGATATAGCAAAATATTCAGCTCGCAGAAGTATAATTTAGGCTAGTTTACCATAAAACTTATTTTACGCATACAAATAAAAACATTTCTTACGCTAACGGCTAACTTAACTAAAAATAAAATTTCTGAATGTTTTTACAGTTTTCGCG
Source organism: Bathynomus jamesi (assembly GCA_023014485.1). Lineage (NCBI taxonomy): Eukaryota > Metazoa > Arthropoda > Malacostraca > Isopoda > Cirolanidae > Bathynomus > Bathynomus jamesi. The sequence goes on along the minus strand of JAJOZX010000220.1, from coordinate 207,846 downwards.
ATGTCACAAGGCAAGAAAAAGTGTCGTCAGTATAATGTTGAATATCTCAGCTATGGCTTCGTACCTTCTCCTACGAATCAACGGCTTCCTATGTGTTTACTGTGTGAGCAAGTATTCTCTAACGAGGCCATGAAACCCTCACGCCTGAAGGAGCACATAATTAAAATCCATCCTGATAAAACTGACAAAGACCTTGCATTCTTTAAAGACCTCAAAGAAAGACATGCCAGAAGCACAATCAGTAGCATATTCAAAAAGAACGTAAACCAAACTGAGAAGGGCTTAGTTGCCTTATAATATCTCTCTCCTTATTGCCAAATGTGGAATGCCATTCACAGTTGGAGAAAAGCTGATTCTTCCTGCTATTAAAGAAGCTATTTGCACTGTTATGGAATGTGACCCTTCGCAGGTTCTAAAATCCATCCCCCTCAGCAATGACACTGTGTCAAGGAGAATCAATGAAATGGCATTGGATAGTGAGGAGCAGTTGTGTGCCATTCTGCGAGAAAATCCGTTCACTCTTCAGGCTGACGAGACAACTGTCTCAGATAATAACGTTTTGCTGATGACCTATGTTCGTTATCTGTCATCTGGTGAAATTTCCGAAGAGTTTTTGTTCTCCAAGTATTTTGAAACCGACACTAAAGGGCAGACCATATTTAATGCAGTTGAAGAATACTTGAGTTGCAATTCTATTCCAGCTGCCAACATCATTGCATGTGCCACCGATGGGGCTCCATCCATGGTTGGACGGTACCGTGGTTTCACTACTCTATTGAAAAAGTGGGCTCCACACATTTTGACAGTCCATTGCGTGCTGCACCGTCATAATCTAGTGGCGAAAAAAATCAGCCCTCCTCTCCACGAGTCACTGAGTGTGGCAGTTAAGGCCATCAACAAGATAAAGGCCAATGCACTGAATGACCGAGTGTTCAGACAACTCTGTGGGGACAATGATGAAATTTTTGAGCGTCTGCTACTTCACACCGAGGTGCGCTGGCTCTCGAAAGGCAATTATCTTTCCCGTTTGTGTAAGTTGTTCAGCACAGTTTTAGAGTTTTTTGAGGATACTGATGCAACTCTCAAGGAACAAGTGTTGTTAAGTCAATGCGATATTTTCTACCTGGCAGACATCTTTGAAAAAATTAATGAGATCAGCATTAAATTACAAGGAAATGAAGTGACGCTGATTCACTGCAAATCTGTAATTTGCAGCTTCATCGCCAAGCTGAACATATACCAGGAAGGCATTGGACGGCGTCAGCTGGCTCATTTTCCCAAATTGATGAAGGTAATTGATTTTACTAAATACTTACTTTTTAATAAATTTCAGAAATTTTTATTTAAAAACTACTTGTATTTTAATGTGCTTTTATTGAATTTATTCACAGGTGTCCGAGAAACTGACTGATGAACATCTACTCCGTTACATCGACCACTTAAAGATGATGAAGGCTGACATGGAAATCCGATTCAGCGATCTTCAAAAGCTTGACGTCCCTGACTGGGTGGTACAGCCCTTCAAATCAGATGTTACGAAATTTGAAGTTGAGATCCAGGAGGAGCTTGTTGATGTACAAAATGACGATGAGGCCCAGGTAACCTTCCGCACCTCTGGCTGGCGTGGTATGTGGGCAACACATTGGCAACGTTATCCAGTTCTTTGGAAAGAACTCGTCTTCTTCTCTTGGCATTCCCTACCTCATATTTAGTGGAACAGGGTTTCAGCCATGTCCTTTACATGCTGTCCAAATATCGTAACAGGCTTAATATAACAGCCTCAGGTGCACTGAGGTTGAACCTGACTTCTATCCAACCTGCAGTGAAGATATTGGCTGGAAAACACCAAGCGCAAGGCTCTCACTATTATTTTTGTATTATTTTTGTGTGGCACATTGTTTTTATTTTACGTTACTGCGTTTTTGTTTGTTTGAATAAAATTCTTTCATGTTATGTTAAGCTGTTGTTTCATTTCCAGGGAAGATTTGCATGACCGTATTCAACATTCCAAGACTTAAGAATTGAATTTTCCTGGTGGGGGGGCGTTGAGAGGTCTAATAATTGGTAAAGGGGCGTTGGTATAGAAAAGGTTGAGAACCACTGACTTAGATTAAGTCGATTTAGGGTTGTTAGGTTGGGTAATGTATGACGGAGGAGGAGGTGGGGCGAGACCTACAACTTTACATGAAGTCCGAGCCACTGGTCACTATATAATCTGGACGTAGAAGAGGATCTCCCATCCAACAACTCTCCAGACCCTATGTTGCTTAACTTCGCTGATCGACGGGAAGTGGTGTTTACGACACTGACAACAATGTAACCCCTTTAGATTGAGCTGGTTACGTTAAGAGATAAGTTAAACAGAAGTGTTGGGAAAATGTCCCGTCAATGTTTTGGGTAGAATATACCCTCTACCCTCGCTACATACCCCATTCACCGCACATGTAAACTTTTGCTTTCATATTTGTGTATAAAAAAGAGCGGTGTTTAAATTTATTTTGGAATCCTTGAAACAAAATTAAATACTCAATTGAAAAAGTAATTAACTTGCATGATGCAGCAAAACAATTGTTAGCAATATCCATAAACGGCGCCCACAATAATTTTTCCAATTTTTATTAAATTTTCTCTTGGCACCTGTAAATACGTACGTATATATATATACATTTAACTGCAATGACCGCGCAGTATATTAACGTATAGAAACGACGTAAGTATAGAGGAGTGCAGAACACTCCTCTATACTTACGTCGTTTCTATACGTATATATATATATATATATATGAAAATTAAATTATTTCACGAAAGTAACACGTAAAAATATTTATGATGAATAAAACCACGAAGGAAAGGAAACACAGAGTGGTGCTCAAGCGCTCAGTGTTCTTGAGGATGTCATTAGACGAAAGCGCTTGAGCACCACTCTGTGTTTCCTTTCCTTCGTGGTTTTATTCATCATTATATATATTATTATTATATTATTATATATATATATCGTATAAATCGGCGAATAAGTCGCACTGCCGTATAAGTCGTTGATTGGTTTTTTGACCTTGAGTGGTACTACCAATTTGCCTAAAATTTGTATGTCACCCTAATTATTAGTTTATTCTGAAATGTAAACTAGAACCACTCAGTATCATAAACATCTGCAACAATAAGGGTTTTTACCAATTTCAGTCTGCCACCTACGAATTGTTTAACTTCACATAAGCATTTTGCATACGGTATTTTCACCAATACTGATCCTTTTCTTCACTTCTGATTCAAAAGAAGAATCTTCTTTAGTGATCACCTCTTAATGCTGTAGAATCTCAAGAGTCCAAGAGTTCGTCGTGTTCTGAACGATCCAGTGCATTGCTGATACAACGCTTCTTGAACGACTTCACCACTACGTCCTTTGAAATTAATTTCCAGGCAGCCATAATCCACTCATAAACTTGTAAGGGGATAGTTTTCTCAGGTTTCTTGCTTTGGTTTCCTCTTGATCTCCTTTCAGCATCCATTGAGCCTGCTGTTTCTTCAGTTCGGCTTGAATGACCAATTCAGAGAAACGTCCATCGGCTGAAAATTGAAGTCATTCCTCGTGGAATGTCGACAGTCTCGAGTTGTTACACTCAAGTTTCCGCTTCATATATATATATATATATATATATATATATATATATATAATATATATATATATATATATATATATATATATGACAGAGAAAAGAATAAAGAAGAAAAATTAATGTATGTATGGCATGTAATAACGTGTACTTAATAAACTGTAAATTAAACGGGTTCTTGCTGCAGTATATAACATTAGGTAAACGTAGGAAATGTCTGACAATTATAATTAATAAAAGGTTCGATCTGGTGTCGATTCCGGGCGACTTTTCGTCAAAGTTACGTGAATCGAATCTGAAAACGGTGAAGCATATATGCAGAATGATTTCAATATTATTTTTGTAATACACAAGATCTAACTACACAGAAAACAAACCTTCTATACAGAGAAATGTTATCTTTTACTGTCTCATATCACTCAAAAAGAAATTATGATGACCATTTATTCTATATAAAGAAGTTATGTATCATAAAAACAAGTTATTATATCATCTAACAAAAAGTTTTGATACCAAAAAGAAGGAAAAACTCCCTCTGGAATACGCCTTCAAAAAGAAGTTATAAGTTCTAAATTTAGAAAGTTGTATTTTGAGTGTGAGATACCAAATATGTCTGACCAAGGTGTATATATATATATATATATATATATATATATATATATTCCATTACCTCTATAAATCACCTTTAGACTCTGTGAAAAAGTATATAAATCAAACCCTTGGAAATCTAAACTTTTTATAAAACAATATATTATATATATATATATATATTTTATTAAAGATAAAAAGTAAATAAGTAACGCTTTCTTTGAATACATATGCGTGTGGTAATGACCATTTTATCGACTCATTCAGATATTATTCAGACGTTTATATTAAAAAATAAACGTAATTGAGTCGTTGGCTTGTAATCTCGGTTCATATAACTTCAATTTTTATGTAAGGACGATCAATCTTCAAGAAATACAGTAGAATCAACCGGCAGATATGATTTTTCTAAGTCCGAACGCTGTCGGTTGAACTTGACTTTGCACGCTTCCATTTAGAACCTTCTGCAGTATTCCGTTCGTATTTCTCCATTTTGCATCTGCTTATTTCGAAAAGCAAATTAATGGATTTTTTTTTTCCGTTCTTTCGCTATAGAAACTGTCCGCTGTGTGTACTTTAGATCCAAGCGGAAAAAAGGGGCTAAACCTACTCTGGGTATAAAGTATGTAAAGAGTACATTATGTAGACCGAAGGTACACCGAGAGTACACCGAAAGGTTTACTTTCATCCCTAGAACTATATTCTTTGTATTTTTCGCTTAGTTCTAGAGGACATCGCTTGTCAAGAAGAGAACCGTTTCATCTATTCTCTATCTACTATCGACCTACTATATATGTACCCTTGAAGTACTATATATTTTACAGAGTACATTTAGTACTCTTTATCTGCTCGAAACTAAGGCACACAGCGGACAATTTTTAGAGTGATGCTCGTGGCTTCGCCTCCAAATGAGAGGGACAGGACCAGCCATACTCATACCGAATACACCCTGCATATTTAAAGACGATACTTACGGATTTGTTGCCCAGGTTTTTTATCCTACAAGGGAGATAAGCGCTGCCGCCCAGCTGCGCCGTCACATTCACAGGGGTGTCCGGGTGGAACTGGGGTGGTCCCCCGAATACCCATCGTCGCTCCCTCCGGTCCCAAAAGTGGCTTCCTGTATCTGTTTAACAAACAAAAATAAAGGTGAAGAAAAACTCAAAATTATCGAGTTGTTAAGATCACTTCATTACTTAAGTAATTTTGAAAACAAAGATTTTTTTTACTTCCCTCATTTTCAGAAGTCATTTTTTATGCAGGAAGGAAGGAGGGGCCTAGGACGAGTCTTAAACCATGTAGTATTCAGTAACTGTTTAATTAATGGTTCCAAGATTATTTGATATCAATTTAAGTTAAAATAAAGTAATAGTTTTTGAGGGAAGAGATTTATTCAATAACAATGTTATAACATGTTCTTGTCCTATACGTCTACGTATTTATAAACGTGTTACTCCTTAATAACCCACTCATCTATCACTAACTAACGAGCTAACTAACTAACTAACTAACTAACTAAATCTACTATATAAAATCAAGTTGTGTGTCTATCTGTCTGTAAAAGAACGCAGCCATGAAAATCTTGAGCTTCACATTGTGTCAAGATTTGTGAAGCTTAAGATTTTCATGACTATAGTTTTATTTGACCAAATAATTGAACCCCGAGTAATTTTTAATCTAAAGAGTGATACGATGAAAAATAAAAAACGACTTGAATAAATAAAATTTAATACAATCAGCCCACCCCAAGCAAGTGCTGGGCATAATAGCTAGTGTGTATATATACACACTGTATATATACATATAGGGCCTACTGTATATTGGTTTATAGAGTTAACGCCAAAACTTTACTTATGAGTTGAAATGTTTTCGTTTTATATCGTTTCGGGTGGACCAAATGAAATAAACATCATTTTACTTATGCATTAGTAAAGATTAGGTTAGGTTAGGTTAAGTTAAGTTAAGTTAGTTGAATTCTCAGATAGATTTATGGAGCTTAAAAAATAAGCGAATTGAAAGATACGTTTGGACCAAACGAAATGACAGAAATTGAACACATTTTGGACCGTAATTGAAACCATATATATATATATATATATATGCACTAAAATCACAAAATAACACGTGATCTTATTAATAAGCAAACAACCACAGGGAAAAGGAAACACAAAGTCCGAGCGCTTTCGTGATATATTCACATTATCAAGGAGGTTGTTTGCTTATATATATATATATATATATATATATATATATATATTAACCACTGAAACTCGTGTCAAACTTTTTAAAAAATAAATAAACAAACATTATTCTAACTTGTCATCAGTAAAAATTATTTTTACTGATTAAAACACCGCAGAGGGAAGTAATTTCAGCGAAAATTTTAATTTATGTTCGCTGTTGGAGGTTATGTATGACGAGGCTTTTCGTCCATGAGCAAAAATCGATCGCCATTATTCTTTAGACACCCTAATTACTATTCTTTAGAAGCCCTAATGATTATTACATACAGCACCTATTTTTAATTTGAAGGAGGAATGAACGAATGAAGATGTCATGAAGAATTATTCCAGGACCAATTTTCCTTCGCGTCCGGATGGAGTTCTTTACTAATGTTAAATTGTAACAATTATACCTCCGTACATTAATCAGCAAATCAACAGTACATGAATAAGACGAATCAGCTTAGTTTTCATTTGTTGTTCCAAACAGTCATTATGAAGGTTTCTAAACCCTCTACTTCTGACAGCTAATTCTCACTTTTATTTCCTCGTTATAAAGGGTGAAATTGGAAAGTGTTACTTATTTATGAATACATTACTGTTGACTTTACTAGACTTGTTTCGTGTATGAAACATGTTTCTAGTCTTTTAGTGTACACGTTAAAACTAATAAAATTTGCCGGTAGCGTGGAATGTGATATCAGTTGGCCAGTAACTCAATAAAATAAGAAATAAAGGTTGTAAAACACAAATAAATTCGTATAAAGAGTATAAAACCACTTTATATCTACAAAAATTTTACTGGATCATATTTCAAACAAACAGTCAGTTGAGTGAAAAATAAAATATGCTCTTTATAGGTATCAAAGCCCTTCTTTATGCCTCTAAATCCAACCCAACATATATACTAAATGCGTGAAACGTAAGGCAAAAAAAAATCCAGCATTTTATTCATGTATAAAACTGTATAAAGTATTTCATCTCTCCATTCCTGACCTCCGATCTAAGTTTTGAGTACCATATCTTTTTATGACCAAAGTGGTGCGAAGTCTACGGTGTGCGAAATAGGTTCCCGTATGAGTCTTGGGTCCATAAACGTGAAATAAGGGTACTTAACTGCTGCATTTTTATGTATATTACTTTTTCTTTTTTTTTTCACTAAGGGCAAAATTGTTGCATTTTTACACGCCATCGAAACATTTTAGGGAAGAGAAATACAAAATGTAAAGATATTGATTGAAAATCACTTATCTGTTCGTGTGTGTGAAATGCTCAAACACGAACGAAGTTTATAGAGCACAATCAAAAATACAGGGTGAGCGAAAAGTCCCTGTGCACCTGCTAAAAGTGTAATGAACCTGTACCTGCAGTGTGTTGGAAGCGGAAGGTGCACAGGGACTTTTCGCTCACCCGGTATTTACCGTAAATGCTATTACATTTACGCATTACATCAATTCTTTTCACATTCAAAGTTTTGTCCTTGAGGAATAAACATAATGTTTATTTTACACAAAATAAAAATAAACTTAAAAGTTGTTTCTTAGCTTACGATGCTATAAACTTACACTTAAAAAGTTGAGGGTTACAGAACGTTGACAGAAGCCTTTTCATTCGCTTCTACTTTAACCCTATCTGGACAACTGTTACAAATTTCTAACCTTTCATATACACACATTTACAACTTAACCCTACAGAAAATTCTGTCCATAGAGGGTTAAGAACTAATGTAGGGAAGGAAAATCATTAAAATGCACATGGTATTTTGAAAAATTCGTCATAATCGATGTTTATGGCCATTTTTCCAGTACGCGAATGTCACGCATGAGTCTAATATATACCCTTTAGGTGTATAATAAATCACTTCAGAAGACCTATCAAAAATTGATGAATAGTGGGTCGACAGTGTTGCGATCATTATCAAACAAAATGCTTGTTTTGAATCTTAAAAAGTCGTTGATAAAAACAAATCAAAACTATATCGCTCATCTTCAGGTAGACGACATATATAATCAATGTGACATTGCACGTTTTTCACAGGAATATAAAACTCAATCAACATTAAGAAACGTAACTTTTTATTCCAAATGAAGGAGGTACGAGCTTATGTTGTTTTTTCACCATCTGTATATACATATAAAAGTCACGCAAGAAGAACCAAAAATAAGGTAGATGTAAATAAGTGAAATATTTTTACCTGTTCAGAAAGTGCCCATACGTTTCTCAATATCCAAATCAGACTTCATGCTATATATTATTCAAACAATATTACTCGCTTGAAAATTTGATAGACAATACATTTCAATTATTTGAATTTATATCGACATTTTCTCAGTCACGAACGACTTTGAAGGACACGTGATGACAGTGTAAGTCTTTGTTTAGAAGCAAGTCAGTTAATAATTAATTATTAGTTTTGAATTATAAAAGCAAACCTAATAGAAACTCATTTACAGATAAATATTTAAGTAAATCGATAGAAATATATATTTGAACATTAACTAAATCAACTTGTACAAAGAAAAAGATAAATGGCAGCAAATCCACGCAGTTGTACGGTCCTTTTCCGACAACAGACTAGTCACACTTATCCTTAATCGTTAAAGCAAGCCTTCCTTCCTCTGTAATGTAACTTTAACGTCCGCGGAGCAATATCAGATTAGTCAGGCCGTGAAATGTGAACCATATTTAGAGATCGAAACGCTTTCTCAATGGACATCTCAAAAGAACTTCAGAATAGTTTCAAACCTCTCCATCTTTTGAAGGGTCTAAAAGCGTGCGACTGACAACCTTTCGTGGGCAGTGCTCTAATGAAGAGAAATTGTAACCACTCATTTGGAAACAATTTTAGAAAAAACTTTAAGCGTTTTACTTTCTTAGGAACTTATTTAACTTTTTATATTTCAGCCATTTTTTTTTCAATTGTTATGTTTTTTTAACATGAAATATATTCATTAAATTTTTGGTTTTTATTCTATTTATTTAATTATTAAATAAATAATAAATAATAGTTTTTAAAATAAAGGCTATTCTTCACATGCTTAATAATAACTAATAAAAATATCGTAATGTATTATTATTATTAATATTATTATTATTATTAAAAATATTACACTAATTAGTATATTTACTTAAACAAAGTAGTCATTAAATTCACGAAAAATGTATGATTAATTCAAAATATCGTGTGTCATAAAACGACATAATTGTTATCGATAAATGTGACAAGCCAAACATAAACGATACACAGGGGAAAAATACAGTTTAATATTTTTATTCTTGATTTTAAACTATTTCGAAGATTGTTTCCACTAAAATAAATAATTTTAAATTTTGAAGCTTCTCACGAACTTGTCACAAATCCGTCAGTCAAGCATAGGTATGAGTTTTACACCCCGTTTATCGCTTATATTTGGGTAAGAGATGTATTTATTTTATTGTAATATATCGCTATATTTGCAATATGACCATCTTTAACATCCCAATTTCATGTATTACTCATATTAATGCATATCAACAGCATAAAATTTGTGACTGATGCGTGACTTATGAATTTGCGACAAGCGTGATTGTCGCATTATAACTTTGAAGTTAACAAAAAGTAGACACAATTCAGAGGTTGGAAATGCAGGATAAAATTCTCCCCGAACGCGGTGTCATGACAACCTCGCAAATGGACCCAAAAAAGAAAAACCACCTTCGTAACGGCAAAAATCATATGATGGAGGGCACTTAAGGGAAATTCGAACCACGGATCTCTACATCATCTGAATGCAGAAGACGTTCACCCTTCCAAATATTGAACAGCCTCCACGTAGGTTTAACCTCGCTGATCTAACTGGAAGCGGAGTTAGATTAATTATTAACACGGTTTAAAGAATACTGCAAATGTTACTCTTGAAATACAACGTAGAAAATCTGATGACTTTCTTTCTTTCGCGTCATCACTCACCATTTAATGTTTCATCACAGTTTTCAGTTATGCAGAAATGGTCATCATCAAGCAGTGATACAGGGTGAGTCAAAAGTCCTACCTAGAAAATAACTATACAATAAATACATATGAGGCAGTACTTTTGACTCACCCTGTATATTGTTACTTCAATAATACTCTGAAACTGCAAGTAACCACAATCAAATAATGTTTTCACTTGGCACACGGGAAAGGAACACATATTCGATTGTGGTTATTTGCAACTTCTAAACATTGTCAAGTCCCGGAGTTAATTGCGATTTTCCCTTAAAACTGTTACTTAACTTATGCAATAAATAAAAGGACAAATGTCGCCACCGATAATTTTTGTTTTAATAATAATTTTTATTCAGAAAGAACACATTACATAAGATAAACATTACATTCATGCTGGTTTACACATTGTTGGGATTAACGTTTAATCTTTGTAGTTTAATTGAAGTATTCTTATCTGAATATGCCGTTGGGAAGCATGACAACTTTTCAGGCAAAAATCTTTGAGATTCATTTCTATTTTTACGTAGAAAAGTGTCAAATATAAATAGAATTTGTGGAAAATAAAATAATGTTGCATTTAGCTAACTCTGTTATTACAAATGAAAATTGAAATAATCTTTAAAATAATATTAAATGATAATAGAAATAATAATAGAAGTAATACAAAGAAAAATTGTGAACAATACAAATCATGATACAACCTTAAAATTACAAAGATGCAGACGAGTGAGTCATATTATAACTATGACGTAATATATTAAAAACTTTTAAAAGCTAATTTACATGGTTATTTTGTGCTAGACGTTTCGAAAGCACCAGTTGTCATCATCAGCAGTTTACTATCATATTTTTGCATAAAAGAAGAATTATATTCATTTGGGGTAAGTTTTTTTTCCATATATTATGATTCCACTCGACAAACTAATGAAATCGTGATATGTGAATATAAACCAAGCTCACATGAATATAATTCTTTTGTTAGCCTCAATATAATAAATTGACATACATATTTCATAGGATATGTCATAGGATATGTCATAGGATACGTATGTCCTTATAGATATCATACACGTTTATTGCTCTAAATATAATTTCAGATTTTCCAAATGTGTCATAAAATTGGTTATTGTTATTTAATTTAGCGGGAGCAATTCAATAATAAATACATTTAATACATAGAAAAAAATCCCTTTTGTGTCACAGCTGAAACGTCTCTATCTGTAAAGCGTATTTCTTCAAGTGAAAAGGAAAGAAATGGTGAAAGTCGTGAAAAGAGCTTCAACCAGAACTTATGAAGCATTAAAGATCCATTTCTCTAAATCGATTTTCTCATTATAGGAGTATCCTTTACTATCAGACGAAATTTATCATACCTTTTGCAACGGAATGTATCGAGTTTTATCTATCCCCAAAATTTAGTGTCTATTTACATAACAGTTTATTGTTATCGAAAAAAAATAAGGGCCTTTGAAAGTATGGATTTATACGAGGGCTTGAAATGGGCTTATAAATTTTGTCAGGGGTTTAATTTTAGAATGAACAGTGATTATGGGGGAAAGCGAAATAAATGACGTCATCTGTTTTTTGGAAATTTCATGCGTTTTTAATGGGTACTTTCTCTTCGACAATTGCTGGCGTCTCTCGTATGTGATCCTGATTAGAATTAGGATGATTAAGGAAATAGGACTAATCGATATTTAATTGGTCGTTTAATAACTTAAATAATTCAGGCAGGTACTAGTGGCTTTTTCAAATAATTAAATTCTAGGTGAACATTAAATATTATGTCGCCGCGCTTTTGGTCGCGAGGGATTTTAAAAAGAGTGAGAATTTTGCTAACCCTTTTAACGAAGAAAAATCTTGTAAAAAGTTCATAATTTTTATGAAAGTGTGCATAGAGATAAATTACCTTGGGAAATTGCCCGCGAGAATAAGTTATAATAGAAGAGGTTGAAACAGTTCAAAATGAAATGCAAATTACCAAATAATGAATAGTCCGAATATGGAGAACGAAGAATATCATAATTGGAATCGTGCGACTCATTCCTTCATGAAAATTGCCTTTGTGCCATTGACAAAAAAATAGTATATTTCAGAGGAGTGGTTTGGACATCTCTTCACAATATTATTTCTTATACCGTTGATATATTTTCGAATTAAACAAAGGTTCTCTCGAATCTGTCTTACGTAATAAGTACAAACGGATGGGTATTGTTCAGTTGTAGAGGCACATAACCTGTCATATGTGTAATGCGAAATTCATTACTCTTTTATTGCTCGAGCGTTACTTTATTCTGACTACCGCCAGACAATTTTATTCAATCTCAGAAAAAGCATTTATCCAGCAAAAGATTAATCTCTCGTCTTCGGCTAGGTTATCTTTGATGTTAAAGAGACGCGAGTGAACTTTTAAAGGAAACTAGATCCCAGACGAATCTCCAAACCCTTCGTGGTCCATTTTCGCAAATTCATGAGAATAATAACGCAAAAGGAAGCTACTCCTGTCCGAACATTGGTTTACTGTCAGTTGAGATTCACTGCCGATTGGAATGAGTTGATGCTAAGGTGTTGTAAACACGGTAAACAATGAAGCAATTCCATGCCGAAGAGAAGAAGATAAACTTTGAAGATGAAATTAGTGTGAATATTACTCCACATCCAATAAAATCACCATAAAACCTAGTGTAGCCTTAAGCTTTAAAAATAAAAACCAAACACATGATCATAAACCAATCTTTTCTTCCAAAACCAATTAAAAAATTGCCAAATTTGCCCAGTGGGATATTTGCGCACAAAGGATTTTGCAGTACGATGGTTTTTGTTCGTGCAAAGGCCCCATTAAGGATTTGAATGAAGAATCAATCCCCTTCCTTATAAATGGGAGCAAATTCTCATGTCATGAACAGGTGAGGTAGTCGGAAATGAATTTCACTTTGAATTTTAATTACTAAATATTCAGAGAAGAACCGAGTATTTTAATTAACTTACAAAAACTGTATATATATATATATATATATATATATATATATATATATATATATATATAGGGGGGGCCAAAAGTCAACCGACAGTTATTCATTAATAGTTTACGTTCAACTGTCGGGTGACGTTTGGCCCCCTCTATATTATTTTATTTTGTTTTTCTCGCAAGAATCAAAATAAAATGTTAATTATAAGGTTAATTATTAATTTATTCCACTGTATATTTAGGGAATTCTATCGTGAGTAAATATAAAAATAATAAAAATGGAATTAAAATAAAAAATGGAATTTATTTATAACGTGAAATGTTAAAACCACCTTTTTAACCAACCTTGTATTTTTTTTTATTATTTACAGAAACTTCTGCGCATATTTTAATTATATATTTATTCCATGTTTATTATGATCAGAGTTGCAAATTTAACGATTTTGTCGCTAAATTTAGCGACTTTTGATGAGTTTTGGCTACATTTTTTTTAGCGTTTAACGACTTAGCGTAATTTTAGCTACTTTTTGTCGAGCTGCCAGTCTCGTCCATTCCTTTGGGTTGTATGGCCTTATATATTTGTGCGACTATCAGTATAGATTTTTTTTTTACATAAAAGGACTAATGAGCAAGAAATATAGTCAACGTTTTCGAGTGGAATGGCTCCACATCTCCACATCTGGCGATTTTTTGGCTTCTTTTTGAAATGATTTGGCTACTCTATTTTGGCTACTATACTCGAAATTTTAGCGATATTTTGGCTACTCCACATCTGGCGACTTTTTGACTACTTTTTCAAGTTAATTTAGCCACATTTTGTGAGCCTGGGTTGGCAACCCTGATTATGATGTTACATAAAGTTGTATATTTCTCTTTGATTAATTATTAATAGAGTTTTTAGTAGCCTCAACATTATATTAAAGTTTAGGCTGATACAATATTTTTGTAATAATATATTATTATTTTAATAATTAACGCTCTTCGGCACTATTCACGAAGGCCTACTTTAGAAGAGTTTAAGAATATATATTTTCCTTTGAAAATATAAGAGCGTAAATGACGTATTGATTCCTAACTATCGAATTTTCACTTCCAGATTTGAAAGAGGAAATTCGTCTCTTTAAAGGGTGGGGCGAGTGCTTCACATTTCATAAGTAGAGAAATTCTCTTTTCATGTTATTTAGGACAAGGCAGACAATGGACATTTTCGAATGTGGAGCCATCATTTATTTACACTTCAACGATCTTTGACTCGCATTTGATCTTCATTTACTGATCAAAGATACAGATTTAGGAAGAATTCATTTCGCTGTAAAAACTGTTCATTGCTTCAACTTTAAAGATTAAGACTAGCAATAGGATTAAATGCACTGTGCAAAGAAAAATGTATGTATTGAGTACAGTGTTACTACGACGAAAGTAAGCTACGTCGTGGCCACGTCTCAACACCAATTCCGTTAAATCATCGAAAATGAGCGACACTGGATTCGGATAAGAGATGAATGGGTGACCATCCTCTGCCGTCCAGATGATGTAGCAACCCATGGTTCGGATTCCACGTTAAGTTGTAGGTTCCCTCCGTCACACGACCTTTGCTATTACGAAAGAGGTTAAAACAACCCCAAAACATCATTATTATCTACACTCTTATAACTTCACAGTGTACAGAGTGTTCCATAAGTCCCTTTACCCCTGAATCTTTTGTAACTAGAATAGGGTGATGTTAAAGGGACTTATGGGGCACCCTGTAGATTAACCGTGATGATAATAATAATAATTGAAATTGTTTAACCTCCTTTGCAACATCTAAGGTCATATGACGGAGGGGACCTACAGCTTTACGTGGGATCCGAACCACGGTCGCTATATAATCTGGACACGGAGGACGGTCTCCCATCCAACTACTTACTACCCAGACCCAATGCCACTTAACTTCGCTGATCAACGGGAAGCAGTGTTACGACATTGGCTAGGACGTAGCCCAGATTAACAGTGAAATACACACACATTTACAGTAAGTGTAGTTAATGAATCTAGGTGTTTGCAGGAATATACGTTGCAACGTATTATAGAGTTACTTAAAAATATATTTAAGCTAATAATAACAATAATGACTGTCGTTATTTAGTTTCTTCGTATCATCTAAGGTCACGTGACCGATCTACAACCTTTCGTCTATTCCAAACTGCTACATTACCGGACTAAGAAAACTCAGAAAAGCACCTTAGTCGCTCAACCGAAACTTGAATTCTGGACTTTCAGTTTAACAGCCCAACGCTCTGCCACTAGACTAGCCATGAGTGGATCCTAGGGTCTTTGCTAGTCTGAAATATTATAACAGTATATATATATATATGTATATATATTGTATATGGTGAATATTAAGTTTCACGGAGCACAAGGAGCTATTGAAGAATAGGGATCCCAGCCTTCTTTAGTTAGCTTTATAAGGCTAACTAACAAAAATATCATGACCTAACCTAACCAATCGTCAAGGGCGTACAGTTAACCTAACGATTGGTTAGGTCGTGATATTTTCGTTAGTTAGCCTTATAAGCCTAACTAAAGAAGGCTGGGGTCCCTATTCTTCAATAGCTCCAGCCCAACTTACACAAGGTTAGGTGATCCTTTTAGCTTTGTTAGTTATTTCCCATAGGATCACTTTTGACCAATCAAGATCTCTGTAACAAATTTCAAAGAACTGATCTCCATGAAACTTAATATTTAATATATATATATAATATATATATATATATATATATTATATATATATATATATATATATATATGCACTAGAATCACAAAATAACACGTGACCTTATTAATAAGCAAACAACCACAAGGAAAAGGAAACACAAAGTCCGAGCGCTTTCGTGATATATTCACATTATCAAGGAAGAACAGAAAATTTTCTGTTCTTCCTTGATAATGTGAATATATCACGAAAGCGCTCGGACTTTGTGTTTCCTTTTCCTTGTGGTTGTTTGCTTATATATATATATATATATATATATATATATATATATATATATATATACAGGGCGTCCCAAAAAAATGTATACACACTTTAAATACTTATAAAGGCAGTGTTTATTAAAATACATTTCATTTTCAAAATGTAATAGAATCTACAGACATTATTTAATTGTTTTTGTCAACGCCTGTTTTCAAACTGACGTCCGTTCTGGTCCAGGCACTGCTGATAACGCGAAGCAATGGAATCGCAAACATCACGAAACATTTCGTTTGGTATTTGTGTGCATTCTCGTTCAATGGCTGCTCTCAATTCAGCGACTGTTGCAGGTTTTATAGCGTAGACTTTGTCTTTTAAGTATCCCCATAAAAAAAGTCTAGTGGTGTTAGGTCTGGTGAACGCGGAGGATATTCTACGAAACCCCTTCGTCCAATCCACATCCACATCGTGCCAAGTACCACTCGCAATACTCCACTCTTCGGTCCGGAGCATCTTCATTAATAGCATGGACTAATCTTGGAATGTAACTTTTCCATTGACAGCGCTTCAAAATGCGTTGGACAGACGATTCTGAAATTCCTACCTCACGACTCGCTTGCCGCACAGATTTTCTTGGACTTTGGTGCAGAGCTGGGCATTTGCGGCATATTTTGCGGTACTGCGGTACTTGCGGTACCACCGCACTACCACCCCGGGCCCCCATAACGCAGTACCGCAAAGGATCGCTGAAAGTACCGCAGTACCGCTACCGCATTCAAATTTCCGCGTACCGGTTTGGTACCGGTTTGGTAGTGCAGCAGTACCGCAGTACCGCAATATGCCGCAAGTGCCCAGCTCTGCTTTGGTGATACGTTTCCAGTACTCTTTCTTGCTTTGTGGGGCTTGTCGATGTCTGTGGTCTTCCGGAACGCTTCTTGTGGACATTCTGAACAGTTCCATCGGCTTCAAACTTATCTCTAATTCGAGTGATGGTAAGTCGCGTTGGTGGATCTGTTTGAAACTCCCTCCTAAACTGTCTTTGCACTTCAACTGCGTTTTCACACTTCCAGTAGCATTTTAGAATGAATTTCCTTTGTTCAAAGCTTAGTCTGACTACCATTATTAATTCTAATGGGTTTAACTTGGAAAGAAAGAAACATCAATTGAGCTATCAGCTGTTAAAGTGTGTATACATTTTTTTGGGACGCCCTGTATATATATATATATATATATATATATATACTAAGTGAAAATTATTTCACGAAAGTAACACGTGAAAAATATTTATGATGAATAAAACCACGAAGGAAAGGAAACACAAAATGGTGCTCAAGCGCTTTCGTCTAATGACATCCTCAGGAACACTGAAGTACATAAAAGGGTTACAGCCTATATATAGGTTACAGAAAGAAAAAAAAAAGAAAAATAAATAAATATATATATATATATATATATATATATATATATATATATATATATATGCAATAAACGGAGAAGTAAAAATAAAAATTAAAAATTAAAGGATTATCAGAGAGGCATACAATTTGTAAGGAAAAAATATCGATTTTTAGCACAAGATCAAATGAATTATAAAAATACAAATTTATACTGGAAATCTGCCCGCGGTTTTTAACACTGCCTTTTTTGGTTAAGTTTCGATGTATATAAAAATAAAATGAAAATTAAAAGTTAATAAAGTAGCATACAAGTTTACCAAAGATTTAGCGTTCTACCCTTCTTATCTAAATCTGTTTTTGAAGGAATTCAAAACAACAGGATCGAGTTGAAAAAGACCTTTGCTTATGTTGAAGTTATTTGAAAGTTGGATAATGGCAGACTCAAGAATATTTCTATTAACAATGTTGCTAGAGTGGAATAAAACTGAAGCATTATTCCAATCAATACAGTGGGATACTCTGACAAATGGACAAAAAAGGCACTGGACAACTGTCCTGTTCTAACGGAATATTGATGCTGTTTTATACGTGTGTGCAAATCCTTTCCCGTCTGACCTATGTAAAAGGAATCACATTGGTTTACACCCAATTTTATAGATAATGCCTGAATTATTGGTAGGGCTTTTTACTATGATATTTTTCACAATATTGTTATATGAAAATACTACATTAATATCCAAAAGTTTAAGTACATTAGCAATGCCTAAAAAGCCCGGGAAAAATGGAAGTACTAAAATATTTTTGACAAAGTACGAGTGTTATTATTGACACGATAGAAAGTTCGTTTTGCCTTGTTGAGACAAGATTCCATAAACGCAGATGGATAACACAGATCACTTCCAATACCGTTGATTTTTTCCAATTCGGCATCGATGTATTCCGGACTGGCGATCCTAAGGGCGCGGAGAAACATTGATGAAAAAATGGCCTTCTTAGTGGGGGTGTCATGTCCCGAGTAAAAGTGTACGTAGGACAAATTGTTTGTTGTTTTCCGATAGATACTAAACTTAAAACCTGGGCTTTCCCTATGTACACGCACATCCAAAAATGGGAGAATTCTTGTTCCCATTTTTGGATGTGCGTGTACATAGGGAAAGCCCAGGTTTTAAGTTTAGTATCTATCGGAAAACAACAAACAATTTGTCCTACGTACACTTTTACTCGGGACATGACACCCCCACTAAGAAGGCCATTTTTTCATCAATGTTTCTCCGCGCCCTTAGGATCGCCAGTCCGGAATACATGATGCCGAATTGGAAAAAATCAACGGTATTGGAAGTGATCTGTGTTATCCATCTGCGTTTATGGAATCTTGTCTCAACAAGGCAAAACGAACTTTCTATCGTGTCAATAATAACACTCGTACTTTGTCAAAAAATATTTTAGTACTTCCATTTTTCCCGGGCTTTTTAGGCATTGCTAATGTACTTAAACTTTTGGATATTAATGTAGTATTTTCATATAACAATATTGTGAAAAATATCATAGTAAAAAATAGCCCTACCAATAATTCAGGCATTATCTATAAAATTGGGTGTAAACAATGTGATTCCTTTTACGTAGGTCAGACGGGAAAGGATTTGCACACACGTATAAAACAGCATCAATATTCCGTTAGAACAGGACAGTTGTCCAGTGCCCTTTTTGTCCATTTGTCAGAGTTATCCCATGTATTGATTGGAATAATGCTTCAGTTTTATTCCACTCTAGCAACATTGTTAATAGAAATATTCTTGAGTCTGCCATTATCCAACTTTCAAATAACTTCAACATAAGCAAAGGTCTTTTTCAACTCGATCCTGTTGTTTTGAATTCCTTCAAAACAGATTTAGATAAGAAGGGTAGAACGCTAAATCTTTGGTAAACTTGTATGCTACTTATTAACTTTTAATTTTCATTTTATTTTTATATACATCGAAACTTAACCAAAAAAGGCAGTGTTAAAACCCGGGCAGATTTCCAGTATAAATTTGTATTTTTATAATTCATTTGATCTTGTGCTAAAAATCGATATTTTTTCCTTACAAATCTGTATGCCTCTCTGATAAACCTTTAATTTTTAATTTTTATTTTTACTTCTCCGTTTATTGTATATATATATATATATATATATATATATATATATATATATATATATTTTTCTTTTTTTTTTCTTTCTGTAACCTATATATAGGCTGTAACCCTTTTATGTACTTCAGTGTTCCTGAGGATGTCATTAGACGAAAGCGCTTGAGCACCATTTTGTTTTCCTTTCCTTCGT
Organism: Bathynomus jamesi; assembly: GCA_023014485.1. Classification (NCBI taxonomy): domain Eukaryota; kingdom Metazoa; phylum Arthropoda; class Malacostraca; order Isopoda; family Cirolanidae; genus Bathynomus; species Bathynomus jamesi. Next base: position 187,820 of record JAJOZX010000220.1, on the reverse strand, counting down.
GGTTTTATTCATCATATATACTAAATTTTGCGGAGCTCAGGTTTTTGACCGTCGAAAATTTTTACAAAGATCCTGATTGGCTGAAATTTGTTACGTGGAAAATAAGTAATTCGCCTAAAACGACAACCGAACCAAGTGTAAGCTGATCTCCGCGAAACTTAATATTAGCCGTCAAACTTAATCTTTTGGACATAATTGTAGTGCTGGACATCCGGGATCCAGGGATATTATTTCACCCCATACTCAAGCCAAGCTAAAACGGTTTTCAAAGTTTAAAAAACAGATGAACGAAAACTTCATTTGTGAAAAGTCTTTGCATGAAATAAATATACCTCATAATAAAACTGTTTAAAAGTCTTCCTTGAAAAGAGAATACGGGGAAATCCCGGGATCGAAATCCCAGGAAATGAGCTGTCTACTTTACTTCCTCCGGGATCCCGGATGCCCAGCCCTAGATAGCTATCTATTAAACATCTAGAAAAGTTGTATCTTGTTACAGCATATAGGGGTGTCAGGAAATGATTTCCCCCCCCCCTGTAGAGCAAAACCTAGAAGAGATAGATAAAAACCGGCGAGACCACTTGAAAGAGCGTTAAAATCTGAATAAAAACCATTATATTCTATTCCTGTGATTTAAATTCTTACCATTTTTTTCCCCACAGAAACCATGGCATCATCTATTTTGAACGATTCAGAGAAAAAGCTAGTTCTTGACCGCATTCGAGCTGTCACATTTCGTGAAGCAAAGGAAGCTGGTGCAACTTTCATAACTCGACACTGGGTGGCTGAGAGATTAGAAAGATCAGAAGACTTTGTCAAAAGGAATTGGAATAAGAATCCTGAAGATTGTGAAACAGAATTTCGAGGAGGAAGACCGGAGAAATTATCTCAAGAATCGAAAGACATTGTGCTTGCTGCATCACGGCGCCGAAAGAAGAGCTGCTCTGAGGTAGCGAAAGAGATACTTATCCGTCGTGGTAAGATAGTCAATCGGCAACTTGTGCATCAATTTCGAGTTCGCCAAGGCTTGAGTGCTTGGCATGAAATAGCTAAGCCACGGAAGAGTGATCTTAATATTGAAGATCGGATATGGTTTTGTGATTATCTTGAGGAATGGACGGAAGACGATTTCCTTCACTTGGTTGTCAGCGATGAATTCTTCGTTTATGTCTCCAGAAATCCAAATTTTCAGAATGATCGGGTTTGGGCAACAACTCCTGATGAAGTCCCAGACGACCAGAAGTATCGAGAAATAGTAAAAAATCCAGCATGTGTGGGTGTTTTCATTATGTTCTCTATTCGGAAGCTCATCTGGGTTATCAAACCAAGAGGAACCAGTTGGGATGGGCCTTATTTTCGAAATGTAATTTTAGCCCAACCTGTAATTCCGTTTTTGAAAGACCCCGAGTGTGTTTTGGATGTTGAACAGGCAACCTTTCTTCACGACAAAGCCCCCTGTATGAAAGCACTTGCGACTCAACAACTGCTTAAGGACAATAATTGATTTTTTCGGAAATAATGAATGGCCTGGCAATTCTCCCGATCTTAATGTCTGTGAACATGTCGGATCCATCATGAAGGATCGGGTGGAGTCCTTAATGCTGGAACAACCCATTCAGAATCGGTATTCAACAGAAATTATGACTGCAAAGATCAACAAAGTCCTTGAAGAAATGAGTCATGATACCGATCTCTTTGAGACACTTCTGGGATCATACCCCCGTCGATTAATGGCCGTCAGAGCTGCAAATGGGGGCAACACCCGATATTAAAACAAGTGTTTTTTATTCAAAATTAAACGCTCTTTCGCGTGGTTTTGTCTGTTTTTTTTATTCCTTTCAGTTTCTTCTGTACAGGGGGGGGCAATCATTTTCTGACACCCTTTATTATTATTTCTTATCGGACCCGAGTGTCCCACTGTAACTGAAATGGTTAAGAAAAGGTCGTATCACCCAACCCAAACTGTACTGTCTAATCTTGAATTTTCGGCCTTATCTAATGTTATATTTAGATTTAGGATCACCTGAAGATCAGGGCCCCCAGCCTTCTTTAGTTAGCTTTATAAGGCTAACTAACGAACATATCACGACCTAACCTAACCAATCGTCAAGGGCGTACAGTTGACCTAACGAGTGGTTAGGTTAGATCGTGATATTTTCGTTAGTTAGCCTTATAAGGCTAACTAAAGAAGGCTGGGGGCTCTGATTTTCAGGTGATCCCATATTTATTCTAATGACAGTCATTGACATTTGGACTGAAACAAAATTTGGATTTTGGTCTTGCACGTTATCGTTAAGTAATTTGAGATCTACCTGGACGGCAAATCGAATAACATGCAAACCTGCAGTCGAAAAATTTGCCGGTTATTCACATTCAACTATTACTTTTGAAAACATTATCATGGAATTAATTATCAATTAGCAAACTTGTTATTTATAACCTTCTTGCATACCACCGAAAAGAGTTCCGCGTACTGTTGGTACGTGTACTACAGGTTGGGAATTGGTTAGGTTAAGCTGTAATATTTTCGTTAGTTTTAACATTTTATTTGATTAGGTATACGTGGACAAAGTTGAGGAACGCAAACTACACTAGGATAATGTACTAGCAGGGTGTGTCAATTTGGGAGGTGAAAATTATTTTTTGCCAATTCCTTCACTAAGGGGTTTTAAAAATATGTTTTTTTATGTGAAGAATTCAAATCTGCTATTATTTTTGTGATTGCTCAACACTTAGCTTGGTAAATCTACGTTTGATTAAAAAGCACATAAATTGCTCTCGGAAAACAACATTTATTAATTTTAGCTTCTCAAAATGTCAGGTAATGCTATAAAAATTTTAGTTTCTCTGCATAAAACATATCCTAGTAATCATTAAACATATCCTTGTAATCATAAAACAACATTAGAAAGTAATGACATCAGTAAAAAAAATATTTAAACAACAAGTTTCATCAAGTCTTGCTTTGATTCGTTCTTGGACATCAGCCGCCGACTTGCTTCTTGGCCTCTGATATAGCCCTCACGTTTCTCATGTGTATACACCCTGCCTGCTGCCTCTGTGACTTGTTTCACACACCTCTCTATTGACTGAGCATGACAGGGCCACTGTGGAACTTGCATAGGCTTGTCAAAGAACTTCTTTACTTCCGCTGTAGTCAGTTTACATGTCAAAGGAGGTTCAAATACCCCGTCAGACCAGTCTGTCAGCTCCAACACGGAAGAAGCACTGGGGTTGATGGAAGGTGTCTTCCTGGGACGTACAGAAAGATCTCCAAGTGTGTCATCATCTCCACCCCTCATGTCAACAATCTTTTGGACACCAGCTCTCCTCTCCTCACTGTCATCTGAGCACAAGAGTGTCTGGATTATCATTTCGCTGAATGCATACCATGCTGAGCGCTTGATGGTTGGCAAAACAGCATCCACTACAGCCTTCTTTTGCAGCCTAACTAGCCGCAGCTGAAACAAGATGTGTCGTGGGCCTTCCACCCAAGAGTGTTTTACTTTGATGTTGAACCAACAGGGGTAGTACACACCAACAATGTATTCCACTATCAGTCTTATGTTGTTGAGGGTTTTGCCTTTAAGGCCATGTTTTGAAACCCATATGCGACAAAGCCTGTTTGCTGTTGTCAACCATCTTGAATGGCTCACTGGACCAATTTCAAGAAGGGCCAGATCTGTGGGAAGTTCTCCTGTCCTTATGGCCTGTGTGATCATATACCCGTACGCTTGATCAGTAGAGATATCCTTTACGACATTGTCACTCAGTGAAGTAAGAGGCTCTCCAATTGAGAGTTTGGTGAATGAAGGATCAATTTCAAGTTCGGTTGAAGTGTCTAGCATCTTGCCAATGTTACCTGTCCACTTGTTGTTAGACAAGGTCTTCCCATCCAGTGCTGTGATCAAGTGTCGCAGGGGTAACTCGTTAGTGTGGAGGGCACAAACCAACCAGATCAGCTTACGGCAAAGCTTGACCTCTACCCAATGCATGGAACCACCCTCCCAGCCAGTGTTAACATTTGTAGAATCACCTCCAATGGCCTGCAGGCTTTTATCAATGCCCTTCTTCTTCATGAAATCTACAAGATTATCAGCAATAACTTCAGCAGGTTTTTTTCTCGTTGAGCCTTTCTCAGGAGTGAAGTGGTAGAGATATCTTCCACCTGGCTCACTGCACACAGAATAATGCTCTTCTTTGATGATGCTGGGGAACTAACGATCTGAATTGTCTGCTTTCAGCATAACTTTAGTCGTATCTTGACGGCCGTCAAAGAAGATGCAGTCAATTTCACCCTTCTTACAAAGATCATTAAATTCCTGATCCAGGGATCTCATAACTTTTTCTTGGGCCCTCTTGACTTTATTGTGATCAACTACAAGTCTCTTGTCTTCTTCAGTGATCAAGCCAGCATCCATAAAGGCAGCAGTGGTGATGGCAGCTGTGGCACGCAGGCCAACACCATATCTGATGCTATGCATAGCAACATTGGGTATTTCTAATGTGTTGTACTCTGGCTTTTTATTGGAAGTTGAAGACGTGCTTGGTATTTCTAATGTCACTTCATAACTTCCACCCTTTCCATCTTGAGCATCAGCTATTTGTTCTTCATTTTCATCATCAGAGAAAATTATTTCATTTGATGGCATTGAAACAGCCTGCTTACTTGTCTGCTTATATTCAGCAAGCCTTCTTCTTTCGTCTTCTTGCCGCTTCTGCTTTTTGACTTGTCTGTTGTGCTCAGGTTGATCTGGCAAGCCAATCTGATGTGGTCCAATAGAACCAGACTTGTCTCTCTGACCTTCAATGAAAGCAAGTTCCTTCACAGGGATCTTCATCTCCCTAGGGCATGTACAGTTAATGTGAGTTTCGTTTTTGCAACCAGCATCTGCAAGGCAGCCAAATTCAGAGCAGAGAACAATTTTACACTTGCAACTGAGGATGTCAAAAAGCTTGTCAAGTTTTGCAAAGAAAGCCTCTTTGACATGTAGCTTTCCTCTCCCAAGAGATATGTTTTTGGCCTGCTCCCAGCTCTCTTGGGTCTTGTTTAAGATTGTGACTCGTGAATTTACAACGGGGGCTACAAAAGAACTGTTTGCTCGTTCCCACTTTTCAAGCACTTTAGGGTAAATGTCCTTTGCAAGACTGGCTGCTGGGTAGTTTCTCACATCCTCACCACTTTGTTCTCTTAGCAGTAGCCCATATTTCAGAACGTCTCGCAGAGTTGGGAGTTCAGAGGGCAACAACTCTCTACCAGTTCCAATTAGGTTGCTCATATGTGTGAATGTCCCCAGTCTTGTCCTCCTTTTAGAAGCCATTGTAGGTCAATTCCCACTGGTTAGGATGGTAGCACTGACGGACAAGTAATCTTCAGCACACTGATGAATATGTTTCAACCTGTGAAATAAGCAAAAACAGCAGTGCATTATATACAGCATATATAATTATTAATATAATAATTATTATATAATTCCACAAAAAGTCAAAAAAGTCACTATTTTTATGTAGCTTCTTAACAAGCAAAACTAAATTATATTAAATTAACAAAAATATCTTTAGAATTCCTAAGTCATGCTGCAACTTTTTAGCACCCCTCATATTTGGAATTTGAAAGTTGAAAAATTCGACACACCCTAATAATGTAGGGGAACGTAAACCACACTTGCTCCAGAATTAATATCAGTTGTTTTAGTTTGAAAATAGTGCATTGTTTCTTCTGAACCGAAAAAGATTGTTTAATAAAACTGCAATGTAGAACCAAACCATAAATACCATTCTGTTGAAGCGTTTTACTAGTTCTCAATGGCGGAATGAGAAGAAGACACTGTACGTTGCGTAAAAGATTTCAATGACAGTGGCTCGTGCGGCGAGCCACGTAAGTGGATGGAAAATTTATATATTTATTTATTTATACTCGTATTAGTCGTATATAATAGAATTATTATTATTATTATTATACAGGGTGTCCCAAAATGAATATAGCAAAAAGAAAGTCTGATAATTTTATCGCTAATTGAGATAATGAAATAGTTTTTACATGAATACAAGCATTAGACGTATAAGTTTTAGTTTACTTTAATTCATTATGGTATTGTTTAGCTTTTCTCAAATTACTGATAAACTTCTACATGTCCATCCTTCACTATGATCAATCGTATGTGGGGTTCAAATTCTCGAAAAGCTTTTTTCCAGCACGACTGTAGGGATGGATGTCACTGCATCAACAATACGATGCTTAAGTTCTTCAATGTCTCTTGGTTTGCTAGTGTAGACTTTACTTTTCAGAAAATCCCATGGATAAAAATCCAAAGGTGTTAAGTCGGGTGAACGGGCCAGCCATTTCAAAGGTCTTCCCCGACTAATTCATCGTCCAGGGAAAGTTTCATTTAAAAACACTTTAACATTGCGAGCAAAGTGAGGGGGTGCTCCATCCTGTTGAAAGAAAGCTCTTTGTAGCAGGCCAGGATTTTCCTGCAATTGTGGAATAAAGAACTCTCGTAACATGTTAAGGTACGAAATGCCGATGACAGTACGTTCATCAAAAAAATAGGGTCCATAAATGCGGAAATTGACAGGCCACACCATACGTTAATTTTACAGTAGGTGAATCCCTTTCATGTTCATACAGTTCATGAGGATTTTCGTCTCCCCAAATCCTACAATTGTGCCGATTAACATTGCCCGATATGTGTCACAAATGTAGCTTTGTCATTATTCTGGAAAATGGGGTTTATTCTTAAAAGAAAGGAAAGTGACAATCAATATTCACAACCAACTAAACCTTATACGTCTAACCCTTGTATTCATGTAAAAACCATTTCATTACCTCAATTACCAAAAACGTTATTTGACTTTCTTTTTGCTATATTCATTTTGGGACACCCTGTATAGAAATAAATAATTATATACTGTATAATATAATTATTAATTTGATACAAAATTCGGATCACCTGAAGATCAGGGCCCCCAGCCTCAATTACCAAATGATATCTTCGTTAAAACTAACGAAAATATCACGACTTAACCTAACCAATCGTCAAGGGCGTACAATTGACCTAACTGGGCATTCAATTTAATTTATTATTATATTTGGCACTGTAAAGCAAAAAACAAGAATACATGGGGGGGGGCCGATGTTCAGGTGATCCAAAAATTCTTGTATAAAAATAAAATTTCAAGGAATTCAGTTGGGCTTCATGGAGTAAACTTAAACGGGACTAAATCCTAAATAAGCGTAATTTATGTTGAATTTAAATTTCAGATGAACGAAAACAGTTGACAAAGAAAGATGAATTTGTTCCACAGATTGATGAAATTCCACAAATTTGTAGATAAATCGGCTGGAAAGTGTTGTACTTAAAAAAAGCGGGGAGAAACTTATCGACCTGCAGTAAAATATTGGTCAAGAAGTAATCCAGGAAGTCATAGATTCTATGCTTGCATACACATGTTCATGCGTTCTATAATGCCATAGCAGAAAAAACAATTACCGATTTGCTTTCTTTTGACATTTATGCTTTTGATATATCAAATAGTTTTCTAATAACTTTTGCGTCTCCTTCATGAGTGTTCATTTGATTCTGGTAGGGGCCCCATGGGCGTTGGAGGCCTGGACCCCCCAGTCAACCTTTGTGTCGGGTCCATTTTGCCTAACTTTGTCGGATCCATCACATCATGTCAATGAGAGAAAAATTGAAAACGGAGGAAAACAGGATTAGAAGGCAAAACTGTGAACTGAAATTATTTTACAAATTAATTTTATTTGATCACTTGTATGGTTGTATACACCTGTACAGTTGTCTTTTCTTGTATGCATATGATTTTAAATACTGTCGTAGTATGTAAACCTAGATAACTGTATTCATATCAAATGGTAGTATTAGATGATTAGATCCATTGAAGCTAGTGTTCGCTTTGCATTAAATTAGATATAAGAAGTGTTTATTTTTGTTTTAATCTGAATTTTGTATTAGACTTAAGCTTAACACGAGTTAACAGTAAGTAAGATTGTTAACAATACTATGGTTTATGTAACCCCAAATTAACATATTTATAAAAATTCAGCTTTGTCTTCCTAAAAATAATATTACCAAAAAGTGGAAGTATACATTTTTAACACTTCACAGTCCACACTCCCCTTGCTTCTACCAGCATCATTTTTTATGGCTTGGCCCTTTCATTTTTGCTCAGCCCTACACTAAAAAAATTCCTGCAGACGCTAATGCGCTACCTCAATCATTTTTTTTTTTTAGGTTATGGAAATGTCGGTCTGAAGCTCTGAGCAACATCTTTCTTGTCGGTTCCAAACACCTGGACCCACCAAAGACTACTTATCCCGTACGCCCATGGGTAGGGCAATATATATATATATATACAATAAAAATTAAAGGACATTTACATCAGTGTAAGTTCATCCGAGTAACGAAATTAAATTTCGCAATTTATAAGGTTTAGGGCATCAATTCCCCTCATGGACATGAATGAAGCTTTTGAGTATTGAAAGTATAGTCAATCACTATTCGGACCCTACTTTAGGCTTTTAATAGTAAACATTCAGCCGAACCGATTTTTACTTATAGAGTATTGTTGCGTTACTGTATAGTTACATTCTCAGGGCGATGAAGACAGAAATGGCTTCTTAGCGCTTTATTTTGAAAGATGTAGATTTTAATACATCAAAGATGAGTGTTGTGAAGGGGGAGGATTTTCGGATCACTTTAACATATTGCTTCCCAGGAACCTCTCTTTAACATATTGCTTCCCAGTGTATATCACTTTAACATATTGCTTCCCAGTGTTAATCACTTTAACATATTGCTTCCCAATATTTAGGATAAGGAGTACGATAAAAAAGGGGGCTATAAAAGGGGGAATCATGACAAATATTAGTTCAATTACATTAAAACAAAAAATTTAAAGGACAAATAAAACAAACAATTCATTCTATGGGATATAATGCCCGGTTAGGTTAATTGAATGCCCAGTTAGGTCAACTGTATGCCCTTGACAATTGGTTGGTTAAGTTGTGATATTTTCGTTAGTTTTAGCGAAAATATCACAACTTAACCTAACCAATCGTCAAGGGCATACAGTTGACCTAACCGGGCATTCAATTAACCTAACCGGGCATTATATCCCTTAGAATGAATCGTTTTTTTTATATGTTCTTTAAATTTTTTGTTTTAATGTAATTGAATTTGTAAATATGTTGTAGACCGCACGCCTATAGTGTAAATATCTTTGTAGACCGCACGCTATAGTAGCACCAATATTTTTATATAATCACTGGATCACTTTAACATATTGCTTCCCAGGAACCTCTCTTTAACATATTCCTTCCCAGTGTTAATCACTTTAACATATTGCTTCCCAGTGTTAATTACTTTAAAAAATATAATTACAGGTGTCTTTTCTACTGCTAACTATATAGGCTTATTAGTATTGTTGTATAATCCATTTATTTATTTATTTTTTACTAAGTTTATTACCAAATACATATATATTTATAAGAAACGATCATTTTAGTATCATTCTTAAACATCATGCATTCCTTTTTAATGGCAGCACGATAAAATTAGGAAATCACATTTTTGTTTGAAAATTATTTTAAATTTGAAGAAAACCTCGGCGTCATTGAAGAGCTATTATTTTATATGGAGTCAATATTTATTTCACCTGAAACAAAGGACTTTTCCGGGATAACCTGAATATCAGAGCCCCCATTCTTCTCTAGTTAGCCTTATAAGGCTAACTAACAAAAATATCATAACCTAACCTAACCAATCGTTAGGTCAACTGTACGCCCTTGACGATTGGTTAAGTTAGGTCGTGATATTTTCGTTAATTAGCCTTATAAAGTTAACTAAAGAAGGTTGGGGGCCCTGATCTTCAGGTGATCCATTTTCCAAAACGATCCTTTCGAAATGTGTAGCCCATTTTTTTCTGACTTTGGTATACAATACGTCAAAGATTCATTAGTTATCTTTTCATTGTACAGCTAATGAATCTAGTGGAACGCATGTGTCATGTAGGTAACAATAAAATGCAATTCACTGCAGCAATTCAGGTGTCTCGTTCAGAAATAAAAACAATGTTGAAAGATATGTAATTGAAGCAGTGTGTATTAACCATATTAGTAATTTTAAACGTTCGTTTTGGTGCATACATACTTAATATGCTCGTATTCCCAACCTTATTTTTGATCAGTATAAAAACTGTCAATAAATGCATAATCAGAAGAAGGGACGGATCAGGTAAAGATAAGCACCCCCAGCCTTCTTTAATTAGCCTTATAAGGCTAACTAACGAAAATATCACGAACTAACCTAACCAATCGTTAAGTCAACTGTACGCCCTTGACGATTAGTTAGGTTAGGTCGTGATATTTTCGTTAGTCAGCCTTATAAGGCTAATTAAAGAAGGCTGAGGGTGCTTATCTTTACTTGATCCGAAGGGACAATTTGAGGAGTCCTCTTTGAAGACAACGTGCGCAACTCTTGTTTCCATGCGATAATACTAAAGCGCTTGTACGGTTTGTATTTCGAATATATTGTTTAACTTCGAGTTCTTGCGTAACGACTTTGCCTTCTATTTGCTCTTCATTAGGTTTCTGTCCTCAACATTTCTGCGGTTTCTCTACCTTCCTCCTTCATTCTAAAATTGGTATACGAGGTCGAGACATTTAAATTACCTTAATGTTCATGCCGGGATTGAAAAATTCGTCTAGATTAATCATTTCGACTCTAAATGGTACAAAATTCCAACTTTTAAAAATGAAATACACTAAAAAGAAAAAAACGTTTTTAATTTCCCAGAAATGCAACGTGGAAAAAAATTCGAATGAAAACTTTATTTTGTGAAACAGAAAAAAGAAAAACAAGAACTCATTTTCTGTAATTAAAAAGACGGACGAAAGCTTTAAATATTAATTAAAATGAATATATTAAAGAGAATATTCGAGTTTACGGAGGCAGACTAATTAAAATTAAAAGTTAATTACAATTGTGTTGACACGAAACAAACTTAAGAGTACTCTGTACTGTGTGTGTGTGTGTGTGTGTGTGTGTGTGTATATATATATATATATATATGCTAGAATATAGCGGACACTATACAGCAGGGGTCGGCAATCCAAAGCACACGTGCCACGGGGTAGCATTCGAGATTTTGTGTGGTACCCTAATTCACAGAAAAAATATTTTTGATGTTTTAATTGTTTTTAAAATAATGATTAAAAGTTAAAAACTGTATCAGTGTATAATTTACGACTTCTACTTTATTATAGTGTTGATATACCGTATTTACATATTATTATACATCATATTACATACATTATAAAATTTTAATATTTTAAATGACATTTGAAAAAAACAATGGTGGCACGCGCGGAGGGTCTTAAAGTTTGAATATTGATAAGAGGCACCCAATAGAAAAACGTTGCCGACCCCTGTGTGTGTATATATATATATATATATATATATATATATATATAATAATATATTCGGACTATAGTGGATTTAATTATCCCAGAAGAGTTCCTTGTTCCATGCACGGTCCGTGTGTATCATATATATATATATATATATATATATATATATATATATATATATATTATATATATATATATTATATATATATATAGGGTGAACCAAATGTAGGTGGACAGTAAATGATAACGTTTATTTTGAGAATACATATTTAATTTTTTTGTATACTATAATACAAAATAAAATTTAAATAAATTTAGTTATAATATTTAATATAATAAAACACAAACACCATAGTTATAATGAACACCAGAGTTATAATATAATATAACACAAACCGTATTCAACCTACTGTCCACCTACTTTTGGTTCACCGTGTATATATATATACTGTGTGTGTGTGTGTGTGTGTGTGTATATATATACTAGAGTAGCAAAGGCTACCCGAAACACAACTTATGGGGATACTGAGAGGAGCAGGTGTGTTCCTAATTTAATTTAACCTAAACTAACCTAATCTAATCTGAACCAAAGTGGGAATACCGTGAATAAGAATAAGAATAAGAATTGCATGAAGTGGAAATAAAATGATTTGAAAATGCTTCCTTTGATATTATCGCTCTTGGCTTTCCTACTCTTGGGCGCGGATTGAAATGTGATTGACATTGAGTGGGATGACACCATCCGCCCTCCAGCTAGAATTGGTGAAGTTATAAAGATTTAAAGATGATTGACAGGAGAGCAGTACGTCGATATATTAAGTGATGTTCTGTTATCGAGTGTTGCGTGAAATGATGCCTATCAAAAGTAATGGGAAAAGTTTGGTTCATTATTATTATTATTATTATTAGTATTATTATTATTGTTGTTGTTGTTGTTTAAAATGAGCAAGTTCTCCATTTATTTATAAATATAAAGTTTTATTCTTTCTTCGCGGTTTTTTTTTTTTTTTTTTTTTGCTGACGTTTCATCTAAATAATGAATACCTCCGGAACTTGTTTGTAAGTAATTCGTTTACGGTCGCAATGGTACTTCTATGCGGTGAAGACTTCATATAAGTGCCACCAACCTCTTGTTTACGGCAGTTGTGCCATCCTTTACAGTTGTTGTTTCCGAAATTTGGCAACCCTTAAGAACTTGGATATTTTAAATTATTTGTATACAAACTTAGCCGAAATCTGAAGAAAGTTTGTAAACAGAGAAGGTATGTTTGTACTGTTGAGACTTTGCATTTTACGCTTCACACTCTTGACTTTATGGGGCCAAATTTTGGAGAGGCCAACCGTAAAACGTAGCACAACTGCCGTAAACAAGAGAGTGTGTTGTACTTATATAATCAGTGGCGGCTCGTCGGTAGGCACTGCGGAACTGCAGTACCCCTAAATTTTTTATTTACAATTGAAATAATCAAGAACAATATAAGGATGAGCTCACTGAATAACTTTTTCAATAACTTTTGAAACTTTTATTCATTGCTCAATGCTCATCCTTTTATTTCAGTAATTATTTCAACCCATTCTTAGAGACAGCACCCCTAGAATTTTTAGTCACGAGCCGCCACTGCAAGTTATATTAAAAACATTCATTACATACAATGATCGTTGCGCCCCTAATCGAATTAATGATTTTTTTCAGGCATTACCAAACTACCTAATTGTATTACCTTATCAATACGTTACTGAAATGTGACAGTGAATTTAAATTTGTCACTACTGTTTTGACTGCACAGTTTGGTAGTTTGGTAATACCTGGCTTGGTTACGACTTGGTAGTCATGACAACCTTCAATCTCTCTTCAAGTGTGTGTGTTCCCCTTATTCTCTCAGGAGTAATAATAATAGCCTAAGTAGTAGCGGATCTAGAATTTTTGAAAGGGGGGAGCGGACCTTTACATACGTAAAAATTGCGCCAAAATAATGTTTAATTACATATAAATATAATTACATACACTGCAATTAAAAATACATACGTTAACCCTTTAAGCACCAACAGGCAAATTTTTAGCGTTTACTAAAATGTTGTTAAAGACCAGGTTTTTGGTAGTAAATATTGGACCTAATTTGATTGACGTTATCTAATCTATCCGTTCAAAGTATTACCTGAATCAGTCATTTAGAGGAAGATCGTGAATGTGAATAGTACGCAAAGGGTTTACAAACACAGTAACCTCTTCTCTACAAATGCTTACAACCATTAATAAGTGAATATGTAAAGCTGGAAAGCATAATCTAATTGAGTAAAGGAAGGGAAATATTATTTTTATACACAGTTTCTAAAAATAAAAATGAAAGGTAAGTTGGCAGCTATCGACAAGGATGGTGTTGATATTTTTATAATTTAAAAAAATATGTACTTTTTTGCTTTTAGAAATTAAAAAATTATTATATAAAATAAAGCATTTGGAAAGGGCGCCAAGACTGACTAAGGATGTGTAAAATTGAGAAAGGTTTGAGATTGGTAAAAGAGTGCAGAAAAACTGGTTAAATGAGAGATTGATAAATATCTTGTGAGGAGGGGCCTATATGTGATTGGAGACCTTCTTTGTATCCCGTGACGAATCACTAGTGGTACTATTCTATACCTTTTCATAAGGGACAGAGCCAAACTTTGAGAATGGGATAGTACTTTATACCGATGATGAAGTGAGTATAAATGGTTTGTCTACCTGTATTTTCTTTCATACTGAGCCTTCCCCATAGAAGAATAGGGTGATACATAAAATAAGGTTATCACTTCAGCATGCATGCAGTATATATATATATATATATATCAGTGGCGATTTCTTAATGAATGCAACGCATGCAATGCATGTGTTAAATATGTTCTCTTTTCAGATCTAAGTAAGGATTATAATTGACAAAAATAATTTTCAGAAACTAAAAATAGTCTAAGGCTTCAATCACGCATGTACTGGCTATTGGGCGTAAGCAAAATTATGTCTTATTTCATTAGACAATTAAGAACATTTTTCTGTACACAGATCGAAATACTTGTAGCTAACGCATTCACTAATTCAGTCTGGGTACAGAAAAATGTTCTTAATTGTCTAGTGAAATAAGACATGATTTTGTTTACACCGCCTTGCCTTGGGCAATTTTTTAAGGAGACTTCTCACTATCCATAAGATATTTTTTTTGAGCCTCATAGCTAAATTCAAAAGGCAATATGTTTTAAAATATGCTTAGAAAATTTACTTAATATTTTTACTAAAAATAATTAAAAAGCTTTGTTCTGATTTTTTTTAATTAATGAAAATAATACGGCATGCATTCAGTTTTATAGGTGCATTCACCAAAAGTAACATCTGGCAATTCTGACAAGGCTTCTTTCCAGTACCACCGCCGCAAGCATCCACTTGTGTTCGGTGTTCCCTTTTGTGCTTTAATTATTTTGGATAATCAGTTAAATAAATTATAGCATTGTAGTGCCCATAATGACTGACGATGTGTTTAATCAATTGAAGACTAGAAGATTTTACTCACTCTCTTTTGATGAGAAAAAGCGCATATTGAATAATGGCAGACCGATTCCACATTTGAATTTAAGCAAAGAAAATAAAGGCTTCACTAGGAAATTTAATCCTAAGCTGTATGATGATGTTCCCTGGTTATGTGGAAATATTTCAAATAACAAATTGTACTGTTGGTCGTGTTTCCTATTTTCAAGAGATAACTCTGTGTGGAATTCTGTTAGTCGTGGATACGACGATTTAAACAATTTACATACTGCAATTTCTCGCCATGAAAAATCTCTTGCTCACATAAATGCATTTGTTGATCTTAAAACATTTGGAAAGTCAGAAAGAATTGATTTAATACTCGACAAGCAGAAATCAGTTGCCATTTCCAGACATAACGAAGAAGTTAATAAGAATCGAGAAATTTTGAAACGTTTGATTAGGATAACATGTTTTTTAGGTATGCAAGAATTAGCATTTCGCGGTCACAATGAAGAAGAAAACGCTGACAATAGGGGTAACTATATTGAATTGGTATTTTGTATGGGAGAATTCGATGAAAAGCTTCAAAACCATTTGAAAACTGCGAACGTTTTAAGGGGAACATCATCTGCTATTCAGAAGACATAATTCAATCTATTAGTGCAGTTATGTTAGAACAAATAAAACGTGAGCTTATCGACTGCATGTATGTGGCGATTTTATTAGATGAAACATCTGATGTCAGCTGTTTTTCTCAACTCTACTGTTGTTCGTTATCGTTATGTAATAAACATGGAGAGATTTGTGAACGATTTATAAAAATTCAATGACGTCAGCAATGATAGAAGTGCAAGAGCGATTTCTGATTTATCTATTAAGGCAACTAGGTGAACTGGGGCTGTTTGAAAAAAATTAGTTGCTCAAAACCTACGACGGTGATGCTGTTATGGGGAGCGATCTTAATGGAGTACAAACAAAGATTAGAGAAAACTGTACCAGAGGCTATTTTCTTCACTGCTACGCCCATAAACTTAACCTTGTTTTATCCCAAGCTGTCGCTGAAATTTCTGAATGTAATAATTTTTTTTTCCAGTATTAGGAAGTTTGTCATCATTTTTCAGCAGTTCAACTAAGCGAACTTCAATGCTTGACAAAGTTGTTGGAGAAAGCTTTTTCCCTAAACTGGCTCCAACGCGGTGGAACTATTCATCTCGTCTAGTGAAAGAGTTAAGGAAAATAAAGAAGATTTAATAGATCTTTTAAAAAGCATTCTTGAAAACCCAAAGAAATTTGATGAAAAAACAAAAAATAGTGCACGCGGATTGCTGCGTGCAATCCGCGCGGTACTGGTATCGATACTTTCGATTTTAATTTTTTTTAGAAGTATTTTCTTCAATTTTTCCTTTTACTGAATATCTATTTAATGTGCTGCAAACAAAATCTATGGATATTGTGTATAGCTCAATCACGTTGAAAGCACTATGAAAAAAATCAAACAAATAAGGGATACAAAAATTTGCAGATATGTGGGACTTGATAACAGAAAGATGTGGTGAACCTGTATGTAAAAGGAAACAGAGTCTTTCTCCACAAGAGAAGTATAGTCAACTATTTCATGAAATATTCGATAATATACTTCTTCAAATAAAAGAGCGTTTCAGTTCAATGGAAAAATTGGAATTCATTGAGCTTTTAGATTGCAAAAAATTTGAGTTCTATGATGTTACTTTCCAGAGAGAGCTTTGAATCTTTGAAAAGAAGCTACAATTCATTTTTTGAGTTTCCTCGTCTCCGTTCTGAATTGTGGTTTTATATTCGCACAAATCTTTTGCCAAAAAGAATGTTGCTGAGCTCCTAAAATATCTACTGGAAAGCGAAATGCACAAAGGTCTTAAGGAAATATATAAATTGACGAATTTGATTCTAACTATACCAATATCGACAGAAGTGTTGAGCGATCATTTTCTGCGCTTAAAAGAATTAAAAGTTATTACGGAGTTCCCAAAGTGAAGAAAGGCTATCTAATCTTGCCTAATTTCAATTGAAAAAAATTTCCTCAAGAAGCTTATGGAGAATCGAGAGTACTTTTACAATTTGGTCATCGAAGAATTTTGCAGGAAAACTAGGAGAGCAGCAGAATTTCAATTCAATAAGCTTCACAATTATTTAAGGTAAATTTTAAATTTGTATCTTTTTCTTAGATCAATTCGGTAACTACAATATATAAATATGTCTAATTTTTTGTTCGCATATTTAAGCCTAACATTAAATGAACTTTCCTTCAAAGAGGTCCCAAAAGTTTGTAAAACACCTTTAACTTGCTAAGTTCTATGTAAACAATATGCAAGTTTGGGCAAGAGGGTTAGGCGGATGTTTTTCTTCCATTCCATAACATTGCATGCCTGAACAAAAATGTCACGAGTCGCCACTGATATATATATATATATATATATATATATATATATATAAATATATTAGTGATGTACCGGATGTCATTTTTTCACATCCGCGGATGCGGATGCGGATATTTGATTTCAACATCCGCGGATGCGGATGCGGATATTTGATTTCAACATCCGCGGATGCGGATGCGGATGTCTACATTTTCGTTATTTTTTAGGATATATTCGAGATTTGTTGTGTTTAACGTATATAATAAGTTATTATATAAAGAGAGCTAGCTTAGCTATAATGTAGTATAATTGATTAATTGTACAATAATTGCTGTACTTTTTCTGAACATATAAAATAATATCAAGCATCTAACTAATATAGAAATCAATTAGTGAATTCGTCTGCAAATAAATTCGTTATATTTTGTTGAGTTTCAGCCACAATTAGAAACCATAATTGTGTTACCAGGATGCGGGACGTGAACCCAACTCAAATGCACCCCACCGAACTCTTTCCCCAACCTCCACCCTTATAGAAAGAGATCTTTAATTAGCTTGATAACTATTTATATTAAGTTTAACGTTTTATTAGGCATATTTATAAATGAGTAATTAAAATAAAGTAAACTAAGATGTTCATCGTTTAATGTTCAAACTTAATTATAGGAAGGTTATGCTTAAGGAACATTAATTTTTCTGCCTTTTCTGCTGCCAGTCTGTTTCTCTTTTCATCATATATTAATCCAGCACTGCTAAATAATCTCTCGCTTGGTACGTTTGTTGGAGGACAGGCTAAATGTTTCCTTGCAAGTTTACTCAAGTATGGATAGATATTCTGCGTATTTTTCCACCAACTAATAGGATTGTCACATGCAGCCAGGCGTTTTTCTTGGTGATAGCTCTCGATCATTTTTACTACATCTTTTGACATCGCGTAGATCTCGTCATTGCTGCTTGACTCAAGAAACTGAGAGACAGATTCTGTGATAGATTTGCTTGTGAAGGTGTTGGTTCTGTCACTGAAACTTTTATTCTTTTGGTGGGTGGCGAAGCGACAGATTCAAGAGATTGAAGCTCTTCAACTGCTTTGTCAAGTGATGATTTAACTCGTTCTAATGTACTAGGTGAAAATAACTTAGCTTTGTAACGTGGATCTAAGTAGGTTGCAAGAGAGTAACTTCATACAAGAACAGCCTCTCGTCTTGTCGCTTGCATCACTTTTGCGCACAATGAACTAGTTCTATTGATAGAGTAGAATTTGATAATTTCCGCTTATTAATGACATTTTATCTCAACGGTCCACATCCGCACGACATCCGCAGTCCAAAGTGCGGATGCGGGTGCGGATGCGAGAAAATGTGCGGATGTTCCGCGGATGCGGATGCGGATGTGACCTACATCACTAATATATATACACACCAACTCATGTGACACAGGAATAATGTAAAGGAATACAGTTAAGGAATTACCAGTTTAATATAGGTCTAGTTTTGTTGCCAGAAAAAGAACCCAGTTTGTTTGTAATTTAAGTGACTTATTACAAAAATGTTTAGTAATCCTATAATTTTTGGTTTGAAAAACATATTCGTGAGCGAAAGGGTTAAATGTGGTATTTGGAAAAACATGGTGGCAAGAAGTGATACATTGACCTAAACAAGTTGGGAACCCCTTAGAATAAGGCCCATTCATAAATTTATTTTTTGTTTTTCATATGCATGCATTCATTGCGCATGTGTGAGATTTATTTGCGCATACGTCTAATCAGGGATAATTGACATTCATCCCAAGCACTTATTGAAAAATATCCATCGTAGTGAAAATGAACAACCTTTAGACACAAAATTATGTCAACATAAACCTGATTGGTCGTAATGTTACGTTACGTTCAAAAATTTGTAGAATCTTTTAGTCAGATTTCGGAAATGTTTCATCACTAAGCAAAACGGACAGTGTTGTGACAGTTACATTTTTTGTAATTAATTACAGTTACTAGCTAAAAAAGTAACTAGTTATTAGTTGCTCTTTCAAAAAAGTACCTAATTACAGTTACTAGTTACTGTCTCAAATAAGTAACTAGTCACAGTAACTAAAAAATAACTAGTTACTAGTTGCTCTTTCTAAAAGTAACTAGTTACTAGTTACTTCAAAAGTTACTTTCGACATTTTGCCTGGTTTTAGCGAACATCTGATCCTGATAAAAGTAATTTCTCTAACAAGTGATACTTGCCAAGATTGTTCATTTGTTTCAAATTAATTGTGATTTAGGAATAAACAAGATTTGATCATACTAGCATTAGATATATATTGTCAATAAACTTACACTGTGCACAATATCTACATCGAGGAAGGTTTGTGAAAAAAGTAACTACTAACTTTTAGCTCTCACAGAAAAAGTAACTTGTAGAAGTCACAAATACTCATAATTTTTTGTAACTAGTTAAAGTTACAATAGTTTACTATCACTCACCGTCATTTTAATTCGTTTCCGTGACCAAGACTGGGATAGTGAGAAAGTGAAAATTTCAAACGAAGCATTTTCAAATCGGTCTATTACCAATTCATGTCATTTTCATTCTCATCCACGGCCTTTCCAAATTTGGTCCGGGTTAGGTTAGGTTATGATTGGTTAGGATATGATAAGTTAGTTTCTGATTGGTTAGGTTAATGTTACGTTTGGTTCTGATTGCTTACAATAAGTTAGGTTAAAAAATATTAAACATTCCCACTCAGCGCCGTTTGCCGCAATTGGGAATGTACTGACATTGTTTCCCAAATCAAGAAACGCTTTTCTCAAATGTGGATTTTTTTAACTTTTGTACATTCTCACTTGTGAACCACGAATAGGAATGAGAATGCCATCGAGTGGGCAGTAATCGTTACAATTACTTGGCTGGAAAATGTAACTATTTACCGTTACAGTTACTCATAAAAGTAACGCTCACTGAGTACCTAGTTAAGTTACAGCACTGGAAATGAAACACTAATTACATCAAACGTGACGTAATTTCGGCTTTCTGTGTTGGAAGGAAATGTTCACAGTGGGACATCGTGAATGATTGATGGGCATCCCAGCCGACGATGAAGAACCTTAACATTGTTTGTACTAAAACGTTAGATGATATGGTGTACAGTCATTTTAAAGCACCAAGAATCCCAACCCCTATATCAGTCTCGTTAATTCACCGAACTCCAAGCAACCGACTGTAAGGTCCATGCAGAAAGGTGTCCAAAACTTAAAATTAACTTAGCAACAAACTACTGATAACAGTTATTGTGACGTACATGAGTTTTGCATTCTAGAAAATTAGACAATGTGTAATTGGTTTGCCACGAGTTCATTTTATTTTGGCAGAGCAGTGAGAGAAGTGAGGAATCTCCAGCACACCAACCTAAATAACTTCAAGAACCAGCTGGACAGATTCTCGTGCAAAGTCCTTGACCAGCCATGCGTGGCTGGCTACGAGGGCAGGAGGCGATCAGAGAGCAATTCCCTCCTTCACCAAGTCCCGCAAATGAGGCGGGATGCTGCAGAGGGGTCGACCGCAGGTCGATCCTGAACCGTCGTTCAAACTCAACAAAAGTAAACAAAAGTAGGTAAGTATATATATATATATATATGAAAGGGATAGGAATATAATGATTCCTCTACTGAAACACTGATCATATCCAAATTGGAATACTGCTCAGTCCTAACGTGCCCATATAAAAACGAACACATTAGACAACTAGAAGGGATTCAGAGAAGCTTCACAGAAAAGATCAAGGGGTGCAAAGAACTAAACTACTGGGAAAGGTTACGCGAATTAAACCTATATTCACTGGAAAGGAGGAGAGAGAGATACACCATTATTTACACTTGGAAAATAATGGAGAAACTAGTCCCTAATCTTACTCTGAACCCGATAACTCCCCAAACAACAGTGGGAAGTAGAAAAGGAAGACTTTGTCGTGTTCCCAAATTAAAGACTAGACAGGGAACAACCTTAACCATGAAAGAAAATAGTTTTGTTGTGAGAGGACCAAAACTGTTTAATCAGCTGCCCAAAGACCTACGAAACACGAGTGATGTTGCAGTGAACATCTTCAAAAGAAGATGAGAAGCCTGGTTCAGAACAATCCCCGATGAGCCGGGCGTACCTGGCTATGAGAGGTGGAGAGTACAAAAAAACAACTCACTACTTCACCAGGCCAACTCAAGAGGAAGGGCAACAAGCTTGACCATATATATATATATATATATATGGGCTACGTCGTGGCCGATGTCGTAACACCGCTTCCCGGAGATCAGCGAAGTTAAGCGACATTGGGTCTGGGCAGTAGTTGGATGGGAGACCGTCCTTTACGCCCAGATTAAGTAGCGACCCGTGGTCGTGATACACACAGACCGTGCATGGAACAAGGAACTCTTCTGGGAAAATTAAATCCACTATAGTCCGAATAAGTAGTGGTAAATGATAAACACTATAGTTTTTTCTTTTCATGATGTTAGCTCGACGTGGGCGACTGGTCACTCGCAAAGAGGCCCCAAAAATATAGCTTCTCTCACCAGTTTTCTGCAAAGCAGATAGGATCCAGCTTTGGGACAGGATCTAGGGTTTAAAGCATCCCAGCCCAACTATATTCAGTATATCCCATATACAGTATATATATATGTATATATATATATATATATATATGTGTATATATATATATATATATATATATATACACATATACACACACACTGCATATATAAAAACCTATCCCCATCAGGATCCCCCACTGGAACTTTCGACTCGGAGGCGTGGTTAACAACTACCTGGCGACATTTCATCACCATGAAAACATAACGCTCAGACGCATTTTCGAATTTGCAAAAGGGCGCTGTTATGCGTTTATATATATATACACACAAACTCAGAATGGTCCCCTGAGAAACTTATATGTTAAACACAGACCGTGCATGGAACAAGGAACTCTTCTGGGAAAATTAAATCCACTATAGTCCGAATAAGTAATGGTAAATGACAAATACCATAGTTTTTCTTTTTCATGATGCTAGCCCGACGTGGGCAACGGGTCTCACAAAGAGGTCCCATAAATATAGCTTCCTTCACCAGCTATCTGCAAAGCAGACAGGATCCAGCTTTGGGACATGGATCTAGGGTTTAAAGCAAGCCTAGTCCCACTACATTCAGAACCTCTATATAAGTAGTGGGACTAGGCTTGCTTTAAACCCTAGATCCATGTCCCAAAGCTGGATCCTGTCTGCTTTGCAGATAGCTGGTGAGGAAAGCTATATTTATGGGACCTCTTTGTGAGAGACCCGTTGCCCACGTCGGGCTAGCATCATGAAAAAGAAAAACTATGGTATTTGTCATTTACCATTACTTATTCGGACTATAGTGGATTTAATTTTCCCAGAAGAGTTCCTTGTTCCATGCACGGTCTGTGTTTAACATATATATATATATATATATAATATATATATATATATATATGCTGCAAACCCACAAGGAAAAAGAAAAACGATTCCAAGGTCTTTCGTGTATTCAGAGCTACACCTCGTCAGGGATTCCCTGATGAGGTGTAGCTCTGAATACACGAAAGGCCTTGAATCGTTTTCCTTTTTCCTTGTGGGTTTGCAGCATTCACTCCTTTCACGTGTTTAATTGTGAAATTCATCCCATATATATATATATGTGTGTGTGTGTGTGTGTGTGTGTGTGTGTGTGTGTGTGTGTGTGTGTGTGTGTGTGCGTGAGTATGTATAAACAGTTAATATGAGGATTATTTCATTGTCTCAAAGACGTATGCTCCTTCCGCTATCCAATTAAAGACGAATAGCTAGGACTTAATATCAGTTTAAATTATACCTGTTTGTGACAGAAGGCCATAAGAGCTCTTCTCAAAACTGATTGAACTTTAATGGATAAATCAGTCTGGGAGAGATTCGATTCAATTAACATCATAGAATGAATACAGAGTTTCAATTTCCGAACGATATTAAGTCTTTGTATAATCCATTCAAAAGCTGGTTTATGACTGCTTTCATTGATGTGTGCGTAAGCATGAACTTCTCTGGTTTCAAGACGCAAAATTCTGGATTCCGTGATGAGATATTAACTGTAACTGACGTTTATTTTACTACATTGGTAAATTTTCTTTTATGCAAGAAGGAGGGGCCAAGGGCGAATGCCATCAAAAACGCTCCAAACCCATAGACGAAGAAGAGAGCCAAAATCAAGGTTCAAGGTTTTCGAGATGCCTGGACACTGCTTTTGAAACATTAGAGATCATAGACAAGGGGAAAGATGGATTGAGGAAGAGTATTCCAGATTTGACTGGTTGAGTAGATGAAAGACTGAAAATACTGATTAACCCTTGCGTTAGATTGTTGGACAGTAAAGGAATTACAGTGTGTCGGAAGCAGTAATTCCATGGGAAATCTGAAAAGTACTGCCTAAGGGCCTCCCAATCAGCGGCACCAAATTGCCAAGGGCGTCTCCTCTTGAGTGGATCCAAAGGCCGA
This sequence comes from Bathynomus jamesi, assembly GCA_023014485.1. Taxonomy (NCBI): domain Eukaryota; kingdom Metazoa; phylum Arthropoda; class Malacostraca; order Isopoda; family Cirolanidae; genus Bathynomus; species Bathynomus jamesi. The sequence continues at coordinate 163,989 of JAJOZX010000220.1, read as the reverse complement.
ACTGGAGCGATAGGACAGGAAACAGATATAAGCTCGTGGTTGGAGGGGCCTAACGGAGAAAAAAAGGTTAACGGAGTAAGAAAGATGAGAGATGAGAAATAAATCCAGAATGTTGGGCCTCTCTCCAAGGTAATCAGGGTCAATATTCGGGTCATTCGGGATAGAAAAGTTGTAAGCTATCAGGTTGAGGGAAAAGAATTGTCGGTTTTGGAACAGTGAAATTAAAAGGTGCGCAAGTTTTTTTTGTTGTATCTCTATACATTAAAGTAAGATAAGTTATAATTACTTTGTTATATTATAAATATGTATATTTCGTTCCTTTTTCATATTTTTCATATTTTTTCAGCATTCAGAAGAACAATGACATCGGAGCAAATTCGAGTGTGCCTTTTGTACGAGTTCAAACTTGGGAGTAGTGCGGCTCTGACTTCGTGCAAAATTTGTTAAACATGGGGAGAGGACTCCGTCAGCGAACGTGATGCTCAACGATGGTTTCAGAAATTCCGTTTCAGTGACATGAGCCTTCAAGATAAACCTCGTTCCAGCCGTCCGGTGGCTATTGACAATGACATTCTGAAATCGCTTGTTGAGTCAAACCCACGTCAAACCACACGAGAATTCGCACAGATACTCGAAGTGGATAACACAACTGTTTGTGGTCATCTGCGGCAAATTGGAAAGGTGAGAAAGCTGGATAAATGTGTCCCTCACGAACTTAGCGAAAAGAACAAGACTTAGCGCCTATCCATCTGCTCATCATTTCTGCTAAGAAACAACAATGAACGAACCATTTCTTGAAAGAATTGTAACGTGTGATGAAAATGGATGTTATACGATAATGTTAAGCGCTCGGGTCAATGGTCCTGCAAAGATGCCTAAACGCGAACTCCACCCAAAGAATTCCGGAGCGAGGTTTATCTTGAAGGCTCATGTCACTGAAACGGAATTTCTGAAACGATTGTTGAGCATCACGTTCGCTGACGGAGTCTTCTCCCCATGCTTGACAAATTTTGCGCGAAGTCAGAGCCGCACTACTCCCAAGTTTGAACTCGTACAAAAGGCACACTCGAATTTGCTCCGATGTCATTGTTCTTCTGAATGCTGCAAAAATATAAAAATTATAAAAACGGAACAAAATACTGTATACTGTATATATTTATAATATAACAAATTAAAGTAATTATATCCTATCTTACTTTAATGTATAGAGATACAACAAACAGAAACTTGTGCACGTTTTAATTTCACTGTTCCTAAACCGAGAATACTTTTCCCTCAACCTGATAGTTCACCAGGGATGTCAGTGAAATGTGAAGAAAGCCAAAGGTGGTGGTGAACACTGAAATCTCCTAAAATGGGGATTTCAACTAAAGGAGGTTGGGACACAATGTATTCCACTTTGGAAGTGAAGTAGTCAAATATTTTTGGATAGTAAGTAGAAGTAGGAGAAAGTTCGTTAGCGCATATGTAAATACAGGAATACTGTCCAATTTCCCGTTCATTATTGACATTGCGAATGGTTTTTTTTTCCCTAATAATCGTTTGTCCTTTATTTAGTATCTGCAAATTCTCCACTTCGGCCAGCATCTTCGATTTATATTGTGAAAATTTAGGTGTAATTTCGGAATTCACTCTTCTTTAGTAGACGTTATTGTTTCTCAACATTTCCTTTTAATTATTTTAATACCAAGACTCAAAAAAATATAAAAAATGTGGAAGATAATAGTTAATTTGTTTAATTAATTCTGGAAGCTTAAATTTGTTTAATGAAAATGAAACATTTTTGGTCTCTCAAACGTAATTGAAAAAAAATAAACTTTACAACATTTACTAAAAGTCCACAATTAATTTAATTAATTCTGTTACTCATTAATTACGCTTTAATGATGATTAAAATCATTTTTATCATCATGTACGGTAACTTTATTTCCATAAGTAACGCACCAACAATCTTCTTACGGACATTATTGGGAACGTGTCGAAAAGTTTGAGGTAATGGCGTTTAGTTTATTCTTTATTAACTTCATATTATTAAATGGCAGAAAATTAAGATAATGATTTATACAATAGGTTCAGAAAGTACTGTCTTGAAATTCTGTTTTTGGAGCTATTGAAGAATAGGGACCCCAGCCTTCTTTAGTTAGGCTTATAAGGCTAACTAACGAAAATATCACGACCTAACCTAACCAATCGTTAGGTTAACTGTACGCTCTTGACGATTGGTTAGGTTAGGTCATGATATTTTCGTTAGTTAGCCTTATAAAGCTAACTAAAGAAGGCTGGGGGCCCTATTCTTCAATAGCTCCCTGTTTTTTACCGATCTGTTTATCTGTACGAAATATGGGGTTTCACAACAGGATTTATTGAGCGGATTGTACATTGCATTTACAATTATTTTAGGTGTTATAATGAATAACAGTTCAATATGCAATATATATATATATATACACAAGTATATTAGTAAGAATCAAGGTTTCCGAAAGCTTGTTTATAAGTGACTGAAAACTGAGGAATTATGTTTGAAACAAATCTAATTTCAAACTGAAAATTTATTTTAATTGAATTTTCGGACAATGAATATAAGACCGTTGAATATATAAACGGTTGATACTGAATTCAATCAATATTTCTCATTTTTAGATTAAAGACGCACTCAATGAAAGAATGCTTTCTATTGTTAAAGAGCCTCCGTATAATATAATCAGAAAGGATTAACAGAAAAATATCTTTTACAGTGTCTGACAAAGTATCAAAGCACGGGTATTGTCATGAAATTGAAATTGTCACTGAAACCTGAATTTCTTACATTATAACCGAATACGGGTCTTTATTACGTAATGATTAAAAATAATAACAAATTGTTTAACCAATTAAATTCTATCAATGTTTGTATAGATGGGAAAAATCCAATTAGTGTATCTAGGAGAAAAAGCTACTTTAGAACCAGCCAATTTTCAAATGTAACTTTATTATTCCATTTGTAACACACTGTAAAAACTGTTATTTCTAGATTTTCAGTTTTTCATTTCTGTAAACAATAACTCTACGTCGCTTTTTGTTGCGAATTAAAATCTTTTGAAAAGACTGCGCATGCACGCTGGCCTTGTTAACTTGTTCACAGTATATCAGTTCAGAATTTTTAGTTTACAGGGAGAGGTGAACAGATAGTTGTTCCTCAGAAATTAATTTAAAGCAGGTTTATTACGGCCTATATTATAATTAGATAGATATAATGTTTATAGGTTTCATATTAAAAAGCTTTGATAGACCTCACGAGGTGATTTTTTAAATAAATACATATTTAAATTTGGTTATTTATAAATCTAAATTTTCATTAATTCAACTTATAACGGTGTGCAATTAAAGTGCCAGAGGTAGTAATGCTATAGTTTCAACATTGCCAGATGGTAAAAATGCCATCGTTTACGTTAGGTAGGTGACCCTAATGCTATATTAATTCTAATATACTGTAGTATTAACCCATTATATCCTAACTTTCTTTTTTCAACTTTTGACCATTTTCAATAAATGAACTTACAAAAAGGATTAATTAAAATAAACAAAGGTCACCTTTCAATCTGGCGCTGAAAATTAGTTCCTAGCGCCTAGTGCTTAATTTAGAGTATTACGCTAGATCTACCGTGAAATGAGCTAAATTGGCAACAGTGCAATGGGGATATTATATAAAATTTTGACAGTTTTTCCAAAAATTTCTGATTTGTGAATTATTCCATCAATAGCACAAAAAGAGATCCAAAACTAATTAGGAATCATCGTTTTTAGCATTTTTTATTTAGATAATGTTCAAATAATATATAGAAATTATTTAACAAAGATAAATTTTTTTTATTACATCCCATGATGTGTATTAAGAATGTGCATTGAGCAGATAAGGAGAATTTTTCTTGATGTCCTCAAATGAGGGCAATGGGATATAATGGGTTAATACTATTGTGTGTGTATACTATGTATGCTATGGCATTTTTACCATTGATATCTTTGCCTTATGGCATATTTTACCCTCTGCGACATTTTTACATATAATCTTTAGAACATGTTGAAAGGTTCAAACTCATATCCCGTTTCCCTCAACCTATATCTGATAAACTATTGTTAAATTTAGTAAAGTATATAACTATTTCGGTCAATAAAGGTCTGAGATGTATTTCTCATTTTTCATTTATTTTGAATCCTATTTGGGTCATGCTGCAACAGTGTAACATTACAGTATATCAAATATATGTAATCTTTAAACATATTCATAATTAAATCGAAACAAAAAATGTTTTATCATATTGAAAAAGTGCGTGTTTAGAAATATGTTTGAACTTAAAACACTGATTTTATAATGTAGATTTACAGTTTGGATCAGCATAACTGCAGTATACAATACACAGTCTGACCGAAATATACAGTTGGGAACTTTTTGTGTACTGTATTCATTCAGTCAAAATACAATTTTCCCAGTTGGTTACTAGAGCTAGGACAAAAATAGAAAACACAACGTGCGCTGTACATCATACTACAGGGTGTCTCATAAATCCCTTTATCCTCGCCCTATTCTAGTAGGAAAATGTTTAGGGGTAAAGGGACTTATGGAACACCTTGTAGCATATGAATGAACTTACGCCGTACGTCATTATAGTACCGAATGGGCTGTAAAAGTGTTACATAACTGTGGAACCTTCTTTAAAGGCATTTAATCCTAAAAGGACTACCATACATATTGGTAACCTTTCAAATACACGCATTCATAAGTTCATAACTTAACTCTACAAACAATTCCGCGTTAAAGGGTTAAGCCAGTTACTATTTTAACGACAGCTCAGGGCTTAGGCTACTGTATCGGATAATATAACTATATCTGTTTATCATTAATATTAAGTAAATTAGATGATGTGAATCTCATTAATGAAGTTATCAAATACTTGTAATTTCCAAACTTCGATGTAAATTTTCCATCACGAGTAATGTAATATTTTCATCACTACAAGGAGAGAAAAATTTTACAAAAAGTTCACAACGGAACTTGAGGAATAAAGAATTTTCAATCGTGATGAGAGAAATTCGAGTTTTAGTGATCAACCCTCGTATGAGTGTTCGCAATGACCATTCTTAAGCAGGGCATTAACAGCAAAGAAAGACTTATAGATAAACCGCTTCTCTTTATAACCTCGACTGGAATGTTGTATTTATAGTTTGACAGGACTTTTTTTGGTCATTTCAATTTCAATATGTTTCTACTTTCCCTTGAAATCTAAACTTTACGATATATAAATGAAGGTTACGAAAATAAAATAAGCCGATCGGAAAGCCGATTTTAGGTGTTAGGTATGTATTTAAGTTACAATCAGAAACTGCGCGTTGAAACAGCCTGTACAGCGTGAAAGATGTCTCGTATAAATAGTGCTCGTGAGATATCACCCGTGGTTGCGTAATTAGATGGTCAAACTGTGGTCAAAATGAGAGGCGGATAGCTCAAAACTCTTGAACTTGTCGATGGGACATTTCATTACATAATCACGAGTTTATATCTGATAAATAAACTAAAAGCTAGCCATTCACTAGTAATGTTGTTGCCGAACGAAACCAGATAAGGTCATGTCCACGCACAAAGTTTACCGACATGGCAACTACTATCAATTTGTGCAAACGAGCAACAGCAAATTTATTTGCATGAATTAGATCAGTGGTCCTCAATCTTTTTGGACCTTTTCCAGTTTGTGTACCGTTTTTCATATAATTTATTTTTGAGAATATTTTTGTTAAAACTAACGAAAATATCACGACTTAACCTAACCAATTATCAAGGGCGTACAGTTGATCTATTATTAATTATAACATTGTTTGTTTCTGGAATAGTATTTACTATTTACTAATAGATCAACTGTACGCTCTTGATAATTGGTTAGGTTAAGTCGTGATATTTTCGTTAGTTTTAACAAAAATATTCTCAAAAATAAATTATATGAAAAACGGTACACAAACTGGAAAAGGTCCATCTTTTTCTCATTTGTGGACCTATAGAAGAATATGGATTATTTATGAGGACCCCTTAGCGAAAATAAACTTTATATTCTAATTTTGTGTGAATTAGAATATACCCCTTGTCTTCTGCGGGCCCCTGAAACTCATTCACGGACTTCTAAGGGAGTCCGCAGACCCCAGGTTGTGGACCACTGGGAGGGTGGTTCACCGAAAATCCCTGCATATAATTTCAGGGGCCAAGGAGATGATATACAGACGTACTATATATATTGCCTTTTTAAGGCCTGCTCCGTTCTCGAATGAGTTGGCATGCCAATTCAAATCGAATGAATGTATATAGTATAATGCAATTGCCATTACCCACCCAAAACTACAACGTTTTCAGTGTTTCGGACGCGTTCCAACAAGGAAACAACTGTGTGTGTGTGTGTATCTTCTAATTGGTCAATTGCGTCGTGCGTCAATTAGTCACTGACATCCTACAGAATGCGTCCGAAACACTGTAATAGTTGTATTTTTTGCTGTGTAAAGGCAATTGCATTATAGTACATAGGAATGGAAAGTAAAATAATACTCAAGTACTTGAAAAATCTCCTTATGGCCCACAGTTCAACAGGATGATTTTATATAGTGTAAGGGCAAGAATAACCATCAAATATGCTGGAAACATTGGGAGATGTTTGAATTCACTCTTGAGAATTATCGCCTTCCATTGTTCTAACAGAGTATTTTGTAATGCGCACTTGGCATGAGGATTGTACCACATGTCACCACCATTCAATGGAACAGACACGGAATCTGAAACATGTGAATATTAGTCGTAATATTGTACTGTCATAGCTGATAAATTTGTTGGGTGACAGTGAACTCGCATACAGCTACTTCCAAGACTGTGCAACGATTCTACACATCACAGAAGAACAAGGCGCATACTCTATTTTCCTTCGGTCTCCTAATGTATCCCCTGCAGAATTTTTCCTCTGAGGACATATGAAAGAAAGATTTACTGCAACAAAACGTTACAAACAGCATTCACTTCATTCCTCTTGGGTGTACTGTGACACACCCTCGAAAACAGGCAGCACCGAGTTCATTTGTTTCTACAGAACAAAGAAGATCAGTTCCTATATCCGATGTGATTTATGTATTAAACCATTAATCGTTATTATCCTATTTGGAAACACATTTTAACAATACGATTTAAGTTAAAATTTAAAAGTTAAATTTTTTAATTTAAATCTTTAATTTTTATATTTTAATTTTTCTTTATCAGAAACCTCTAAAGTCTCTCAAACTGAATGCATCAAGAAATACAAAAAATAGGGATCACCTGAAGACCAGGCCCCCCCCCCCAGCCTCAATTACTAAATGATATCTTCGTTAAAACTAACGAAAATATCACGACTTAACCTAACCCAGAGCTTTCCAAACTGTGTGTCGCGACACATTAGTGTGTCGCCAATACCTCCCAGGTGTGTCGCCAAATTTAGTTAATTATTTTCAATTTTTTTGTATTTTGAAAATTTTGATTTTTGTATCAACAAAATCGGCTACAAGATAAACCACCTACTGAAAAATTATCTGATATTTGATAACAAAAATTAATTAGTGTGTCGCCAACGTAAAAAGTTTGGAAAGCTCTGACCTAACCAATCGTCAAGGGCGCACAGTTGACCTGACCGGGCATTCAATTTAATTTATTATTATATTTGGTACTGTAAAGCAAAAAACAAGAATACATGGGGGGGCCCCTGATCTTCAGGTGATCCAAAAATAGTTCAGGACTTTAATGGGTTAAGTATGCATAGATGGGGTTCAGTTCTTCGAAAATTTCACCATAAGTTCATCATTTTCAATGTTGGGCCATGTTCAATACATAATATAAAGAAAGGAACCTAAAAATAGAGCTGTTCTTTCTACATCATCTTCCACCTTCAATTTCATGTCAGAAAACAGAAAATAAGAATGATACAATTAACAAAACTTCGTCTCTTACTAATACTTTACTGTTTTATTTTAAACTAATACCTCATAAGTATATGTAATAAATGCATGTATAGAATATATATATATATATATATTACAGTCAGTGTGTGAAACCAGTCATTTCACGTAATGCCTAAAAATTTCAGGCATTTCGTTTAATACCTGTAACTCTTAAACATAGGTAATACGCATTACTAACCCAACCTAACTAACCTAATCTAACCCAACCTAACCTAACCACCCTAACTTAACCTAACCTTCACGACGTCATTAATCGCTTAATCGAATTACCCTAAGTGCCTGAAATTTCTAGGCATTACGTGAAATGACTGGTTTCACACATTGACTGTATATATATATATACATACAGGGTGTTCACAATGTCTTGTCACCCCAATAAAATACTAACTGATTTTTGTTTTTCTTTCAGACCCATTTGAAATGCGTGATAACAGCAACTGTACGATTGAACAACGCATATTGGCTAGTACCTGGGTCCATGAGCTACCACGTAATGGCAAAACCATTGAAAATATTCGTGCAGACTTCCAGGACCGATTCAATGGTGCAGCTCCTCCAAAAAGGACTCCGTTGAGAGGGGAAAAGAAACTATTCACAACAGGAACTGTAAAAGATAAACCAAGAACTGGCAGGTCATCTAAAGATAAATGGGTCTGGAAGTAAAAAGAAAATCACAGTATTTTACTGGGGGTGACAAAATATTATGGCACCCTGTACAAAGAAGTTAAAGAAAAGCTACAGAATTACAGACTAAAAATATCAGAGAATCCTTCCGAAGTTGGTTAAAAAAAAATTTTAATTTGAAAAAGAAACGATTTTTAAAAGAAATCACTCTATACTCAATCATACCAAGCTTTCACCTATCTACGCGTAAAGCAATCAGTCAGAGGAACAAGAAAGTAGAAAAGAGATAAGTCATTTTCCTTTCCGCCATTCACTCATAGAAAAGAAGTAGTGTTTGGAAGAAGATGAAGTAAAAGTTATAGAAAGAGAGAGAAGGGCTGAAATGAAGTGCTTTGGAACACGCTCACACTTATCTTGTTATTTCAAATTACTCACCGAACGAACGAACGAACGAAGTAACAAAAATAAAAGATAAATCTTTAATTTACATTATGCTTTTAAGAAAGTTTTTTTTTTTTAATTTTTTATTTAAAACGTGTTACAAGATTACTTAATACATTTTGTTTTTTAAATTGACCTTCTAAAGATGTGGAGTTTAAAATAAACTGTTTTAAACACGAACGCTAACGTGCAACAGTGTAAAAAAAAAAAAAAAATCTGACCCGGTTAAAATTTTCACTCTTTACGCGTCTAAATGATGGTGGAATATCATAAAAATTTGAAGATTATCGGTACAAAACTATGATTAATGGGGTCTAGGGGTCACAGTTTAAAAAAAAAAATTGTAATCATTCTGTTGACAAAGGTAATTTCTTCGGCTCTCATTGACTACTATCAATTTCCTATTTATTTTTTTCAATAATTTTTAAGAAAAACTACCTATATAAAGGACTACAAAAGGACATTATACCGGGACTTTATACCAATGTATACAAGGGCCCGACTTAATTGATAAGTGGGGCCGTGGAATAAATAGATTATAAACTGAAAGATGTAGCGACTTAACACGCAAAATATGGAGATGGATTTGTAGCGTCTTCTAAGAGTTCAAAATGGTATTAAGTTCAACTTCATCAGAAATGAGGCCAGCAAGAAATAGGACAGTTAGTAAACGACACAAACTTATTAGTAACGTTTTATAAACATTTATGAAGTTTACTAAACGTCCCATTTCTTACTGGGAGAGTCCTTTCTGTATCCTATTACCACAAAGAACCAGAGTACTTCGGACAGTATACGTTACAACTGATATGGATAATAAAATAGGTAGAAATAACACAGTAGTATATTTGCAACAAGGCGAAAGCTACGAAACATATACAATGTCTTTGCACAAATACTACTACAGTAATAATAATAATAATAATGATGATAATAATAATGATAATAATAACAATAATAATAATGATAATAACAATAATAATGATAATAATAATAATAAAACCCGTATAGAATACAGCATATGAGTAATCAGAAAGAGACAGTCAACTTTTGCATTACTTTAGGTAAATATAAACATCCTAGATTTGGTCTTTAAAGACTAATTTACAAAATACATGTGTATTTTGTCTAACTGTACTGGGCACATAAAGTGGTTTTAGAAATAAGTTCACCTAAAAACATAAACTGTCTAGAAAGTATAAAAATTACTAACTTGTATTATTTTGTTTTTTAATATTTTATTCTGCTTCATGATAGTAATAAAATTTTAAAAATAATCCAGTTATTGCTAATTAGTAAATTTTGCATACGTTTTATAAATTTTTTAGGCGAACTTATTTCCGGAACGACTTTGTGTTAAGAGTAAAATTAGACAAAAAATATTAGTATTAGTTAAGGATCAAAGGACCAAATTTAGAATAAAATGAAGGGTTACAGAAATATGGACTGTCATACCCAAGATGAAAACGAAATTCAATGATACCCAAAAGCAAAGTCTTTACGAGTGGTTCACGGGAGACAGACGAAATGTGAAACCTTTAATTAACCCTTTCAGGACGACAGGTACAAATTGGTAGCGTCTCAAATATACGCATTCATAAATTAAACCTACAAAAATTCCGGCCTTAAACGGTTTATAAGCAATAAATAAAAACCAAAGAATAACAAGACAGATATTGGATATTCTTCAAAGAAAGAATAAAAAGAAATACATCCTCTCCTGAAATCTTTACTCACACCAAAACTGGACTATCGTTTGGTTTTTACGTCCGAAGCAAAAAAGGAAGGACTCCGTTATTTAAGAGGAATACAGCACCGAATCTTTACAACCCAAATAAATGGATTACTGGAAAGGGTTACGTGAATCAAATTTGTGTTGGTCCTTTTAGGGAAGAGAGAGAGAGAGAGAGAGGGCGTGGAAGATAATTGAAGCATTTTCACTCAGTCTCAAAACGATCCAGACAACACTGGAAAACAGTACAGGCAGAATGTGGAACATCTTCAATTGACAATGAATAGTGGCGACTCTGAAGGAGAATAGTTTTGCAAAAAGAAATAAAACATATTATTCTTTTCGTTGTAAATATCTTTAAGATGACCCTGAATACTTGATCTAGAGCGAGCTACGTTGATCAGAGAGGTTAAGCGACAGTGGGTCTGGAGAGCAGATAGATGGGAGATCGTCCTCCGCGTCTAGATTATGTAGCGAACCGTGGTTCGGAACATACATAAAGCTGTAGGTCCCCTCTGTCATATGACCTTAGGTGTTGCGAAGATTAAACAACCAATCAACCAACTTCATCCAAAGCAATCCCTGAAGAGCCGAGTGTGGATGTTTATGTCAAATGGAAAGAGGAGAAAGCAACCCTCTCCTCCACAAACCTTCTCCAGAGACAAGGACACGAAATCAACCTCCGCGTCCACTGTAGAGATGTGCAAAATTTTTCCAAAATGTTACAAAAGAAGAGAAACTGATGTAAAATCAGTTACTTACAAACATTATTTCTAATTTACGTTAAATTAACGTAAATAATGTAGGTTTTTAACTGTAATTAATTAGCAATTAATATATGGTGTAGTGGTTAGCGTCGCTGACTACGAATCCATCGGCCCCGGGTTCGAGACCCGACGGCAGCCGGCGCGCAGCAAAACCCAGCTGTTCATCCTTCCACACAATAAAAGAAAATGGTTGGTAGATAAGTGGGTACCCTAGGTGGCCTAGTGGGTAAGACGCTGGGCTGTTGATGGGGTGTGGTTCGGATTCCACGTTAAACTGTAAGTCTAAGGTGGAGTGAAAAGCTTGACCTTCGTCAGACTGAACAATTCGGGCGGAAGCTAACCAAAGGTTAAAGGTGTATATATATATAATATATATATGTATATATATGTGTGTGTGTGTGTGTGTGTGTGTGTGTGATATACTTTATAAATGCATGACACCATAACTACGTATAATTTTCCAATCACTTACAGTATTAAAAATTTCAAATGAGTATAATAAACACGATGGAAACCGATGACGTAAATGAATACTGAAGATCCGTAACTAAGGGTAACAAAGTCATCATTGTAACGTGAGAGGAGAAACAGCCAATCAGAGCTCTATTCTCGGACACGCCCTATTGCATCAACCAATTAGAGGAAATAATTTTTTCAAAAACACATGACACAAATCCAATGGAAGAAATATGAAATGCAGAGAGCCATTCATCTTCAGTCGCATTTGACTTTCGTTCAGAGACATCGAAGATCAAATGTAAATACGAAATCATTATCATTACACATATTTAAATAAGACATCAGTTTGCCAAATGATCTTAAATCTCACGTATATACAAAGGGTTGACAAAAATAAATAGACACTACGAAGGTTGTCCACAAAAACAAAAGGCAAAGCTTATCAATGGAATGTCAGAGAGTGTGCCAGCTTCATATAAGGCAAAGGGGAACGCAACACCATTCAAAATATATTCATTGAATAAATCTGCTATCATTTATTGACTTTTATTATCAAATCAAAACATCGGAAAACTTGAAGGTGTCTATTTACTTTTGTCACCCTGTTTTATATATATATATATATATATATATATATGTGTGTGTGTGTGCGTGTGTGTGTGTTAACTTAAGCTAAGAAACACGGAGCTCTACATACAGTAGCTTTTTCGTCGGAAAGGAATTTCATTAACACTCTGATAACCTAACTTAAGCTAAGTATAACCTAACCTAACTAAACCTAACTTAACCCATTGTAATCTAAACCTAACCAAACTTAACCTAAAAAATATCTCTTCTGACGAAATATCGTTAATTGGAGAAAAACTTTGTCGAATCATTTGAAAGTACTGAAAACAGTCTGACATTGAAATTAAAATGAATCTACATATTTGTTTACGTTTTTATTTCCCCTTTTTACCCCTCGTGTTCCCCTTGTATCTCCCCTCAAGAAGGGTGGGGGTGGGGGGAGTGGTGCCACATCTTTCATCTTCGGACGTGCTTTGGTAGATCTTTCTCCCTTCAGAAACTCGAATTCTTACTCGTAAGATATCACCTCATTTTCTCGAGGATTTATGAAGACCCTTTCTTATCTGCAGCCTTTCATGCCATCAACGCCTTACAATTGTGCTTCGGGATGAATGCAAGAGGCCGAGAACCCTTCATTTCTGGATTAATTAAGGGTAAGAAAGAGTCCAAAATTAACAGTAAATGGTGAAAGTTGAATTTTGAGGTCTTCCGCGATCCTAAGTGTGACAAGTCTGTAGTCTCCACATGTAATAGATGTCGCAGGTAATGTGATGAACAGTTCTCTGATTACAAACACGCTTTTCCTTTTCAGGAATAATCACATTTTAAATAAAATTACATATATATATTTTTTTTCATCTTTAACGTCATACTAAACTAATTTTAAGTACTATCCTAAAAACTCTGGCATAATCTCTCTCTCTCTCTCTCTCTCTCTCTCTCTCTCTCTCTCTCTCTCTCTCATGTGTCCGCATTATGTAAAGAAAGAATTTTATAAATAATCTTAAAACACATTTTCACAAAAAAGAAAATACCTCCTAATAAAAAATTATGTGAACAACATCTCAACGCATGGAGAAGATTAATAAAGGCAAATGAAGCGTAACCATGACAACCATTCGGGTTCGAAACCCATAACCGATGCTCAGCTTTAGAAATGACTTAAATTTGCAATAAAAACCCTGAAATACTTTACATTTAAACCATTTTTCCCATGGTTGGTAAGAATGAATCTCAGCTAACCAACACTAATAGGGATTGGGTGTGTGAACATGGAAATTAGGCGGTTGTTGTGGACAGGAGAACGTAATCGCAAAGAATGATTTCATACTGTTTGCAGGGAAAATATATACAGGGTGAGTCAAAAGTCCTGTAGAAAAAGTATACACTGTGTAGTTATATTTGAGGTAGGACGTTTGACTCACCCCGTGTGTATATATATATATATATTAGCATAATGGAAAATTCCTGTTTTTCGCCTCCCTCACATGGCTGTAAAATTGTAAACACTTGGTCAAGAACAGACCACAAAGGATCGCTTATTTTACTTTTGTTTCTCGAAAGTGCCCGCCAGATTTGTAGCGTCACCTGGCTCTTTCAGCGTCACCAGCCACCAGGCTTATAAAAGTGTCAGTCCACTTCAGGTCGCCCTCATTCGCTCTCACTTGCCCATTGCTCAGTCCTCATTCAGCATTTACTCTTAAATCTCCAGTTTTCGTCATGTAACTCCACCCGCTCTCGGCCCTTTGTCGGAGAGCGGCCCGCCGTCCTTCAAAACTCCATTCAAGCATACACGAAGTTAATTATCTCCGTTGAGGCCCACTACTATTTCATCCCCCTGGAAGCACACATCACTTTTGCAAGATGAAACTGGCGCATCCGTCCGCCTTCACCTCACTCAAGATTCACTCATTTCAACCTGCGAAGCTTCATTTTCTTCACCAAGATCTCATCACGCAGGCTGGCTTGTAGGCCTTTCAGTCCTCAGAGTTATCTTCCTCATCAAAATCTCAGGTCTGTAAACCTCACGTAGGCTACCAGCACTTGACCTACAGTGTTTATTACGTCGTGTAGGCTATTCGTTTTGAACGTCTATAACTTCAACAAGCTTTGCCTAACCGAATTAGGCTCTTCAAAGTGTCCTCAATACCGTTCAGTATAACTCACCATTACGACCGCAGTTAGTCCTATTCCGTTACTGTACCATCCCGTATATATCATTACCTTAATTAGTGTTTCTTGTCATTATTTTATCATTTAACTCTTTATCTTACATAAGAATCATTTTCTTTTGCTAATAATCACTTCATTGTAATATTGCACAATTACCGTCCAAATAAATGTAATCAGTGTGAACAAATAATTCAATTATCTTGTTAATTAGACGAAAACCACCAAAGTCATTTCTATCTCCTTATTAAATATTGTTTGTTTGGCTGAAAGGTCAAACTGGTGACCCAATATCATTTAATTTTGTTTTACATATTATAGTGGGCCTACCGTTGGGGCCACTATATATATATAATATAATATATATATTATATATATATATATATATATATATATATATATATGTGTGTGTGTGTGTGTGTGTGTGTGTGTACACGATTGTTTTGCATATGTATTTATGGAAATAAGTGCTCTTACATAAAATATACAAACATTATTAAATCACGCTCAGACTAAATTTTTCGCTGGTTGATTATATCCGGAAGCAATTTTACAAAAATGAAAAAGCGATGCAAACCAACGAGTTAGGCTGCTCGTTTTGCGAGCTACGAAAGATGATGTTAATATACAGTGTATATTAGTAACGCAAGTTAGAGCTTCGGTCTTCGGCGGAGGTGAATGACACTGAAGTTGTAGTTGATGCTAGTCTGCACCGAAAATGGACTGGCCTCGTTTATTATCCAGAGAAAACTTGAATGTGTTGCCATAAACGGGTTACTGAGGAAATCAGCGATACAATATCGATTTTGCAATCCACATTCATTCAGGCTAGACATAATCCACATTCCATACAACACCTTTGTGTATTTAGATAAACGAAGGATCATTTTATATATATATATATATATATATATATATATATATATATATATATATATATCTTTAGTTTTAAATCGATAATTAATTAGTTTTAAATTGATAATTATTTAGTTTTGTAAAAATTGGTCGTTGCCAATGTACAGACAGTTTTTACATAAATTCTTATGTTCTTGTGGTTCAGAGCCCACGTTAAATTGTACGTCCCCTCCGCCACCACGGAGGACATACACAGTACACAATTACGAACACAGTTAGGTAGACCAGCCATGAGTGGATCCTAGCGTTTTTGTTGGTCTGAAACATTATAACATTATAACATATATATATATATATATATCGGGTGGCCCAAAAAAAAACGCCTTGAGATTTGAACATCAATAACTTCAAAAATATGCATTTCACACTTCCAAAATTTACATAACTTTTACCTCAATCTATTGATAAAATAAGCCATCATAAAAATTTCAGACCTCTACATAAAATACTTTTTCCACAGCTGAGGGAACAATGAGGTATGGTGAAAAAAACGAATATCATAAACTGAAAAAATTTATTATTCACATCTTATCAACAAATATGATCAATATGCACGCCGTCCTGCTTACAAACTAATCTTAACCTTTTCTTCCACGACATGATACATTTTCTGATTTCTGCTAATGTTATTTTGTCTCAACATTAGAGTACTTTTTTCTTTAATTACATTTTTGTAAACTTTTCTGTTTGGCCTTCATAAATCTTCTCTGCTAGAGTGTTCCATATGCAATAAATAATCCATGGGATTGCAATCGGGTGATTGCGGGGGGGGCCAGTCGTTTTTTCCAATGAGGTTGACTACATTCTGTTGTAGATAATCCTGTGTGAACTTGCTAGTATGAGCTGTAGCACCATCTTGTTGGAGTATGAAATCGTTTCCATAATACAGATGCCGGCAATCAGGCAAAAGATTCTCCTCTAAGAGATTTACATAGGTTTCTGAATTAATTTTTTATTTTATGACATGAAATGAAATTTTGTCTTTCCATTCCACGATACACTTGCTAATACCATGATTTTTTTGGAAAACTGACTTGTCTGCTGGTAAATTCTCGATGGAGGAATGTCTTTCTTAAGCCGACCATAAACAACATCGTTCCGGGAGTTTCGAGCAACGTCGATGGTGAAATCTTTTTCATCTGTAAAAACTATTTTTTTAACATCATTGAACGAAAATCTATCAAGCAATTTTCTACAACGAATTTTTCTTTTAGCTCTTACATTGCTGTCAAGTCTTGAAACACGGATCCTTTGAAATGCTTTAAGTCCTACCGTTCTCTGCATTCTTTGTATGGAACTTCGACTGATACCTAAATTTCTTGCAATTTTCCTCTGAGAGCAGTGTGACCCAAATCGATCCTCTTGAGATGGGCTCATCATTTCGATCATTGCTATATTGTCTTGAGTGTAAACTGCTTTAGGCCGACCACTTCCACGCTTCCTTGTCTTCGAACCGGTTGCTTTAAGTTTTTTAATTATTCTATTCACAGACGTAACATTACAAATTATTTCTGGAAATTCCCTCAAAATTCTTGCCCCAGTCCATCTTTTTTCCAAGAAACACTTTTCGATCACCACTTTTTCATCGTTAGTTAGAACCATAATTTGAAGGGTAAGTTTAAAAAACAGTATTTAAGATGGGCGTAGCCTATATCATCTGACGTTTATCAGAGACTAACAGATTATCCATAGGCTAAGGAAACTACTACAAGTCTTAAAATAGTTGTACAGCTATACATTTAGGATTTAGGATATTCGTTTTTTTTCACCATACCTCATTGTTCCCTCAGCTGTGGAAAAAGTATTTTATGTAGAGGTCTGAAATTTTTATGATGGCTTACCAATAGATTGGGGTAAAAGATATGTAAATTTTGGAAGTGTGAACTGCATATTTTTGAAGTTATTGATGTTCAAATCTCAAGGCGTCTTTTTTTGGGGCCACCCGATATACAGTGTCTGTCAAAAAAAACTAAGCCAATTTGAAATCTCTATAAAATGCACAATTTGATAGAGATTTCAAATATTTTTTTACTCTAAATAAATAAAAGGCTCATAAATAATCTGTGATAATTTTATAACTTTATTTTAAATATTTTAGGAGTTATGCGGTTATTTCTACAGATTGCGAAAATTTCAGTTTTTCTCATTATGTAATATCTTCTTTTTTCTCTTTTTCAGAATTTGTTTAGATTTAAAATTTTTCGTGAATACCTCTAAATATGCCATTCTCACATGAAGATAAAATAATTATAAAGCATTATAGAGTTGAAAAAGGTTATAGTGCAAGGAAATTACTTTCTGAATTCGATTATAAAGGATGGACTAGATCAGGTTTAGATTACTTATTGAGAACTATCGATGAAACAGGAAGCATTGAAAGGAAGGTTGGTAGTGGGCGACCAAATCAGTTAGAGTAGATGAAAATATCAGAAAGTGGAGAACGTATCCTTAGTCAAGAGGATCGACCTAGTAGCCACATGACACTGCTCAAATATCAAAAGAACTAGAAATATCAGAATCAAGCGTAAGAAGGATTATTAAATCTGATCTGCAATTTAAACCATTTAAAAGAGTGCATGGACAAAGATTGTCAGAAGTGAACTGTCAGAAAAGAGTTGAGAAATCCAAACGTATTTTACGTATAAACTGAAGATAAACTTTCCAAGAAATTTTTACGGATGAAAAAACGTTTTACGGTAGAGCCACCAAGAAACTCACAGAATGACCGGGTTTATTCTGATGTTGCGAAGAAAAATGAAATCCAAGATGAAAGACTACGCAACAAGGAGTCACTTTTCTTCTAGCGTCATGGTTTCTATTGGAGTGTCCAAATTGGGAAAAACTTCAATATTTTTTATTGAGCCAGGAGTGAAAATTAATGCTCAATATTATTCAAATACCCTGCTTGAGAAAATGCTTCCAGAAATGAGAAACTGGCTAGTCAAGGTTACTTTATTTTTCAACAAGATGGTGCAACATCACATACTGCCAAAACAACCATCGAATATTTGAAAAAAGAATGTGCCTGAATTTCTGGAACCGAATAATTGGCCACCTAACAGCCCTGACCTAAACCCTGTAGACTACGGAATATGGGAAAACTTGCAGAGAGAGTGTATAGGAACAGAATAAGGGATGTCAATCATTTGCGTGAGTTGATTATCGCAAAATGGGCAGAGCTCCCCCAAGAGCAAATAAATCGAGCAATAGACGAATTCAGACAAGATTAAAAAAAGTGATAGAAATGCAAAGGAATCATATTGAACAGTTCTTTTAATTTTATTAAACTAAAAATTATCTACAGTATATCATAAATTTTTTTTCGTGTTAAGTAGAAGAATCTCACTTTTTAGTTAATTATTAATAAAATTAACAATTCTGAAGATATCGTCATAAAATTGAAAGGATAATAGTGATTACCTATACTTTATTGTGTAAAAAATTCAACTTAATTAGATAAATGGTTTTGTTTTAATAAAGGTTTGAATTTGGCTTAGTTTTTTTTGACAGACGGTATATATATATATATATATATATATATATATATATATATTATATATATATATATATATATATATATATATATATATATATATATATATAAACCTTGGTTTTGCTTCCGCCCGAATTGTTCATTCTGACGAAAGTCAAGCTTGTCACGCTACTTTAGACCTACAGTTTAACGTGAAATCCGAACCACGCCCCACCAGAAGCCCAGCGTCTTAACCACTAGGCTACTCAGGTACCCATTTATCTACCAACCATTTCTTTATTGTGTGGAAGGATAAACAGCTGGGTTTGCTGCGCGCCGCTGCCATTACCGGGTCTCGATCCCGTGGCTGAGGATTCGCAGTCAGTGACGCTAACCACTACACCATCGAGGCGCATATATATATAATATATATATATAAAGGGTGTCAGGAAATGATTGCCCCCCCCCCTGTACAGAAAAACTGAAAGGAATAGAAAAAACAGACAAAACCACGCGAAAGAGCGTTTAATTTTGAATAAAAAACACTTGTTTTAATATCGGGTGTTGTCCCCATTTGCAGCTCTGACGGCCATTAATCGACGGGGGTATGATCTAGAAGTGTCTCAAAAAGATCGGTATCATGACTCATTTCTTCAAGGACTTCGTTGATCTTGCAGTCATAATTTCTGTTGAATACCGATTCTGAATGGGTTGTTCCAGCATTAAGGACTCCACCCGATCCTTCATGATGGATCCGACATGTTCACAGACATTAAGATCGGGAGAATTGCCAGGCCATTCATTATTTCCGAAAAAAATCAATGTTATTGTCCTTAAGCAGTTGTTGAGTCGCAAGTGCTTTCATACAGGGGCTTTGTCGTGAAGAAAGGTTGCCTGTTCAACATCCAAAACACACTCGGGGTCTTTTCAAAAACGGAATTACATGTTGGGCTAAAATTACATTTCGAAAATAAGGCCCATCCCAACTGGTTCCTCTTGGTTTGATAACCCAGATGAACTTCCGAATAGAGAACATAATGAAACACCCACACATGCTGGATTTTTTACTATTTCTCGATACTTCTGGTCGTCTGGGACTTCATCAGGAGTTGTTGCCCAAACCCGATCATTCTGAAAATTTGGTTTCTGGAGACATAAACGAAGAATTCATCGCTGACAACCAAGTGAAGGAAATCGTCTTCCGTCCATTCCTCAAGATAATCACAAAACCATAGCCGATCTTCAATATAAGATCACTCTTCCGTGGCTTAGCTATTTCATGCCAAGCACTCAAGCCTTGGCGAACTCGAAATTGATGCACAAGTTGCCGATTGACTATCTTACCACGACGGATAAGTATCTCTTTCGCTACCTCAGAGCAGCTCTTCTTTCGGCGCCGTGATGCAGCAAGCACAATGTCTTTCGATTCTTGAGATAATTTCTCCGTCTTCCTCCTCGAAATTCTGTTTCACAATCTTCAGGATTCTTATTCCAATTCCTTTGACAAAGTCTTCTGATCTTTTTAATCTCTCAGCCACCCAGTGTCGAGTTATGAAAGTTGCACCAGCTTCCTTTGCTTCACGAAATGTGACAGCTCGAATGCGGTCAAGAACTCGCTTTTTCTCTGAATCGTTCAAAATAGATGATGCCATGGTTTCTGTGGGGAAAAAAATGGTAAGAATTAAAATCACAGGAATAGAATATAATGGCTTTTATTCAGATTTTAACGCTCTTTCAAGTGGTCTCGCCGGTTTTTATCTATCTCTTCTAGTTTTTGCTCTACAGGGGGGGGGGGCAATCATTTCCTGACACCCCGTATATATATATATATACAGAGAGAGAGAGAGACCGATCAGAGAAATTCCTTTCCTCGCCGTTCGCAAACATCTTGGTATCATCAGAGACCGAAAAACACACGTGGTTTTCAAGGAGAAACAAAAGGGTGCTCGATTTTTTCCCAAAACGGCCCGCGAAAAGTTATCGTCTTCCAAGCCTATACAAGCCAGAGTTCACTAAAAATCGCCCTCACTCTGCTCGTTACCCCTCCTCGTGAATCTGCTCTTTCACGTAGCGCCGTTCGACCTCAGCCGGCCTCAGTCCTTCAAGCAACAGTTCAACAATACACGAAGCGAATCAACCCTTGAGGCAAACTACAATTTCATCCCGCCAGAAGCAAACATCACTCTACCGGCGTCACCCTTCTGGCACTGGCTTCACTCATCCTTCACCACAATTCGATCGGCGCCCTTTCAACAAGTCTATCAACGGGCCCGCAACACATCCTCCTGCCGGTAGGTCAATACGTTCTCAGACTATCTACGTCGAAACGCAATACGGTTAACCTTCATATAGGCCCTTGTCAGTCTTGAGAGTTATCTACGGCGAAACGCAATACGGTCAACCTTCACTTAAGCTCTTGTCAGTCTTCAGAGTTATCTCTGTCGAAATCACAGGTCGGTAAGCTTCTTGTAGGCCCCATTCGGCCTATAGTGTTTTGTTACGTCGCGCTAGCCTATTCAGGATTCAAAGCTGAAAAGTCCACAAACTCTGCCTAACTGAGTAGGCCCAAAAGTGTATGCAAACAACCGGCAAACTAACTTTTCTATTACGACTACAGTAGGCCTGTTCAATTATTTTAACGTTTCAACCATCTTACCGTATTTTGTATCCGATTATTTGATTATTTACGTGTGTGGAAATTTGTACGTCAACATTTGTACGACGGAAATTTATACGCCAGCATTTGTACGCCAGAACACTTATACGACTGGAAATTTATACGACTGACATTTGTACGACGGTAATTTAAGTATGCGCTCTACCGGACTTTTTTGACTTAAGTATGCGATCTACCCATGATAATAACCGTGACTTCATTTTTTTGTATAAACATAAGCACAGGTGCAAAAAATAAATAAATAAATAAAAGTAAACATTATTTAGATATTTTGAAAATAATTCCAATTTGAAGAATTTAAAATTTTATCATGTATCACAGCGCATTAAAGGATTAACAGGTAGGTAAATGGTTATTGAATAGGTACAGGTGGTTAGGTTAGGTTAGGTTAGGTTAGGTCTGGATATTAATGAGAAAAAACTCGCAAGATTTGTTCTCCGATTTTTTAAATGACATTCGTTAGGTTAGGTTAGGTTAGGTTAGGTCTGAAGATTAATGAGAAAAAACTCGCAAGATTTGTTCTCCGATTTTTTAAATGACATTCGTTCTGCATATCGCTAGTTACATTTTCTCTTAAATTGATAAGCTGAAATCTAGTTTCAATTATGCATTTAATTATTGTAATATGTAATTTCATAATTTGTGATAATTTGTATTTTAACTTACCTAGTTTCAAATTCAATTTTATTAACTGATCATGAATTTCTTGCGTATAACGTATAAATTACCGTCGTACAAATACTTGGCGTATAAATTTCCAGTCGTATAAATGTTCTGGCGTACAAATGCTGGCGTATAAATTTCCGTCGTACAAATGTTGGCGTACAAATTTCCGGGTTTCGATTATTTATGTGCTCTTTTATGAATTTCATTTTTGCTGACCTAATCTATTTACTGTACCATACCGTACTTTCATTATCTCAGTTATTATTGGCTTAATTATTTTTGTGTGTTCACTGCTGCATATCTCATTATCCTACCTAAATTAGTGTTTATCATCATTGTACTTACTTAACGATTATACTGTGTAATAGGGTGGGTTGAAAAAATTTAATTTAATGAAACATGCTGAAAAAGATGCCCGAGTAGTCACTGATTAAGGAATAAGTCATATCTTTTAGAAATATTAATTTCGGTGCTGCCAACTATGAAAAAATAAATTGCGAACAAAGGCCACAAAAGATCCTTTTTAACGTTTCCTTAAATTAATTTTTCGCCTCACTCGTATGAGGATCTCAAAAATAAACTCAATTAATGTCAATATCTATCAAAAAACCATTAATAAGCATTGTTTTTGCTTATTTTAAAATGTAGGACTCATATTTGTTTGACCTATTATGTGTATTTGTGTGTCTACATGTGTATTTGTGACCTATATTTGTTTCACCTATCATGTGTTTCCTGATTCAGCATTTTATTTTATTTGTTTCAGATTAATAGCATTGCTTGCAATGGCCTCTTCTGGTCGAACAAGAGAAAAAGTGAAGCATTCTTTTTTCGGAACGCCAGCAAGAGCTTCCTGGCAACCAACTACCAACTTGTGAGGATGTATTCAAAGCTTATCTTAAACATAAGCTTATTAGTGCAACATTTACACTAAAAAATATGCTGAAATTATCGCGGAAGAAGTGAATGATATATATATCCGTGCTTCGATTCCAACAATCGACTTCAAAAGCATAGTAATTAAGGTAAAGAGATTAATTGAGAAGGGACAAGAACTTAGAAAATATCCATGAGTAAAAGATCTTCCAGCACTTATCAAAGTAAATATGATTCCTTCAGAAATTTATTTGACATATGTTGCTGCAAGTGCTATGCCTCCGGTTCTCTTAAAAGAAGTGTGTAAATGCGCTAAGGCGGAGAAAATCCTGAATGATGAATGGGAGTTCTGGATTGATCAACATACTGAATGAAAAATGATTATAGGTAAGTTGGACAAAGTGAAAACTTCAAAACTACAACAAATGGAAAACAGAAAGCGTAAAAGACAATTCTTTAAAGATAAACAAAAGAGTTTTGTCCAGGAAATGCAGTTGAATCCTTGTGATATTGGTGAGATCAGCTCTGAAAGTGAAAAAGGTCATCAAAATGAAGATTTTGAATTTAGCGAGTACGAGTTAGATACAGAATTATGTAAGGCAGTTGATCGATGCAAAATAAGCAATCGTGATGCTTGTTTAATTGCTAATGCTGTCTTAAAAGATCTTAATCTATTATCTGAAAATACTACGATTGATCCCAGTAAACTACGTCGTAAAAGAACCTTGTGGAGAAGCATAGAAAGAAAGAAGCATGAAGAACAGAATAAAGGAATAGTTTGCCTTAGATTTGATGGAAAAATTGATAAAACTCTTTCAAAAGTGGGAGAACGCCAGCAGATTTTGAATGAAGACCACTATGTGTTAGTTTAATTTCCAGGAAACGAATATATTGACCATGTTGCTCCTGAAAGTGGAAGGGCAAGTGATATTGCTAAAGAAATTATATCAGTAATTACTGACACCAACTCTGCATCGACTTTAAAAGCAGTAGTTTGTGATGCAACTAATGTAAATACAGGTAAATCAAATGGAGTAATTAGAAAAGTAGAGCTGACATTGGGAAGACCATTACAATGGTTTATTTGCTTACTTCACACTAATGGGCTTCCCTTGAGAAAATACCTGGAAGTTCTTGACGGGCAAACGACAGGACCTAGAAGTTCACAGGGCAAAATCGGCAAGGATTTGAACTTTGATCCAAAGAACAGACCAATTGCAAAATTTCCACCTCTCGCTGAAAAAGTGATAGACTTACGAGAAGAAGTGCTAATAGATCTCAGCACTCACCAGCAATACCTCCATAAGGCGTGTTTGTCAATTCAAAACGGTCATGATAGAGGTCCAGCTATCAAAATGTTAGAAACTGCTCAACCTGGGTCTCTCAATAATGCACGGTGGCAAAAGCAAATCATCTCTTACGATATTACATGTCGCACGAAAAACCATCAGAGACACCTCAAAGGATTGCTCATTTTATACTGAACTTCTATGCTCCTGCATGGTTCTATATGAAAGCAAACTGGTCTTGCCAGGATGGGGCCAAAAACTTTTTCTTCATGATTGAGCTCTATCAAAAACTATGTACAATCGACCAAGACATTATTCGTCCTGTGTTACAAAACACCTGTTACTTTTGTCATCCTGAAAATATCCTTTTATCTGCTATCGCTGACAAGAATAAGAATATTCGGAAGCTAGCAGTCGAAAAAGTGCTACAAGCGAAAAGGAGTGTTATACCGGGTGAAATTCGAATGTTTGACAAGAAATTCATCAGGCTCAACTTCTCAGCTTCGACCTACATGGATATGATTGATTGGAACGAAATGGACATTACTGTTCCTTCCTTATCTCTGATGTTATAAGTAGCACTAATGACTGCCAAAACCCCATAATTCTTGACACATACCCGTGCAGGGCCGTAGCCAGACCAAATCAGTAGGAGGGGCGGAGAAATTGACAGGGGGGACAATGAAAAAATTTAATGTCATTTTTTGTGAATATCGAAATATACTGCAGAAAATTACATTCAAAACTATAACAAGTAAAACACCGTAGGCTAAAAAAAATGATCAAACCGATACATATAGATAGGCATATTGGGTTGTAGAATACAATATTTAGTCTAAATTTAGTGTAAATAAAAGTCTTTGTAAGTTTTTTTAATTTTAGAATAACTGTATGCGGCGAGTTTTTTTAGCGAAATTCTTTAGGAATTCAAACATGTCTATTTGCTTCGTTCTCTTATTTTCAAAGGCAAGTAAAACAAGTTGGCTTTGGCGTTTTGTAGCATGGAACGCCGTTGCGGTTGGTTTTCCCAGGGGGGGCATATATTTTCCAGGCGGGGCTTTGACCCCCCTGGCCCCCCTTGGCTACGGGCCTGTACCCGTGTCATTCCCAGGCAGTTGAAAGAAATGTGAAGAAAAGCTCCTCTTCAAGTGAAAAAGTCTACGGACATAACGCCCACCATGGAATGGTTTCCTCAGCAAGAAATCTCGGCTAGAGAATCCAAAAAGGGAAACAAAGTCAGATTTAAGTGAATCAACAAGAGGGTAGCCCTTACACTTCATATAATTTAGTGATGAAAACATGTTTTGGTTTATAAAAGGAAATATTGTTATAATTTTTAACAAAACTAAATTAGCTTCAAAATTTTGGCTTTTCTTCAAAATTGGGGTCGAAGTTACGAGAATGCACATATTCATAGGCTATAAAAGTTGATGTTTTTATGATAGGTGCGTACTAGAGCACCTTTTCAGCCATGTTTCATACTGACAACTTGAGTTCGGCATATTTTCTCCCCACCCTACTGTGTGATCATTTCTTATTGCTAATAATTTAATCAGTCATTTGTAATATAGTACAAATACCGTTATAGAATTATTAATCACTGTGAACATATAATTAATTTATTTTTCTAATTAAACACAAAACAACAAAGTAATTTCTCTCTCCTTAATAAATATTGTTTGTTTGGGCTGTATCCCAAACTGGTGACCCCTAATTACACAGGCCTGCGATGGTTTTGTTGTCCGAAATATTTTATCACTTATATAGTAATTTTTGCGCGCTCGCTGATTCCGAAAATAATATTCATTTTTCGCCATCACGTACAGATTTTTCACAAAATGTCACATTTCATATTACATATGTAAGTAATTTTCATTAAATTTTGATTAAAAACTACTGCCTATAAATGCTTATAAATGCTTGGTTTCACCAAGACATCAAAGAAATGGAGAAGAGATATCAGTGAAGGTGGGACATCAGCATGATGGCTGATTACTGCTGGATGTTGAAACGGGATACTCCAGAATTATTACATAAAAGAAAAGGAACAGCGCGTACATTTGAGACTAAAAGGCACAGATCTCACAAGAAAACTCAGGACAAATAAAGTTGAATATGTAATTGACGTTAATAGTCTTCTTTCTTTTTAAATGCAAAAAAGTTCACTTTTTTCGACATAAAGGTCAAAATATGATAATAAAAACCCACTCTAATACACAGAGTTTATTTCCACAACAGTTTCGATGCCTACTGGCATCCTCTTCGGGTGGATACAGAAAAACGAATGAACCAAAAACAAGAGGGAAAACAGTCCAGGGACCATTAAGAAATTCGCACCTAGGTTAGATCCCGTTCTCTCCACACCGAAACGGCATTTTTAATTTTTTTAAATTAAAGGGACCCGCTTATAAGTACATTCGCACAAATTTAAAACTATCTCCTTGTTCTATACATACAGATTCGATTATTTTTTTACATAATTATTACATTTATTATTAAATTTATTACATTTAATATTGCATTATTATTCATTACAGAAATTATAAATTTATTATTACATTGATTATTACATTGTTGTTTATTATACAAAATTATAAACTGAAAAACGAATGAAAAAGGCGAGAAGGAAACAATCCAGAGACCATTAAGAAATTCGCACCTAGGCTAGATCCCGTTCCCCCAACCCCAGAAGGGCATTTTTTTATTAAAGGGTCCCTCTTATAAGTACATTCGCACAAATTAAAACTATCTTCGTTCTATACATACAGATTCTATTATTTTGACATAATTACTGCATTTATTATTGCATTTACGTTTTTTAACATTTATTATTATTACCATTACACTAATTATTACATTAATTTTATTACCTTTATTATTACATTTATTGCATTTATATTTATTTCCACAATTAATACTTCCATTATTACATTTACATTTACGTTTATTATTCGATTTACATTTTACCGAAAAAAAAAAAAAATGAACCAAAAGCGAGTAAGGAAACAATCCAGAGACATTTTTGACCAAGAATCTCATTAAAGGGTCCAACTTATAAGTACCTTCGCACAAATTAAAATTATCTTCTTTTTCTATACATACAGATTCTATTATTTTCTTTTGACATAATTATTACATTTATAAAGTACTTTACTTGATTCTCAATCTACATATAGCATGATTATTTTGGCTGGCGTGATAAAAAATGGCATTATTAGTATTACAACTTCTGAAAGCATATTTGTGTTCTTTAATATGGGTTTCAATATTTCTTCCAGTTTCTCCTACGTATTCTAAATCACAATTTTTACAGGGAATGCTGTAGACACAGGCTTGTTCCTGTTTTGCAACGTTATTCCTAACCAATTTACTTTCACGGTAGATGAATATTTGAATGCCAAAGCAAACTTAAAATCTTTCGTCAACGGTTTTACTCTTTCTAAGCCGGCAATGTAAGGCCACATTGCCGGCTTAGAAAGAGTAAAACCGTTGACGAAAGATTTTAAGTTTGCTTTGGCGTTCAAATGTTCGTCTACCGTGAAAAGTAAATTGGTTAGAAATATCGTTGCAAAACAGGAACAAGCCTGTGTCTACAGCATCCCCTGTAAAAGTTGTGACTTAGTATACGTAGGAAGGAGAAACTGGGAGAAATATTGAAACCCGTATTAAAGAACACAAATATGCCTTCAGAAGTTGTAATACTAATAATGCCATTTTTTATCACGCCAGCCAAAATAATCATGCTATAGATTGGGAATCAAGTAAGGTACTTTATAAATGTAATAATTAGGTCAAAAGAAAAATAATAGAATCTGTATGTATTTTGTGCGTAGGTACTTATAAGTTGGACTCTTCAATGAGATTTCTCGTCAAAAATCCCTTACGGCGTCGGGTGAACAGGTTCTAACCTAAGTGTGAATTTCTTAAATGTCTCTGGATTGTTTCCTTACTCGCTTTTGGTTCATTCGTTTTTTTTTTTTCGGTAAAATGTAAATCGAATAATAAACGTAAATGTAAATGTAATAATGGAAGTATTAATTGTGGAAATAAATATAAATGCAATAAATGTAATAATAAAGGTAATAAAATTAATGTAATAATTAGTGTAAAGGTAATAATAATAAATGTTAAAAAACGTAAATGCAATAATAAATGCAGTAATTATGTCAAAATAACAGAATCTGTATGTATAGAACAAGAAGATAGTTTTAATTTGTGCGAATGTACTTATAAGTGGGACCTTTTAATAAAAAAAATGTCCTTCTGGGGTCGGGGGAACGGGATCTAGCCTTGGTGCGAATTTCTTAATGGTCTCTGGATTGTTTCCTTCTCGCCTTTTTCATTCGTTTTTCGGTTTATAATTTCTGTATAATAAACAACAATGTAATAATCAATTTAATAATAAATTTATAATTTCTGTAATAAATAATAATGCAATATTAAATGTAATCAATTTAATAATAAATGTAATAATTATGTAAAAAAATAATAGAATCTGTATGTATAGAACAAGAAGATAGTTTTAAATTTGTGCGAATGTACTTATAAGCGAGTCCCTTTAATTTAAAAAAATTTAAAAATGTCCTTCCAGTGTGGGGAGAACGAGATCTAACCTAGGTGCGAATTTCTTAATAATCACTAAACTGTTTTCCCTCTTGTTTTTGGTTCATTCGTTTTTCTGTATCCACCCGAAGAGGATGCCAGTGGGCATCGAAACTGTTGTGAAATAAACTCTGTCTATTAGAGTGGGTTTTTATTATCATATTTCTTTTTAAAGTTGTTTGCATTTGTAATTAGTATAACAAAGCGAAATAGGTACCTAACGTAAATTGAAATAAATAATATTTATTTATGTTGTTGTTTTTCCCTTCCAGTTTGCAGAAAATCCTTACATGATAGAAAAAATGGACACCTTATTCGAAATGAGCGTAGTTGAATTATACAAAATCAGTTATTAGTAATAAAACAACGCTTACAAAGTTCTCATTCGCAGGCCTGTTTTATTATTCATTAATTACAGTAAGTCTACTTGAGAGGCCACCACAAATTGGTGATCCGTAGGCCGCATATATATATATATATATATATATATATATATGAGAGAGAGAGAGAGAGAGAGAGAGAGAGAGAGAGAGAGAGAGAGAGAGAGAGAGAGAGAGAGAGTGTTTCATAACATGTGGGACGCACTTTCAGGATGGATTCAGGACCTGAAAACAATGAAAAAAGTTTATATAAATATATGCCCGAAATCGCTTTGTTTCCGAGTTACAGCCCGTTATGTGTTCCAGCAAGTATTCCCTTACCTTTAAAGGAAGTGCTCAAAATGACCACCTTGCGCTCGAATACACGCCTGAACACGCCTCGTCATAGACTGTCTGACATGTTCAAACAGTCCAGGTATTGCTCGGATTTTCTGGCATCCTTGTTCTACACGTTGGCGAAGCATTTCAACGTTGTCAATTGGTGTCACGTAAATGCTGGATTTCAGATGACCCCACAGGTAAAAATCGAGTGGATTCAGGTCCGGGGAGCGAGCAAGCCACGCAATGGGTCCTGCACGACCTATCCATTTATCAGGAAAATGGTCATCCAAATAGTCTCTGGCTACTCGACTAAAATGAGGCGGAGCGCCGTCATGCCTAAACCACTTACGACGTCGGGCACCAAAAGGAACTTCATCTAGTAAATCGCTCAAATCATTCCTTAAAAAATTGGAAAAGGATTCTCCTGTTAATTTTTCAGGCAAAACAAAAGGACCGATTAAGTTGTCAGCAAGATTAAGTCCTGCCCATACATTGATACTAAATTGTTGTTGGTGCCTTGACTGGATGATGGCATGCGGATTCTCTTCGTCCCAGTGATGAGTGTTGTGAAAATTGATCACGCCATTTCTTGCGAAGGCAGCCTCATCAGAAAACAATACGGAGGAGAGAAAAAGAGGATCGCGAGTACACTGTTGAAGGAACCAAGTACAAAAAGCCTCTCGTAAGGCCTTGTACTCTCTGGATGTGATATGGGTAAAGCTGTTATTCCCGTAAAATTCACCACACACTTGTGTATCTTACATCCTCTGCTGCTGCTGCTATCCTTCGGGTGCTGACACCATGATGTTCCTCCACGCGATTCAGGACCCGCTTCTCCAACTCAACAGTTCTGGCGCTGATTGGTCTCCCACCATCTGAAACTCGCTTGTTGAATGATCCTGTATCACCAAGACCCTCGTATATTCTCTGAAAGGTCTTATCTGGCAGACGGTGATTCGGAAACCTTTTCACATACAGACGTCTTGCTGCGGCCGCATTACACTCGGCAAGTCCATACATGAGATGCGTGTCTGCCATTTCTCTGTTTGAATAAGCCTCCATTCTCACTTCAAATGCACACTATCACTGAATAGCACAAAAACTTTTAAGGTTTTTTTTTCACTGGACTGCACTTATTCACGGTAAGAAGTTACAAATACGAACAGTGAAACACAGCGATGCACCTCTGACTGACTGATGACTCTACACTCACCGATATTGAAACATGTCATAGAGTGTAGGAAACATTACGATCGGCAAGGCCATACATGAAATAAGTCTCGTACACACTCACAAACATTGTCGGCAAGCAGTGTTTGTAAACAGTTTGCGGAAAGATTTGCTGGAACACAAAACGGGCTGTACTCGGAAACAAAGCGATTTCGGTCATATGTTTATATAAACTTTTTTCATTGTTTTCAGGTCTTGAATCCATCCTGAAAGTGCGTCCCACATGTTCTGAAACACCTTGTGTGTGTGTGTGTGTGTGTATATATAGAGCCAAGTGATTTTTGAAGTGTGAACCTTAGTCGAATAAGGAACAACAAGACTAGTCCATATACAAACATACCAACCAACCAAGTTAGTGTCCGTTAACAAATTTTTTAATTCTTTCCCATTCTTTGCTGTATCTGTAATTGAATCACTTGTACCTGATTTGTTCTTTTTAAGATTTTAAGAGTTTATAGATTTTAATGTTTTACGTTTTATACCTTTTCATAATGTTCCCCTAAATTATTTATAATGGTTTTGCTTACATTTATTCTTTTCTTATCTTAAAGGTAAGCCCCTTTTATAGTTCCTTTTACAATATTTTATTTTTAAGTGTATTAACTGTATAATTTCACGTTTTAATCTTTATTTTCGCTCTGATATTTGTCAATATTTAAATTGTTTTAAGTTCATAGTTGGTTTTAATTGTACACACACACACATATATATATATATTTTTAGGACTGAAAATTACATTAGAAATGCTGAAAGCTCTGCATAATAAATGTTTGTATATGGACTAGTCTTGTTTGTTTGGTTTATATATATATATATATATATATATATATATATATATATATATATATATATATATATATATATATATATATTATATATATATATATGGCCTATATAAGTTCTCAAAGTGTTTAGACATATTTTGAAGTTCTTTGTATATATTATGAGACAGCGGAATAAAACAAACTTATGAAATATACATGAATGAAAGTTAGAACTACTATTAACACCCGGTTAGGTGAAATGAGGTTATTTTAGGTTTGGTTTGATTGAGCAAAAGCAGCGTAAATGCCGTTCGACTATGAGTGATTAGTTACATTAGGTTAATCTGAAAGGTCTGAGATAATGCAATTGGAGTTCGTAATTTTCAAAAAACTCTAAGAAACAAGAGTTGTTTAACATCTATCCTACAGAAAATTGAGTTGCATATTGTCACTCCAGGCATGAACTCGACTTGTATAAAGTTGAGGGGATCTTATGATTTTAGGAAACTCGATCCACTTCATATAATATATATATATATATATATATATATATATATATATTTGGTTTCCTCTTCAATCAAGCGATTAATGGGTAAATTCGTTCAAGTGATTATAATAATAACTTGACCGGGTGGAATCAAAGACTTTTCCTCTCATCACTTCCCCGCCTCTTACTGACTGTCTTCAATCCATCTCTCTTCGCCGCAATGTTGCCTCACTCTCTCCTTACTGTCGTTATTATAACAGAAACTGCTCTTCTGAATTCTCTAACTGCATGCCTCCTCCTTTAAGCAATCTAAATGGTATTAGACGTTTGGTTATATATATGAAAGGTTTACTCGACATTTCATAATGCGCTTAGCTTTCTGAAATGAATAATAGTTATTTTGAAGTATTTACTACATACTTCAGATATCTACAAACGGTGCTTGCATGTTTAATATGTATAAAGATTTCTATTCTTTGCACCTAGACGCATGCGCATTGTGGTAAAAAATATTTTGAAACGATGGCGCAGTTTATTTAGTGTTAATACTTATAGGCTATCTCGAAAAGAGGAGAAAACAATTATTAGATTTGTGCATTTATTCATTTATTACATGTAGGCTTAGGTCTTCTAAGAACCTTTCATGCATTTATTAACTTAATTTATTTGACTAGGCCTTGGGTAGTAAAGTCTTTTAAGATTAAGAACCAGCCTGTGATCCTAAGCCTAACCTTGGACCTAGGCCACTTCATATATAGTAGGCCTACCCTAGCTTTAATCTCTAAGTTAAACAGCTTATGCTTGAGAAAAGACAGTGATGAGTTAGAAAGAACAACCAAAGTGAACCAGAACTGAAAAGTAAAATATTTGAGGAAAAATTAGCTGAACTAGAATTAAATTGAACTAAATTGAATAACCTTTATTAATAATAAAATAAATACATTGATTTTACAATTTACAATGACATGAATAATTGTGAAGCTGGACTATTTATTTAATTTAATTTGGCCCTTAAGCTTTAGACTTTACTGGGCTCTTATTAAAAATAAACAGCTAGTTATTATTAATTAATAATAAATAAATAAGTAAATAAGTATTATTAGTAGTTAAAGTAGGGTGGCCAGACGTCCGGCTTTAGGCGGACAGTCCGCCTTTTGAGCACTCTGTCCTTAGGGATGGCCATTTCCAAATTTCCAAAAAGGAGGACACTGCGTATGTGGCCGTACGTTAACATATATATATAATATATACAGTATATGTTAACGTACGGCCACATACGCAGTGTCCTCCTTTTTAAATGGCCACCCTAAGTTAAAGCATGTATTAGTCTTAAATTATCACTACTGATATGACAAATGCAAGGTCACTATTGAAGACACTATAGCAATACCATACAAAGAAAACAGTATTATACATGAGAGATAAAAACTGAACAATCACAAGAAATGTGTCTTTAATACAAGATTACATACGAGAAATTAATAAACAATAGTAATGGACATTAATCCTAGATTTTTGTTAGTATGCCATTATTAATCTGGATTTCAACTTGGTTTTAAACGAATTTACATTCACAATATTTTTTATATCAGCATTTAAATCATGCCATAGTTTCAATCCAATGAAAATGAGTATTTTTTGAGTTGAAGACAATTTAAATTGAGGTATAACATGCTTCGATCTATTTCTATAATCTAATTTTATGAGTGGATTTCTTGATGAGTTACAAAATATTTATTTACCCATTGTAAGTTAATGATTTTGTTCTTACACTCGTAAATAAAAATAAAAAGTGCTAATTTGATTACGTGTTTGAGCTTTAGTAGTTTTAGCTCTTTAAATAATGCACTAAAATGATCATGGAAATCAGCATCAGATAATAATCTTATTGCTCTTTTTTGGATGACAAAGATACTGTTTAAAGCATTTTTGAGGGAGTTTCCCCAAACAAGGGTGCAGTACGTTTATAAAAAAAACAAGAGTATGATAGAGAGTTAATAAAACCTGTTTAGAGATTACATTTCTATGTTTAAACATTATAGCAACGCTCCTTGAAATCTTTTTCGCGATATAATTTATATGACCACTCCATTGCAAATTTTTATCTAGCATTACACCAAGAAATTTTGTTATAGTACACTCCTTTATAATGATTTCATCAACATTAAGCTCATCAAGATATACATTTTTTTTATTAGTAAAAATCATGAAATTTGTGTTACTGGTATTTAAGAAGAGTTTATTTGTGGTCAACCATTTCATTACACTGATGAATTCTGAATTAAATATATTCTTAGCTGAATTAACATCTTTACAAGAAAAAGACAGTTGCATCATCCGCAAACATTATACAATAAAAATAACAGTGGACCCAGAACTGAGCCCTGTGGCACACCATGTTTGACAACCGCGTTAGTCAAGCAAGCTTTATTTACTGATACAAAATAATATCTATTGAACAATTAACTTTTAAACCAATCGCTGATTGCTCCTCTAAAGCCGTAACAATATAATTTATTAAGTAGAATATTATGGTCTATTACATCAAACGCCTTACTCAAATCCATAAATATTGATATCATTATTTCTTTGTTCTCTTTAGCTATATTTGCATTTTTCATAAGATTTAAAATAGCAATTTCCATTGTTTTATTATTACGGAAGCCATATTGATTTGGAGGTAATAAATTGTAGGATTCTAAATATCGCTGCATTCTACTTTTTACAATTTTTTCAAAAACTTTCCTGAACACAGATAATAAACACACCGGCCTGTAATTTGTTGCTAATGTAGGATCACCCCCTTTAAAAATGGGTGTTATACAACCAGTTTTTAGCATTGATGGGAATATTCTTTGGGAATACTTTGATTGATAATTTTAGCCAAAGTTACAGATATCTTATCTTTAACAAGTTTCAATATAGGTACAGCAAAGTTATGCGTGTTATTTTGTGTATTTTTTAATTTACCAATAATATTCCGCACCTCAGCAGAGGTAGCAAGAACAAAAGAAAATAAATTTAATGGGCTGAGTGGCATATATTCTAGAGGTGAATGATCATTATTGAGTAATTGTGAGCGAAGCCTCTCCGCTATTGAAGTAAAATGTATATTTAAAGAGTCCGCAATAGAAATATCATCAGTAATTTCTTTATTATCAACATTTAATTTCTTTATTGAATTTTTCTTAACTTGGTTTCCGAGAAGACTGTTTATGGTTGTCCAAGTGTTTGTCATGTCTCCTTTATGTTTGGAAAATTGATTGTTCTAATAGTTATATTTTGCAATTTTGATTATTTTAGTTGATTTGCTTCTGTATTGTACATGTATTCATTTGAAAAGCTTGGACTTATATGAAAAGTATTTAGAAGTGATAATTGGCTTTGATAATGTAAATTACAGGAAGTTATTTGATAGAGATACAGTGTCAATTACAAGAAGAAATCGACATAAATTGAAAGTCAAAAGTTTTGAAGGATAATGCTATGAACCGATTCTTTTCATGTAAACTTAAATTTATACTTAAGCTTGTTAAACTTTTATGCATTAGACATTTCATTGTTAGCCAATTCATTAAACATTTCATTAGACAGTTCAGATTAGTCTTCCAAAGTGTTTAAAAAACTGGGACAATTTAGACATTTCAATTGGCTTACTGAAATGTTTAACTAATGTGAAATGTTTAACGTATTACCCACTTCAAAATTCACAAAAATTGGGACACTGAAACTTCTAACGAAACGTCTAATTCTATTTATAGTGCAACAGATTTCCTGCGGTTTATGATGAAGGAATATCAGTCCACAAACTTCACCAGATCTAAACCCCTGTGACTCTTTTCTGTGGGATTATTTATTTAAAAGATAGTACTTAAACAGAATCCACACACACAATAGAAAAATTGAAAGCATCAGCTGAACAAGAAATTTCTCAGATTTCAACAGACACTCTGTCCAGAGCACTGCAAAACTTTGTGGGTTGTGGATGGGGTGTCGAACGGGGTGGAAAATTTGTTGCCAACAACAGTTTTATTTTTTCCAAAATGAGCGGGATAACAGCGTAGAGGAGCCGAAAACCAAGGCCGCCGATTTTTGCGAACAAATTAAAATCTCCACAGAACGGACCGTGGACACAGGTCTCTCATAACAAGATGAGATCCAACGAGAGCAGTATGAAATCTTGGATCGGCTACACGAGGAAACGGCGCCACGCACCCATCACATGAGTGACATGAACATTAAGTTTGAGTTTCTCACGTCACTCAGATACCTGATGAACTTGTCCAACGACAGCGACATTGCCACGAAAATCCACCATCTCACAGAGACGTACGACGATATTATCGCTAGCGAGCTACAGAGGGAGATCCATCGTCTTCGTTGACACATCAAAATGTATGAGGAAACAATTGGGAAGGAAACGCTAGACTGGAAGGCACATAAAATCCTTCAATATGTTATGAAGTAGGGATTCGAGGAATCTTTTCCAACATTCTCATCATACTGAGAACATTTCTCACCATGTGTGTGAGCTTGCAACGTGTGAGAGGAGCTAGTCTAGGCTCAGTAATCTAGCCATCCTCATTAAGCGTGAACTAGCCGAGTCAATTGACTTCGAAGCTGTGATAGACGAGTTTGTCTCACTGAAGGCTAGGAAGATGTGAACCACACCGTCACAACAACTGCAGGTAGGCCAATGACTATTTAGAAAGGCAAAAAACAAAA
Source organism: Bathynomus jamesi (assembly GCA_023014485.1). Classification (NCBI taxonomy): domain Eukaryota; kingdom Metazoa; phylum Arthropoda; class Malacostraca; order Isopoda; family Cirolanidae; genus Bathynomus; species Bathynomus jamesi. The sequence goes on along the minus strand of JAJOZX010000220.1, from coordinate 126,831 downwards.
GTGTAACATTTTAATTGCAAATATACTGTACTTAATTAGATTTGTAATAAGTTATTTCATTAGACTTTGTGTTTAATTCAGCACGTAAGTTCTGACGGGGGAGGGGGCACTTTGAGATCTCGCCCCGAGCGGCACTTCTCCTCGATACGCCACTGGTCGTACGCAAAGAATTAATGAGCCGAGAAAACATCGCCTAGAACATGTTTACACTAGGGGACTAATTCCACATGTGTCCAGAAGGTACAGTAAAAATGTCATAATTTTATTTCAGTTAATAAAAAAATACAAACCTTTTAAATTGTCAGATGTTTAAAAAATCACTCGAGTATGAAGATAATTTTGGCAATCCTAGATACAGATAGGGAAAGAAAATTTTATGATAATGATACAATAATTATAGATACAGGGTTAGATACACTGATAGATACAATGACAGATATATACAAGGTTAGATACAATGATAGATACACTGATAGATACAATGACAGATCTATACAAGGTTAGATACAGTGACAGATACAATGACAGATACAATGACAGATACAATGACAGATACAAGGTTAGATACAAGGTTAGATACAATGATAGATACACTGATAAATACAATGACAGATCTATACAAGGTTAGACACATTGATAGATACAAAAACGGATATAATGATTATGATACAGAAAGATACGAGACAGAGTATCGCAGAAAAGAGTATTCGCATAAACAATTATATAAAAATTATGCTATTCACTGTACTATCCCAAATCTGGACCGGCAATTAAATGAAATGGAACCTTTTGATTCCACACCTATATACATGCTTCCTGTTTAGAAAGGTTGACAAAAATAAATAGCTACTCACGATGCTCGCCCTCAAGAACAAATGGCAACGCTCATCAATGGAATGCCAGAACGTGTATCAGCTTTATGTAACGCAAACGTAACGCAAACACGATTCCAAATATATTCATTCAATAAATTTTGTTATTATTTATTGATTTTTATTATCAAATCAAAAACTATGGAAAAAAAACCGAAGGTGTCTACTTTTGTCAAGCTTCTGTAAGTAATTTCTGTTTATACCTCTGTCATCCCCAAAAATTTTAAGATGTTACAACACTTTTGGACATAGCTGTGTAAATTGAGTAAATCTTACTAACTATATATATATAATTATATTATATATATATATATATATGAAAGTTATTTCACGAAAGTAACACGTGAATAATATTTATGATGAAAATAACCACGAAGGAGAAAGGAAACACAGAATGGTGCTCAAGCGCTTTCGTCTAATGACATCCTCAGAAACAAACACTCAGTGTTCCTGAGGATGGTCATTAGACGAAAGCGCTTGAGCACCATTCTGTGTTTCCTTTCTCCTTCGTGGTTATTTTCATTATAATATATATATATATATATATATAATATATATATTATATATTAATAATAATAGTGGGAATGAATGTGATGAAATTCACGGAAATAATTTCTTGAAATAAATTAATGCAATTATATAAAAATGTCAAACGCGAAGCGAAACAAAATTAACTCAAGAAATTATAATTAAAATAGATTTACGAATTGCAAATTTATAAAATTATAAAATTTTCATATTACGAATTAACAAAAATTAAAAAGAAATAAAAACAGTTTCAATTACAAAATATTTGCTCATTTCATCTCTTGGCAAATAAGGTTTTTCAGCCAATCACTTAAATTATAATCAAATGCTCCGAAATCCATTTACAAATTATGTTCGTATACCACCGATTCAACCATTTGTCCTGTTTTATCAATGAAAGTAGTAACCACTTCGCTACACCGCTTCCGTCCTCTGCGTTCAGATGATGTAATGAACCGCGGTTCAGATCTCACTTAAAGCTGTAGGTCCCCTCCGTCACATAACCTTTGTCGTTGCGAAGGAGATTAAACAGCACTGGACAATGTTATTATCAATGAAATAAATAAAAAACAGGTTCAAGGTTTTACGTCCCAAATTTTATGTCCAGTTGCGATATTTTGTGTGTGTGTGTGTGTGTGTGTGTGTGTGTGTGTGTGAGGGATTCTGAGGACATGATGTTCGTCACTGAACAAAAGCGAAAATAATGAGAGTACAAAATTCGAGACAGGAAAGAGTCGCGTCAAAGATCCGAAATTCATTGCATTTCTAAACAAAGGCAAATATAATCAATCGCGTTTGTGGGAACCGTTTTTCAGGACCTCATTTCAGAAATTCGCTTATATTCATGCATATTTAATTATGTTCCTTAGAAGGCGTAGCATTTTATATTCTTGAGTTGAGATTCATGCATATGCAAACGCGCTCTGTTTCAGCCCGGATACTTTTATTTATTGTTGGGGTAGGAGGGTGGACTCCTTTATTAGATTTACATTTTTTATCTGTTTTTAGAAAAATGGGCAAAGCTTCGCAAAAAACGAGTCGTTGTGGCGAGACTAGAAATAAATTATGGATAAGACAAGGTTCGATTCGGGTAGGATATCGCTCAAATTTGGACTTTGTCTCTCACTCGTCTCTATCAAGGTAAAGGTAATGATATTAATAATACAAAACGTTTGAGGCCATGGCGTGACACACACACACACACATACACCACACACACACACACACACACACACACACACACACACACACACTCCATTTTGTATTCTAAGAAGGAGGAAATGAATACTACAAGCTCTTACTCGGTTTATTATTATTCTTATTTTTCGTTTGTGCTTTCCATCAAAAAGGATGAGAAATTACAGGGTTAAAGGCTGAAGTTAAGAAAAATGGCAGGTGTAGACATTCTTAAGTTAGTTAATTAAAAAGCAAATATTTTTTTAAACTTACTGTTAGCAATAATATTAGATTAAAAAATTGGAAATAATTTGCTTTTTCTCACATTTCAAAAACAGTATCCTTAATGAAATTTAACTAAAATACTACTTTATATATATATACAGGGTGTTTCAGGAGGAAAGGGCAATATTTCGGGAGGTGATAGTATCGGTCATTGTGAGAAAAAAGTTCATCTCAACATGTGTCTAATTCTTAATGGTTACGGAGATAGAGATGTTTGAATCTGATGCGCGCGCAGCTCTTCCTCCCCCCGCGGTGGTCCCATTCAATGGCCACCAAGGTCTCCAGACCTCTCTCCGTTAGATTATTGTTTGTGGGGGTGGATGAAAAGTTAAGTTTACAAAAGAAAGGTGGATACACGAGACGAATTGCTCGCGCGCATTTTGGATGCTGCTGCCCGCATAAAGGAACGTCAAGATCAACTCAGACGAACAACACACGATCTTCACACACGAGTTGCAAAGTGCTTTGAGGTTGACGGTGGGATTTTCGAAAACGTATTGTAAACTGTAACAAATTTGTCATTTCTGTATCTGATACCATTCAAAATGCCAATGTTTAAACATTAAATGTTAGAAACAGTAATTGGTTTCTCTTTCTTCATTACCATTAACAATGCTTTTGTATTTGTAGATTCAAACAGCTCTATCTCCGTAACCATTCAGAATTAGACACATGTTCATATGAACTTTTTTTCTCACAATGACCGATACTATCACCTCCCGAAGTATTGACCTTTCCTCCTGAAACACCCTGTGTGTGTATATATATATATATATATATATATATATATATATATATATATTAGTGATGTAGCGGATGTCATTTTTTTCACATCCGCGGATGCGGATGCGGATGAGGATGTTTGATTTCAACATCCGCGGATGCGGATGCGGATGTCTACATTTTCGTTATTTTTTAGGATATATTCCAGATTTGTTGTGTTTAACGTATATAATAAGTTATTATATAGAGAGAGCTGTAGCTATAATGTAGTATAATTGATTAATTGTACAATAATTGCCGTACTTTTCCCTGAACATATAAAATAATAGCAAGCATCTAACTAATATAGAAATCAATTAGTGAATTCGTCTGCAAATAAATTCGTTATATTTTGTTGAGTTTCAGCCACAATTAGAAACCATAATTGTGTTACCCGACCTCTTTCCCCAACCTCCACCCTTATAGAAAGAGATCTTTAATTAGCTTGATAACTATTTATATTAAGTTTAAAGTTTTATTAGGCATATTTATAAATGAGTAATTAAAATAAAGTAAACTAAGATGTTCATCGTTTAATATTCAAACTTAATTATAGGAAGGTTATGCTTAAGGAACATTAATTTTTCTGCCTTTTCTGCTGCCAGTCTGTTTCTCTTTTCATCATATATTAATCCAGCACTCACTGCTAAATAATCTCTCGCTTGGTACGCTTGTTGGAGGACGTGCTAAATGTTTCCTTGCAAGTTTACTCAAGTATGGATAGATATTCTGCGCATTTTTCCACCAACTAATAGGATTGTCACATGCAGCCAGGCGTTTTTCTTGGTGATAGCTCTCGATCATTTTTACTACATCTTTTGACATCGCGTAGGTCTCGTCATCGCTGCTTGACTCAAGAAACTGAGAGACAGATTCTGTGATAGATTTGCTTGTTGAAGGTGTTGGTTCTGTCACTGAAACTTTTATTCTTTTGGTGGGTGGCGAAGCGACAGATTCAAGAGATTGAAGCTCTTCAACTGCTTTGCCAAGTGATGATTTAACTCGTTCTAATGTACTAGGTGAAAATAACTTAGCTTTGTAACGTGGATCTAAGTAGGTTGCAAGAGAGTAACTTCATACAAGAACAGCCTCTCGTCTTGTCGCTTGCATCACTTTTGCGCACAATGAACTAGTTCTATTATTATAGTAGAATTTGATAATTTCCGCTTATTAATGACGTTTTATCTCAACGGTCCACATCCGCACGACATCCGCAGTCCAAAGTGCGGATGCAGATGCGGATGCGGATGCGAGAAAATGTGCGGATGTTCCGCAGATGCGGATGTGACCTACATCACTAATATATATATATATATATATACTTAACCTTTCATTTCATAGCGTCCATTTTGCTGATTTTATTGTAGCTAACGCCAGACAATTTTACTCAATCTTATGAGAGACCTCTGTGCAACAAAAGGTTATAGTCAAGTTAATTAGTTAGTTATGTCCGTTTTCTCATTGTATCAGTTTCTCGGAGACACTTAGCACCGTACTGGAAGAGAGAACCTTTTAAAAACAGCCTTTTTGAAGGATGGACTAAATAATTCTTGAAATATTAACACATTTTCGGAACGCAACTATTTTTTACGAAATCGTTTGCATTTTCACACACAAAGGCTGCAAAAATATAATAATCTAATTTAACTTCACTTAATCTAACCAAACCTAATCTAATGTAATTTAACGTAACCTAACGTAACTTTCACTTACGTAGAAAAATGTTAAAAGAAGTATGAATAAAGCCAAATTACCTGAATAAAGCAAAACAAAATCTTTGGCGACACGTTCAGAAAATTCCCCTCCTTCGTCATTTGGTTTGGCATTTAAAGGATAATGTTCCGTTTAATGCTTTCTCCTTTATGTTCTCGTATTTTGACCGTCATAATTTCGCATTATTTAATTGTAACGTTCGTTTGCTGTGTTGATTATTTTGCGTAAATGCTTTCATCACGAATGTATACACCAACACAGTGAAAGAGACATCACAAAATTACCGAAACCTAGTCATAACAAATGTAGAAACTTTTGTATCGAAGTTTACAGAAACTGCCCAACTATCAACATCACTCACAAAACAGAACGCACAATTGCGACGAACAAAATACGAACCCGTTTGTTTATAGAATTAAAGTAAGAAGTCAGATTAGCGTGAACAATTTGCTTGGACATTTCTGACTCATTTTTGCTGAGAAACAACGCAGTTTCGTGAGCGTAGTACATATAACTCAATAGTTCGTGTAGCTACCAATTTCAGTATGTTTTATTAGGTATAACTCGTCCACATCTTTCTGCAGCACGAAGGCATCAAAGCGAATTTCATATTAAATACTGCATATTTTGATGGCTTATTATTGGATGTTCACTAATTTATACATCAAAATACCAGGGAAAGAAATCAATAGCTTTGTTCGACTTAAGTGTTTTTCAATACCTATTATTATAAATTGATTTTCAAGCTATTGGCTATTGACAGCAGTAATCTTTATAATTAATTATTTATTTATTTATGTTACACGCAGATTGTGCACGGAACAAGGAACTCTTCCGGAATAATTAAATCCACTATAGTTCGAATAAGTAATGGTAAATGGCAAATACTAAAGTTTTTATTCTTCATGATGGAAGGCCCAATATGGACAACGAGGCACTAGCAACTATTTATTTATTTTTCATTTCATTCATTCTTGCGAGGAAGGTTTCATTCTAGAAGTACAAATAAGGTTTTATAATATATATATAATTATACACACACACACACACACACACACACACAGACCCTGGCCAAATTATTAGACTCAGTAGCTGAAAATTTTCTTTAATGAAACAACCTATATTTTTTCCATTTTATAGTTATTTTTACGTATATTAGGAACTTCTAAATTATTTGCTACGTTCTTCTTAACATAATGTGTGAGTGTAGATGTGTGTCAGTCTTGAAAGGGGGGTGGGACAAAGGGGGAATGTGGTGATAAGGAAATCTAGCCTCGCACGTCATCTGTAACGCCTTCTGTTGTTTCACAAAGAAGCTTAAATTTGCTTAAATTAATATACTTTCTTATGCTCTACCATAGTTTAACGTGTGAAATTTTAACTGTACCTTGCTACTTTTCAGATTTGTAGAGTTATTTTCTTTGTTCTTTTTCTAATTGATAATATGGGCCGATGTGTGATATTATGCTACGTAAAAAGGCGCGGATTAGTGGCTTATTGATTGCCGATACCTTTTCACAAAGAGAGATAGCGCGTAAACTGAATGTCTCAATCAAGTGTCCGGAGAATCTCGTCAGTGAGTAATAATTTGGACAGGGTCTGTATATATATATATACACACACACATATATATATATATATATATATATATATATATATATATATATATATATATATATATATATATATATATATATATAATGGGATTGAACTCAGAGTGGTCCCCTGAGGTCTTTTATGATACACACACACCGTGCATGGAACAAGGAACTCTTCTGGGAAAATTAAACTCACTATAGTCCGAATAAGTAATGGTAAATGACAAACACTATAGTTTTTTCTTTTTCATGATGTTAGCCCGACGTGGCAGCGGGTCACTCGCAAGGGGCCCAAAAATATAGCTTCCCTCACCAGCTATCTGCAAAGCAGATCCTCTCCCAAAGCTGGATCCTATCTGCTTTGCAGATAGCTGGTGAGGAAAGCTATATTTTTGGGGCCCCCTTGCGAGTGAACCGTTGCCCACGTCGGGCTAACATCATGAAAAGAAAAAACTATAGTGTTTGCCATTTACCATTACTTACAGTATTCGGAATATAGTGAATTTAATTTTCCCAGAAGAGTTCCTTGTTCCATGCACGGTCTGTGTGTATCATATATATATATATATAATATATATATATATTGTCCTAAATATCTTCAAGGAAACTTTTTAAAACCTTGTTCGAGTGAAAAATAGGGGGGGGGAAAAAAAAAGATCAGCCAAAATTGTGTCCATAAATTGATTGTCTCCTGCGCATGATCAAAGTGTCTGAAGCGATCAGTAGCCTTATAATCACTTCCTGAAGACAATGTTCTGCTCCGTGATATAATTCAGCGCGCAATTCAGGTCTTCGATCGAGCAGAGAAGTCTTTCAGGGGAAGAAACGTGACGCTTTCCGCATTTTTTCTAATGAGCTGCTTGTTAAGATCCTCAATTTGAAGGTTATGTAATACAGGTCACAGCGAAATACGTGCTAACCATATATATATATATATATATATATATATATATATATATATATATATATATATATATATATATATTAGGTAATTTTTTTAATAAAAATATCTGATACCTTAAAAGGTTTGTATTTTTTTATTAATTGAAACAAAAATGTGGAATTTTTTACTGCACCTTCTGCGCATATCTGTGGGGTTATTTAAAGGAGAGCGTGTTTGAACAACATCCACTCATAATAGAAGAATTGAAAGCATCAACTAAACAAGAAATTTCTCAGATTTCAACAGATGCTCTATCCAAAGTACTACAAAATTTGGGTGTTCGTGTGTAGAGTAACTGAGCTGACAGGACATCACTTAGAGCATGTTTTGCACTAGGGAACTAATTCCCCATGTGTAGAAAAGGTACGGTAAATATTTCATGCTTTAATTTCAGTTAATATAAGTAACACAAACCTTTTAAAGTGTCACAGGTTTAAACCTCATCCAATATATATATATATATATATTATATAATATATATATATATATATTATATATATATATATATATATATATATATATATATATATATATATATATATATAGATATACCATATGTCCCACAAGAAAGTACACCCAACTTTAGATTGTACTAACTCCTCCAAAAATTGAGATATTTTGGATCTGTTTGTTTGATTTAATATAGCAAATTATTTTGTTAACGTTCAAAATTTATTGATGTTTAAACGATTTAGTGTTTAAGCATCTGCTTTTAACTGAAGGGTACAGCAAAATTGGTTGCGCCGAATGATCATTTCTCCCAGCCAGATAGCTCCTCTTGCTTTAACCAATGAGCTACTTTTTACGTCGAAGGATATTGCAAATATTTTTTCTAAATAACTCGAACTTTTGTATCTAAGATACGAGTCATACATATAAATGAAGAATCTGAATTACTAAATTTATAAATAACTTTGAAACCCTTATCAAGCAGTTTACACGAAGGCACCGCGTTCTCATGGTCACAACTTATCTGCAAACTAAAAGCTTAAAACAAGTTCAGAATACCTTCGAACTGCAATTTCCCGATAGAGCTTCTCCAACTAAACATACAATTTTGAAGAATGTTCGGAAATACAAAGAAGAAGGAACGGTCCTCAATTTGAACAAAGGACGTTCAGGCCATCCGAAGACCGCAAGAACAGACGAGAACATTCAGCATTCAGCCCTGACTTGACCCCACCGTGTGATTACTTTTATGGGTCATTTGAAAAATAGAGTATTTGCATCACAACCTATCAATTTAGATGATTTGAGGACTCGCATCACAGCTGAAATCAACTTGTTAAAAGACAATCCAGATCTTATCAAAAGATGATGGGGAAGATGAGAGCTCGACTCCAGATTTGTATCGATAGGAATGGCGGGCCTGTTGAAAGAAAACGAAACTAAGCATAACTTTTGCAATAAGGAATAAAGAAAAATCTGCTTTGTATCTTAATAGATACTTTAACATAATTTTAATATTATGTATTTGTCTTTTCATTACATCGATAGCACACACATTATTTTTTCATTGACCAATTTTGCGCAATCCATTTTGTTGTACCCTTCAGTTAAAAGCAGATGCTTAAACACTAAATCGTTTAAACATGAATAAATTTTGAACGTTAACAAAGAATAATTTGCTATATTAAATCAAACAAACAGATCCAAAATATCTAAATTTTTGGAGGAGTTAGTACAATCTAAAGTTGGGTGTACTTTTTTGTGGGACATATGGTATATATGAGCATAGATACAGAAGGACACTTATGAGAAAGAGAACAAAGCTATCTAAACAACTGACAAAGCAATTAAGTGATACAAGACATAGTAACATCCGGAATCAGATACTGATGTTAGAACTTAAAATAAAGGAGTCAACCATAAGAGAGAATATTGATAATGAACACAAAGCTATTGGCACTATAAAGGAAAATAGCAAATTCTTCTTTAGCTATGCTAAACGCAAAGCAGTTATCAAAACGAGCATTGGCCCATTGCTTGCTAAAGATGGACTAACTCTCACATCTAATACACAGGAAATGGCAAACATTCTACAATCTCAATATGCTTTAAGCTGGAGTACCCCTGTAGTAGCAAAGAAAAAAAAAACCCAGCATTTTTTGATAGAAAAGAAAATGACCAAGACAGACCATTATTGGAAGATATACAAATAACCACTAGAGATATACAACAGGCAATAACAGAGCTACCGGGGAGTTCAGCTCCTGGTCCAGATGGAATTGGAGCCAAGATTCTTAAGGAATGCAAACATACTTTATCTCTGCCTTTGAAAATCCTGTGGAGATCCTCACTAGACACCGGTAGAATACCACCAATCATGAAACAAGCAAATATTACCCCAATCTACAAAGGAGGCAAAAGAAAGGAAGCCAAGAACTATAGACCCATATCTTTGACTTCCCATATTATTAAAATAGTTGAGAAAGTCCTGAAAAGGCACATTGTCAGTTTTATAGAAAATGAACATCTCTAGAAGACTTTCAACATGGCTTCAGACACAAGAGATCCTGCCTTACTGAACTTATAGACCATTGCAATACAATCCTACAATATTTGGGAGAAAACCACAATGTTGATGTCATCTATCTAGACTTTGCAAAAGCTTTTGACAAGGTTGACCATGGTATATTATTCCATAAACTAAAAGAACTTGGTATTTGTGGAAAAATAGGAAAATGGATCCATGCCTTTCTCTCTGACGAAAACAAATAACAATTGTAAATGGAGCAAGATCTATAGAAAAACAATATAAACTGTAACCTAGGAAGCTCTCTCCTGTCATTCGCAGATGATACCAGAATACAAAGACCAATTACAGAAAAAGAAGACTGTGTAGAGCTAGAAAAAGATCTACAAACTATATATGCATGGGCAGATGCAAACAATATGGCCTTCAATGAAGACAAATTTGAACTAATTAAGTATGGACCAAATAAATACCTGAAAGAACAATTCAACTACACTGGACCCACAGGAAAAGATAGTGTACAAACTGATCATGTCAGGGATCTAGGGATTATATTATCTGATGATGCAACATTCAACAGGCACATTGACAAAGTAACCTCATCATGCAAACAACTAATAGGATATATACTGAGGACATTCAGAACTAGGGACAGTATGACCATGCTTACCCTGTGGAAATCACTTGTCCTTCCACGCATTGACTACTGCTCTCAATTATGGTTTCCCACAAACAAAATGAATTGCAAAAAATTGAGGGCCTACAAAGAACCTTTACCTCGTATATTAAACAACCTGATGGGCAACAGGTGAGTAAAAACAAATTAAACTACTGGGATAGGCTCAGAGGCCTCAACCTTTATTCCATAGAGAGAAGGTTTGAGAGATACATCCTAATCTACACCTGGAAAATTCTAGAAGGGCTTTTAGTTGCCCCCAATACTGAACCAATTGTGCCCACCTTAACAAGAACTGGAAGAATGTGTAAAAAATATCACCTCCCACCAAACAGTCTGTGAAGGATTCAAACCCTTCAGTATAATAATATCTCTAGGCAGGGTTCTCGCCTGTTTAACTCCTTGCCTCAGTACCTTAGAGATATACAGTGCCCGCGAAAAGTATCCGATCACTCAAGAAAATACAATATTTTCCCTTGATATTCAGAGACACATAATTCACTTTCTATTTGTTCTAGCGACATCTGGTAACTTTGAGGTTGCTCGCTGATATGAGAGCTATCCAACGCATTCTCAAATTAGTGTTCTGGTAGCCTTCGTTGCGGGTGGCTGTGTCTCAAAAGTTGTCAGATTTCACTGTTTGTGTAAATTTATTGATATTTTGTTATTTTTTACAGAAAGTGGTGTAAATAAAATTTATATATAATGTGTGCTAAAAAACAACTTAAGAGTGATTGTCGAGGTGCTATTGTTGCTTTGCATACATGTGGGAAATCACAGAGACAGAAGCTAAGGAATTAAACATATCCCAAAGTACCGTTAATTTATGGGTTTCACGGGCTAAGAACAATGCCGGCCTAACCACGCCAGTCCCTAAAAAACGATCTGGCAGACCGAGAAAAACAAATTCACGAACAGACAAACTTATGAAACGTTTAGTATTGAAAAACCCAACAATAACTGCGAAAGAAATAAATTTAATATGAATAATTTGTTATCTGGTGTTTCTGAACGAACTATCCAGGAGCGGCTCCAAAAAGAACTCGGATTACCATCTCGCCATGCTGCTAAAAAACCGTTCATTAATGAAAAATGCGTAAAAAACGTGTCGCATTTTGTAAAAAATATATTCATTGGACTGTTGATGACTGGAAGAAGGTTTTATTTAGTGATGAGTCGACATTTTTGACATTCAGAAGTTGTCCAAAAAAGGTTCGCCGGCCCATTGGCTCAAATAGGATGGACCCTAAATACACCCTAAAGACAATGAAACACCCTCCAAGTGTGATGGTTTGGGGTTGTTTCGGTTACTATGGGCGTGGAAACCTATATTTCTTCCGAAGAACACAACTATGAATGGTGCACGGTATTTAGCAATGCTACAGGATAAACTTCCAATGGCAATGGCAATCCAAAGGACAAAAACATACATGCATGATGGTGCACCATGTCACAGGGCCAAAATAGTGACAAAATGGATTACTGACAATAAATTTGATATTTTGGATTGGCCTGGTAATAGTCCAGATCTCAATCCGATAGAAAATATGTGGCTAATAATAAAAAATAAGGTTGAATGCCACGACACTGGCTCAGTCGAAAAATTACAAGAAGCCATCAAAAAGGTATGATGCAAGGAAATATCAGTGGAAGTTTGTCAAAACTTGATTAAATCCATGCCAAAACGTCTAGAACAAGTCATCCAAACCAAAGGACAGATGACAAAATACTAATATAAGGTTAGTATACATTTAAACATTTTTTTTATGTAAAAAATACAAATTTCCAGGGTGATCGGATACTTTTCGCGGGCACTGTAAGTGCAGTTCCAGTAGATACTTTTAAAAAACACTTGGACATGTTTTTAGCCAACATACCCGATCAACCCACAGTGTCAGGGTATTCCTCTGCCAGACCAGCCCCCACAAATTCAATAGGGGACCAAATCGTATGGCAGGAGCGAGAGAAAAGAGGGGTGGCGACCCCGTCGTGGTCCCGCCTCAGGAGGCGCTGAGCGGACTTCGAGGGAGCAGCGCACCCTTGAGGCAGAAGCGCTTTAAGGTAAATTTAAGGTAAGGTTAAGGTAAGGTATATATATATATATATATTATATATCGGGTTAACACTTAGAATGATTCTGAACTTGAAATATTTATGCATTTCCTTGGTTGTTAAATATATGACAAATTGTATTAACTTTCATCTCGTATTAGCGTTGTAGTAGCGCTCGCGACTCTTACTCAAGAGGTCCGGGATTCGAATCCTAGTGGGGAATAATTTTGTCATACAAAAACCACGCGTGTTCATGCGTGTTATTATTATTTTATATATATATATGTCAAGCCAGAGCTTCATTACATCCTGGTTTTATTCAGGATTTAAACCATATTTTTTACTTTTTTTAAATAAGTGGATGTTTTTACTTTTAAGGGAACTTCATTATTTCCTTGACGTACGCATCGATCCAGAGTGTCTCTCTCTCTTCACAAGAAATAAAAAAATAATTTTTGAAATTTCTTTCTAAGTTTTTGCTTTAAGTGTTTTTTGTACCTTTCCGTAAAGAGATGTGGGTTATCCGCTTCTCTTTAACCAAATATGTAGGAAAACTCTCTTCTGGACTTTCGTAGTAAAGATCCCCCCATTTTGCCATGCGTTGTAGGTAGAATGAGAAAACGTTGTTTTGTCCAGGTAACTGCATTAACGGTTTTATTGTTTAAATCTTTTCTTATTTGATTCTCTTGTAAAAGGATGTAACTCAGAGTGGAAGAGAAGCAACATGAAAAATGCGCAAAACTTTCTCGTAAAATACACTAAACATTGGGACTAAAAAGCAAAGCTGGGCACTTGCGGTTTATTTTGCGGTACTGCGGTACTGCGGTACTACCGCACTACCAAACCGGTACCGCATAACGCAGTACCGCAAAAAATGCGGTAGCGGTACTACTGTACTTTCAGCGATCCTTTGCGGTACTGCGTTATGCGGTACCGGTTTGGTAGTGCGGTAGTACCGCAGTACCGCAAAAAAAACCGCAAGTGCCCAGCTTTGCTAAAAAGCGAACCAGATAATGAATTGCCTACATAAACAAATTGAGAGAATAGCAGTAAGGGCGTTTTTATAAACGCGTAACTTTAATCCTTTCCATCAAAGGAAAAGCTTTAAGCTAACAGTTTTAATCATAAGCCTCCTTAAAGAGTTCTGTTTAAAAAAGTATTTAAAAAGCGGTTCAAACGGTTTCCAGTCCTTAGCGGATAAAGCATATTTATTTTGGCATTTGAATGTCGATCCTTTTTAACCGTGACTTTTTTTTTCCTTTTTTCTTTTTAGAAGTTTTACTTCCGTTGCAAAGCTTTTATTTGGCCTTTGATCAGGGAGAGAGGAGGGGTCCTTCTTTGCTTTTAATCAGAGTAAACTTGGAAGCGAAATTTAAATCTTTACGAAGTCTTTTTCATATTCATTGACTGCAAGCACTTCAGAGTCTCTGAAAACAAAAGTTTACCCCCCTCGTTCAAAGGGACACACGCTCTAAAAACTATTTGATCCAAGTACTTCCTTAAGACCATGACAGAAAACGATACGGCATTTCTGAAGAGGGCGCAGATAGTACAATCATGATAAAAAATTTCCCGAACACTTCTAGAAAGTACAAGAGTGACTTAGAGATCTTATTTCACCTAAAAAACTCAATCTAGAATCGACAGGGAATGGACATAAATACAAGTGATACTCAGAAAATACCTATGCCACTCAGCATCTGAAACGATCAGAGAAAGGATATAGAGGAGGGTGGTCTTTCATGCACAGTAGTTATGGTTTCAGGCTCTGGCTGGTCAAGCTCTGAGTTCGCTCCAAGCTGCTGGCATCGGGTGGGGCTGGGCTGGCCACTCACTCTGTTTCTGCTCGGGCTCAGATGACCCCTGGGGCACCCTCACCCCCACGTAGTGGGGAAATGAACTTCCTGAATTATATTAATGTTAGTACGAATGAAGAAAATTCAGAAATGTATCCAGTCTACTAGCGCAGTGTGTAAAGAGGAAGAACCTACTTTAGAGCAGGGCAGTTTTTAATTGTTTTCATTATTTCATTTTTAAAAACTGTCTGTCATCTACTGTCCGCTTCTCCTTTCCGTAAATGAAGAATCTATATCACCTTTTGTTGTGAATTAAAAATCTTACATTTTTTAACTCTGCTCTAGCTACACATGCACGCTGGTTCCGTTTATATCCGTTCAATTTTCTTCGTTTCCAGGAAGAAATGAGCTTGGTAGTTGCTCCAATGAAATAATTTAAAGCAAATTGATTACGGATTCTAATATAAAATTAGTTACGAATAAAAGTACAGACTCTTGTAAATAACTAAATAGAATCGAATAGATGGGTTTTGAAATGCCAAATATTTAAGTTTGGTTAGTGATGAACCTAAGTTTGTTCCATGAATATACAGGGTGTTCCATAAATTACTTTAACCCCCTTTACCCCTCACCCTATTCCAGTAGGAAAAGGTTCAGGGGTAAAGGGACTTATGGGACACCCTGTACATTTTGCGTATAGTTCCTTAAATCTATATTTGTAGTAGGTTTCCCTAAAATTATTTAATGTGATGGAACGTTTTGGGGTTGGTTAACTCCCTTCGTAACGGCAAGTGGGATCGGAACCGAAGGTCACTACGTCATCTGAA
The DNA here is from genome assembly GCA_023014485.1 of Bathynomus jamesi. Lineage (NCBI taxonomy): Eukaryota > Metazoa > Arthropoda > Malacostraca > Isopoda > Cirolanidae > Bathynomus > Bathynomus jamesi. The sequence continues at coordinate 111,127 of JAJOZX010000220.1, read as the reverse complement.
TGCCGAGAATGGTCACTCATCCATCTACTGACGAGACACAACGTTATTTAGCCTCGTTGATCTAACATGAAGAGGTGTTCCCACGTGGCCACGACGTAGCCCCTGAAACTGTATCTGATAAGTAGCTGTTAAATTTAGTAGAGTTTGTTATAATATTTCTAAAAGTTTTCCTTGTGAAATATATTTTGTTTCGCCAATAAAGCTTTGAAAATTAATCACTCTTTCATTTTCCGTGAGTTTGTCAAAGTGTATCATTATAACAAACGTGTAAAATTTGTAAACATGTTCAGAAGTAAGTCGAATTGAAAACATGTTTAAATTTAAATGTATTGAAAAAGTGTTGGAAAAATACGTGTTTAGAAATGTCTTTTAACTTAATACATTATTCTTAGTAAAATTTTACAGTTTTGATCAGTAATTAAAGTTAAGGAATTCCTCATTTTGCTATTAAAGAAACGGATATTTGTAGTCGGCTATCGGTGACCATATGAGAGTTAATTTGCTTGTTTTAGTTCATTCTGGTGGCAGCGCCTTTCTATAGTCTTTACTACCCAACCAACTAACTATCGAAGTAGGCGGAGCATTTTGTGGAAAAATTTATATAAAATATTAAGTAACTGTCCACCGTTGACGCCTATTGCTTAACTGCATTTGAACTAGAGGCCCACCGGTGACTCGCCTTTCCTTGAACGTGTTAAAGTAAATATATCATGAGAATGAAGCGTCCTGACTGTCGTATTTCATACCAGTTAATAATAATGTTCGTTCTTAGTATTTACTGGGTCAGTTGTGACCTTTGGATGGTATTTTGAAAGGACAGTTTCAAGAGAAAGACGAAACTGTTACACGACATTTAATATAAAAAGTCGATTCCTTGTTTTTAATTCTTAGTGAATAAAGTGAAAGTTAACAATAGTAAACAATTTTGTTTGGTACTTTTGCATTATCCTCCCAACACTAATTTTTTTTTGGCTAACGCCTGCGGCGGGCTGTTTTTAACCTAACCTAACCTAATCCCAACACTAATTTTTTGTATAATGGAAGGAAAATGAAGTACCATAACCAAAACCAAACCAACATTATATAAAAAAATTAGTGTTGGGAGGATAATGCAAAAGAACCTTTTGTTTTATTAAAAAACACAATTGCTTATTAGACTTTTAATAGAGCATACAACCACATGTAAGTGATTTTTCGTAAGTTAGGTTAGGGTATATCCATCACAAACTCTATAATCAATAATTAAAAAAAAAATTCTCAAATTTCTACTTCTAAAGGGTCATTGGCATAAATTACGATCTTTTAATACATTCATCTTTAATAATATATTAATAAAATTTTCTTTTTGGATCTTTTCCGTTTTGGAGCTAGCAGCGAATTTTCATGAAAATTGGTATACAAATGTGGTTTTGGTCACTGATTTCAAAAATAACTCTTTTTTTTTGGAGAAATGAAAAACAAACATGTTAGAGCACTTTAAATAATTAATGTGCTTTTAACGAAAATATCATTACTTAACCTAACCAATTGTCAAGGGCGTACAGTTGACCTAACCGGGCATTCAAATGACCTAACCAGACATTCAATTGACCTAACCTGGCATTAATTCTTGATTTTTTCTGCTACGTTTACAGATCTGTCGGGATCCTTCAAAAAACGTATAGTATTCTTCATAAAGTTGCACTTTTTACCGTTTGACCGACGCTTTTGGCAACGAAAGAACTGGGTATTTTTATCAAAGGAACACTTTCCCACACTTAGAGCACTTTTTCATAAACAGTAGCAGTTTGTGACTCTGGCTAAATTTAACACAATCCTCTGTAACTAGTTTAAGCTAGTTAAAACATATTAATTATTTAAAGTGCTCTAACATGTTTGTTTTTCATTTTTACAAAAAGAGTTATTTTTGAAATCAGTGACCAAAACTACATTAGTATACCGATTTTCATTAAAATTCGCTGCTAGCCCCCAAACGGAAAAGACCCCTCTTTTTCCTCACACATTTTTATGACATCTATAAAACGTGTTACATTTTAAAACAACATATTGACATCGTCCATGTACTTGTAGGTTATCTCCCCCCCCCCCCACCAATTTTGACAATATTTTCGTTAAAACTAACGAAAATATCACGACTTAACCTAACCAATTATCAAGGGCGTACAGTTGATCTATTATTAATTATAACATTGTTTGTTTCTGGAATAGTATTTACTATTTACTAATAGATCAACTGTACACACCCTTGATAATTGGTTAGGTTAAGTCGTGATATTTTCGTTAGTTGGGGGGGGAGATAACCTACAAGTACCATCGTCCATAATAACAATTTAACTAGCCTACGCCTTGCGACTCGGAACGCATATCCACCATACATAAATGAGGTGAAAACTTAATGATTATATAAGCTACACCAACTAGTTCCATATTTAGCTATTATTGATAGTTATTTACAATTTCTATTCACCAAAGCCACTTACTTATTCATGGCATAAAAGGCTACTTGGAATTTAATGATTTATTGTATTTTTTTTTAAATAAAACCAAAAAAAATCCACTATTATTAACTTTTACCAATTATTTGGCGAATATTAAAGTTCGAGGCCATCAGATGGTTCTTTTGCATTATCCTCCCAACACTAATTTTTTTATATAATGTTGGTTTGGTTTTGGTTATGGTACTTTATTTTCCATCCATTATAAAAAAAATTGGTGCTGGTTAAGTGTGCGGTCTACCTACGATTGGTTAGGTTTAATCATGATATTTTCGTTAAAACTAACGAAAATATCATGACTAAACCTAACCAATCGTTGGTGCTACTGTAGTATGCGGTCTACCTACGATTCGGCGGTCTACCTTTGAAGTGTAGTTTCTTATCTTGTTTGCTAATTGCTTGTTTACATCCCAATGTTAATCGCCCTTGACGATTGGTTAGGTTTAGTCATGATATTTTCGTTAGTTTTAACGAAAATATCATGATTAAACCTAACCAATCGTAGGTAGACCACATACTACAGTAGCACCCAATCGTCAAAGGCGATTGACAATGGGATGTAAACAAACAATTAGTAAACAAGATAGGAAGCTATAATTAAAAGGTAGACCGCCGAATCGTAGGTAGACCGCATACTTAACCAGCACCAAAAAATTAGTGTTGGGGTTAGGTTAGGTTAGGTTAGGTTAAAAACAGCTCGCCGCAGGCGTTAGCTATAAAAAAAAATTAGTGTTGGGAGGATAATGCAAAAGTACCCATCAGATTTCGATGATCCGTTATTTCACCCAATCATAGTGACTTTTACACACGGGTTAAGTTACATTAGGATAGCTGGACGTTCTAAGTTAGTTATTTCCTACGTCACCAACTTTCAACCAATCAGAAGTCTTAAAAACCTCGTGTACCCGAAACGTAAGATTTACGATTATTTTTACTGCTTTCCTCTGCAATATTGAAAAGAAATAGTTAATGTTTAGCGTCGAATAGATTTTATGAAAGGTTTCGTTACAAATAACAAAACGTTTCCTGAATTAAAATGGGAACTTAAAAATATTGCAAACACTTTTCGATGCATTTCATTTGCAGAATAGCTTTCGAGAGGTTTCCTTTTGGAGCGATTGAAACTGTCAAATTTTTTAGGCAATTTCTCTTTAGAAGAAAATCGTGTCCTTTTCGCAACTTGAATGCAGAAATGACTCCCAATTTTGTTGTTTCGGAATGGTAAAAATTTTACTTTATTTATATTGTATTTGCTCCGTGGAATGATACTGAATATTAATAATATAAAAACATTAACTTAAACAAAATCTTTATTTACACATCGAAGAAATAAATCCATCTGATACACCAAAAAGGAAGGATCTGAAAATTGAGGAATGAAGTACACATATTTTGGGAAAAATTTTGCTGATCCGATCGGAACTTGTCTATTCCGCAAATGAGTGGAATTTTTAATACGATCTTTAACTACTCGAAATTAAGACAGGAAAAAATTCGTCGCAACTATTTCTGAGGGAATGAATTCGAAATCATTCCGGGAATGCATTTAGACATTGTAACATCTCGTGATGACTAAAGTTTCTGTTAATTTGTTAATTAACGGACGTAGTATGATAATAAAAACCCACTCTAATAGACAGAGTTTATTTCCATCCGAAGAGGATGCCAGTGGGCATCGAAACTGTTGTGGAAATAAACTCTGTCTATTAGAGTGGGTTTTTATTATCATTTTTGACCTTCATGTAGAAAAAAGTGAAGTCTTTTGCATTTATAACGGACGTAGATTGGATTAGGAGTTTTAAACGGCGGTACCAGTCGGCATATAGTTTCATTCATTTATTAACAATTCCTTAACACCATTCCCTATTATTATTTAGTAGTAGTAGTAGTAGTAATAGTAATAATAGTAGTAGTTAAAAGTAGTATTTTAAGAGATTATTATTTAAAATCTCAATTTTCCTTCAAGAAAAAGTTTTTTAATGCTAATTTTCCCTAAACTGAATCGAAGACCAGAATACATAATAGACATTAGATTTTTTTCGACAAAAAATCGAACTTTCTCATAATTTGAACTTCGAATTTGGATTTCTTTTGAAAGGAAAAACGAATTCAAATTCGCGGTCAGAAAATCGCTTCTTCGTCAATATAAAAGTGGAGCAAAATAAGAATCGTGCACGAGAACTTCCGCTCATTCACAAACAATCAATCGCAAATTTAATTTCTCTCTCTCTCTCACACACTCACACACACACACACACACAGACACACACACAGACACACACACACAATATTACAGGTAATTTAAATAAGGTGGAGGCAAGAGTAAATTTTATTTCGAATTAAAACCGGTGATATCGAGGAAATTCATCTCCCAACGACATTGAGATGTGTCCCAAGAATTATCTGAGCCAGAGCAGAAACAGAGTAAGCGGCTAACTCAACTCCACCCGATGCCATCACCCGGGAGCCAACCATCGCCACACCTCTCTGTGTCCGCCACCGTAACCACTGAGCTTCCGATCTCCCTATTTCTGATTATATTTAAAAATTTATCTCTCGATGAATTCTTGAATTTTCACACAAACATATTTATTTTTTCGAGAAATGATTACAAATTCAAGAGTCGTTACTTTCCTCCGAATTCGACAAAACGGATGAAAATGGGATGAGACCCATTTTGCGAGGAACTGATGAAATTATTGCAGAAAGACACGTCTAAATTCCTCCCCTCATCAAAGAAATTCGCAATGAGACCTCCGACGATAAAACGTCCAGTAAAAGAAGTCGCTGTAATTTAAAATGAAAAAAAATATTTTTGTTCCAGTGAAAACGCTTCATAACTATGCATGTGCTTTTGTTTGTTTAAAATTGCCGCCATCTTTGGACATCAAATACAAGCGGAATTGCGTTTGTAAATGAAGCCTTTCGAAATGCAAGGAAAAGGCGCAAGTTCTTGATTAGAAAAGTTTGATCACATAAGAAACAATGGGAAGATCGAAAGAAAAATGTTAAACATTCGCAATTTCAATTAGAGAAAAACGTTTACAGTCTCTCTCTCTCTCTCGAGATCTCTCTCTCTCGAGGTACTTCTTTTCCTTGTAACTCTCTCTCTCTCTCTCTCTCTCTCTCTCGAGAGAGAGAGAGAGAGAGAGAGAGAGAGAGAGAGAGAGAGAGAGAGATTATAGGCTTAAGAATAGGTTCCATATGAATTATTTTAAAAGCAGAGACAGTGTATTAAATAATGTGTTTTGATCTTTCCCTTAAACTCTCCTGATGAGAAGAAATCCTGGTTTCAGAGCAGTCGTGCTCCTCACTTACTACTCCTTGCAAAAAGAAAGTGGAACACAGTAAACAAAGGCTTCTCGCAACCTTCTATACATAGAAATCTTATCTTCTACTGCAGTGGTCGGCGAACTTTTTTGGGTATTACCCTAAAATATAGTTGAGGACGTAATCAGGACGTAAATTCGTAATATTCTAAAATTTAGAATAACGCCACATTTATGTAACAAAATAAAAAAAAATATACGAAAAAATATCAGCACAAAGTGTCTCTCATACCGCACGCATTACCCCCAAAAGTTTTAAATTTACCCCATTTGGGTAATTTACCCCTGTTCCCCGACCACTGTTCTACTGTCTCAAATCACTCAAAAAGAAGTTATGGGACCATTTCTTTTATCTAAAGAAATTATGTATCATTAAAAGTAGTTACTGTATCATTTTACAAGAAGTTTTGATACCCAAAAGAAGGAAAACCTTTCCGTAGAATGCACCCTCCAAAAAGAAGTTATAAGTTCTAAATTTAGAAGGTTTTATTTTGAGTGTAAGGACTGTCAGAAGTCAAATTCTATAGAAAACGTTTCAAAATTTCAGTATAAAGGAAACTATACACGAGGCTTCCTTACGACAACTTATGCTGACTTCGCCAGAGAAACAACAAACGCTGTATTCTTATCAAACTGTAGTCAATATGTAGGTTTTTATTAAGGTATACGACGCGTTACGCAGTTAAATTAGATATGATTCAGATTCGTAAGTTCGCTTACAATCTTCATATGTCCTATGGTTTAAAAAGCTTAGAATGTCCTTTTACTACACCCAACAAAGGAATATTAAAAAAAAAAGGAAGTTGGCGAAAATTTTTCAGCAATATACAGACTATATTTTTCATCATAATAAATATATGAACCTCATATCATGGTGAAAAATACAAATTAAAAATTTGCAGTTCACGTCAACAATTAATAATAGGTTTTCAGCAGTTGGACCACACGTAATTGAACTGTCATTCAGAAGAGTTTGTTGGTTTCAAGGAAGGGCTTCAACGCGTATAAGCACTGTCGTACTTGTAAAATAATTAATTCCTAACAAGTTTCGAAATTGTTCAAATGTGTTTCAACGAAACATCAACGAAAGGAACAGACAAGAAAAACTGAAAATTTACTTAATTCATATCTCAAGAGCCTAGATCCTAATTAAATAAAATAATCTACAGAAGCTAAGGCTAACAAAGACCCTAAGATCCACTCTAAGGTTAGCCCAAGAGAAAGAAGAAAGTAAGTGGTTAAAAGAAGAGAATAATGTACCCCATTTTCAATATACATTTTCTCCAATGTGCGATCATGATATTTGTTTCATCGCCATGATGTAACATTAATGGTTTTTATTCATTTTGATGATTATGTTTCCATTGATGATGCAATAATGATGAAATTAAAAAATCTGGGATCACCTGAAGATCAGGGCCCCCAGCCTTCTTTACTTAGCTTTATAAGGCTAACTAACGAAAATATCACGACCTAACCTAACCAATCGTCAAGGGCGCTCAGTTGACCTAACGATTGCTTAGGTTAGGTCGTGATATTTTCGTTAGTTAGCCTTATAAGGCTAACTAAAGAAGGCTGGGGCCCCTGATCTTCAGGTGATCCAAAATCTGCTTTAATAAATAAATTACAGTAAGATACGCTCATAACCAGGAGTACGTTCCAAGAGGATCCCCCACTCCTCCTCGGTCCCCCAAAAACGAGATATTGTGGGAAAAACAGATTACGTTCCAGATACCCCCAAATTACACGCCTTTTACTTAGCCTATTAATAGTATATTGTTGTACAATATATTGACCCGTAAATAAAATTTAATAATAAATAGAAGAAATGAAATTTAAATGCAAATAAAATAATAAAATATAAAATATAATACCCCTCATTCATGTCAATCTACACGTCACTCAAGTTCTCGGCTAGCGTCTGCCCAAGTTTGCTCAAATCTGTCCATGGTTGCTCGCTGCCTGTTTTGAATGTTGCCCGTTTAGCTTTAAAAATGGCGCGTTATTCCCGTTTTGACCCATAATAAAACATAATTGTCCTACATTTTTTGCCGAGTTATTCGCGTACAGCACTATCAAATGCCGCGTTATCAGCGTATTCTATGTACTCTATATTCTACCTTACATGCCACGTACCACAACATTTACCAAAGTCGCGATGCACCACTTTAATTTATTATACCACTGTGTACGGACTTTGATTTCGGAATGGAAAGTGCTTCAGACTGATAATAATCGGGTACTGGAAAGACTGAATTCTCGTTTCTATTACCTTATCGCAGCTGAGGTCGACCTTTCAAGTTATGCGAGAGACTCTTTGAAGTACTTCAGGTCAATTAAAAAGTAAAAATTCGATAAAGATCGTAATGAAACGAAAGACGAAATGATGTAAAGATTATTTTTCTTTGAATGTTAATAAATAAATAAAGCAAACAGCATTCGAGGATTAGTTAGACAAAGTTCAGGTGTTATTCCAATATACTATATATATATATATATATATATATATATATATATATATATATATAAAAGATTGACCGTCAGAATGAACAATTCAGGCGGAAGCTAACCAAAGGTTATATATTATATATATGTGTGTGTGTGTGTGTGTGTGTGTTACACACAACCCGTACAGGCGTACATGGAACAAGGAACTCTTCTAGGAAAATTAAATCCACTATAGTATGAATAAATAATAATTAATAAATAATAAATATAGTCCGAATAAATAAATAAATATATATCACAGCTGTTGACTTCTCCTTAGGGAAATGGAGCTTACAGATGAAAAGGAAGATCAACACGATGGCAAACATCCTTATTCATTTACAAAAGTTTCAACAAATACTTTTGTCATCATCAGTAGTCTATAAATCAAAATTTCTTTAAAACAGTGACAGTAGACAAATTAAGTAAATACAATACGTAACATTTAAATACATTAAATTTAAAAGACCTTAAAACAGTTAAAAAATGAAAACAAATAATATCATTACAGTATAGTAACATCAAAGTATAATGTACAAAAGTTATCTTAAATGCCAAACTTAAAATATGGAAGTGAACTGTGTGTGGATATTTGCTTGCTTGCTTGGTTGGTTGGTTGGCTGGTTGGTTGGTTGGTTGGTTGGTTGGTTAAAAAAGATGTAATTTATAAGATGAACAAAGCTAAATTTTCTGTGCCCTTATTTTCAAAGAATTGTTTATTGAATAAATACTGTAGGTAATTGTAGGTAATATTTGACAGTAGAACGACAAAAAATTAGCTAACTTATAATTGAATGTTCCACAAGCCGAAAGAAGAGGTCTTAGCGTATAATTTGGTTTGTGGATTTTGAATTCCTGGATTAAACCCGAGGCAAAGAGTGAATTGTATCTGTTATCGTCAATGATATTACTATTTTTTAAATTACGCAAATACCTGTTAAGGTTATCGTCAAGTTTTAATAATTTAGACAAGATGCTCTTTTCTACTTTTTAAAATTTAGACCAGGGGTCACCAACCTTTTTTTTGTTCACCGCCCACTTTTACGATTTTTTGAAAATTGAAAAAGCTTATCGCCCACCTTAGATCAAAAAGAATAAATCAACATAATCGATAAAACAAATAATGAAATAAATGTTTAATTACCTTTAATGTGAGCCCACTAGTGGGCGCTACCGCCCAGGTTGGTGACCCCTGATTTAGACGAATCCGACAAAACTGTCTTCATTCCATTAATGTAAATGGTTGCATGAATCGAGTAATAATACTCCTTTACCCTTATCCGGTCTCGTAATGTTAACGGAGTTATCTTTTATTAACCCTTTAAGGCCGAAATTTTTTGTATTGCTAAATTGTGAATGCGTGTATTTGAAACGCTACCAATATGTACTGGTCGTCCTGAAGGGGTTAAATCATGGACAAATTTAAAATCTTGCTTATTAAAAAGTTGGGAAAATTCTTGAAAGAAATACTCTCTATTTGTTTTAATAAATTGTGAAACGAGAAATGAAATAAATAAGTTTACCTTTTCTTGATGTTCTGGTAAAAAGGTAAAAAAGGTAAACGAAACCAATTACTTGAATTGAATGTTTTAACACATATAAATCATGCTGTAGCACATTATTAAAAATGTTCAGATTTTTTTAATTAAAAATTTTTAGATAACATTTTTAATATTAAAACCCTTATAACTACAGTACAAAAATAAACCAAATATATTAAACTGCCTTTTTTATGGTTACTGCTCCGTACTCATTCGTAATGAAATATCTAAACTTTTCCGATCACGTTATTCTCAAATTAATTTCAGATTTGCTTTCGTTAATCCACTTAAATTAGAAGATATTTTCATGTTTAAAGATAAACTCCCGAAAACTATTTGCCCTAATGTTGTTTACTAATATACGTGCGACAGCTTTAAGGCTGTGTATATTGGCAGTACTCAACTCCAATTGGAAGTAAGCCTTTCCCAACATTTATGTTTATCAGTCCGAACTAATCGTCCCCTTAGTAACCCACCACAATCAGCAATTAGAAATTATACTAATGATAATGACTATCCGCTTCATAAAACCCAATTTGAAATATTAACAAGAGCTAATAACCTTACAGAGTTGGAAATTTTGGAATCTTTATATATTCATTAAACAAACTAGCCATTAACAACAATAGTTTACCTTATATATATATATATATATATATATGAAAATTATTTCAAGAAAGTAACACGTGAAAAATATTTATGATGAATAAAACCACGAAGGAAAGGAAACACAGAATGCCACCCCTCAGGATTCTTGGAATGTAAGTAATGTGTGTGTGTGTGTGTGTGTGTGTGTGTGTGTGTGTGTGTGTGTAACAAGATACAGAAAATAAGCAAACGCATCCCAATTCATCGACGGAGGAGGCAAGCTTTGCCAAGTGTTATTCGGCCACACTTAATTCGTTCAGACATTTCCGTTAACTTGTTCTGTTGGCTTTATTTGAAACTGCACCTTCTGTACTTTGAAAATGTTATTTTAACTTCAAAGATTTCATATTAAATTCATGTTAAATTAACTATTGTTGTACACTCTATCTTGATTTCAAATTTTTCCATTATTATTATGATTTTACATTGGCTTTTTTTAATGACGTCACTAAAGAGATGGTGAAAAGTTTTAGTTTCGGACGCCATCTTTGTTTAATTCTGCTGGGCTTTCAAGTTCAGAGTTATGAGTTAAGAATGTGGAAATTTAATAGGAGCATTTTAGATTCGGGGGGGGGGGGGGAATGAGTTTTGCGAGTCGCTCTCATATGAATGAGGGATGTTACGTTGATAAAATCCGATGATGTTCCATATTTTACAGATTGAAAAGAAGTCATTCTCAGTCGTTCGTGTATTTGTTCTGATTATGATAACTTCAAATATTGAACTGCCATTTCACGAAGTGAACTTAACATAGCAGGTTAGGTTATATTAGGTTAGATTTGTTGAAGTTAGGTAAGCTACTGTAGGTTCGGTTAAGGTAGGTGAAATTGTACTGAGACTAGAATTTTCATCGAAATTATAAATGGTCAGTCATCAAACATTCCTGATGATTAATTTGTATTTAAAATCATGAGCAGTGCCTCATGACGGACTCCCTCTTGATAATTCGTCTTTCATCTTTTATATATATATATATATATATATATATATATATATATATATATATATATATATGCGAGTGTATATATAAACAGAAACAGTATACGTATTAAAGTATATATACTAAAACCAATTCAAATTTTCAGTGACATTGGCTCGAATCCTACCGAGGTAAGGTAAATTTACCTCTGATGTATTTAATATTAAAATTTAATTATTGTTAAGTACAGTATGTTCTCGATAAACAAAATTAATATGCGTGTAATTACATTTGGTTAATGAAAATAAACTGATAAATTAATTAACATTTCCTCCAATAGGTAGCGTCATGCACTTCGATTAAATTATTTTCAAGGAATCAGTTCCATGAAAAGTATTTCATCGAGCATCGAAGTTTGATGAAAAATACTGTTGTCACCCAAGGGCACTTGGTGATGAAAGAATTTCCCACATCTTAATGAAAATTCCAGTCTCGGTGTGGCTTTCAATGATTGGTTTTTTCATCCTTTTTAAGAACCTTCGCTCCTGTAAAAAGACGTTGGACACACCATCAGCTCTTTTTACGTCTTTGATCAAACAGTCGTTCACTCGTCTGACGAATTTCCACTTTCAATGGATACGAATTTCTTAGAATTTACCATCCAAACTCTTTTCAAACCCTCCTGTATTAACACTTCTTTCAACACTTTCTGCAAGCACTGAGAGAGAGAGAGAGAGAGAGAGAGAGAGAGAGGAGAGAGAGAGAGAGAGAGAGTTACAAGGAAAAGAAGTACCTCAAAAGGCCTTGCGGCCCATACCGAGGAGGTACCAATGGCAACGGGTGCCAGGGAAAATTTGGTAAAAGTTTATTTTTCTTTCAACTATCCTAGCAGTAGTAGAAAACTGGATAGAAAAGTAGAAGGCTCTCTCCCCACCCTCCGCTCCCTCCCTGCCAGAGGCAGGTACGGAAAAAGGTTGAAGAAAATACCTTGACCCTGGAAAAGTAGCCAAGGAAATTTTACAGCAAAGTGGAGAATATATAAATAGCTCTATATTTAGTTTGCTCACATGAGAGTATTCAGTACTTTGTCTAGCCTATTTTTAAACACATTTACACTTTGACTGGAAACAACCTCTGAGGGAAGTTGGTTCCAGATATAACTATTTTATAGGAAAAGAAATTTCCGCAGACTGAGGTCCTAAATGTCTTTACACACTCAAATAGTGTGCAAGATTTCGTCTACCCTTTTCTTGAACTGATCCACAGAGGAACTGTTCACAACTTCCGAAGGTAACCTGTTCCATGTGTCACAGATCTTATACGTAAAGTAATTCCCACACACACTAGTCCTAAACCGTTTCAAATCCAACTTCCAACCATTGTTGCGAGTTGGGTTATCATTTAAACTAAACATACTTGTAAAATCGACATCGTTGAACCCGCGTAAGAGCTTGAAAACCTCGATCAGTTGACCGCGCAGCCTCCGAGTTTCAAGCGAAAACAAGTTCAGGGCGCGTAACCGTCGATTGTAGCCCATATGCCTAACGGAAGGGATTAACTTTGTGGCCCTCGCCTGCACTCGCTCCAGCCTCACAATATCTTTCATGAGGGTGGGCGACCAGAACTGCACAGCATACTCCAGGTGCGGCCGAACAAGGGAATTGTACAGTGAGAGCACAATCTCCTTGTTCCGAAACTGAAATTGCCTCCTGATATAACCCAATAGTTTCTGGGCTTTCTTTTCCACCTCTACACACTGTTTCGTAAACTTAAGGTCGCTGCTAATTAGCACACCCAAGTCCTTTTCTAAATCAGTCACCTCGATATTTACCCAACATCGAGTAGTCCGACTTGGGATTGGCGTAGCCAATGTGCATCACTTTGCATTTACCCAAGTTAAACGGCATTTGCCATTTTTCGGACCACTCTCCTATCCTACCTAGGTCCGCACGCAGTTCTTCGATCGCTTCGGGCGTCCCAACATTGGCCCCAAGCTTGGTGTCATCAGCGAATTTGGCGATCCGACTGACGATGCCACCGTCGATATCATTTATGTAAATGATAAACAACAGCGGCCCCAAAACGGAACCCTGAGGAACCCCACTAGTGACCGAGGCCCAACCCGAACTAGCACCTTTAATTACAACCCTCTGCCGCCTATTCTTCAGCCAGTTTTCAAGCCACCTACCTATTTCCCCACCGATACCCAGCGCGCGCACTTTCGCCATTAGCCGGCGGTGAGGTACCTTATCAAAGGCTTTCTGAAAGTCGAGATAAAGTATATCAATCGCCCTACTCTTATCGTACTCACCCAACATGACGTGGAAAAACTCGAGCAAGTTGGTGAGACACGACCTATGCCGTCTAAACCCATGTTGGGAGTCCCCAAGCAGCTTGTGGGAATCCAAATGGTCAACGATCCTATCCGCTATTATCCCCTCTAATAATTTACCTACAACTGAAGTGAGACTAATGGGACGATAGTTCCCTGGACTTTCGTGATCCCCTTTCTTAAAGATAGGGGTCACGTTGGCTTCCCTCCAGTCACCAGGCACCTGGCCCGTCTCCAACGATTTGTTGAAGACTGCAGCCAGGTGGGGAGCCACCTGGTCGCGCACCTCCCGCAACACTCTGGGGAGAAACTGGTCTGGCCCAGGAGCCTTAAACGCGCTCAGTTTGTCTATTCTATCGGCAACGACTGTCGCGGTACATCGAACATTATCCAGGCCAGCACCTTCGTGCCTCACACCTGGCTCGGGGATGATGCCAGAGAGAGAGAGAGAGAGAGAGAGAGAGAGAGAGAGAAGAGGTTTCATTTTCATATACGAATTGCCTTTTTACTTTTTTTAACTCCTTACAACTTTTCCTGGGATGTCCTTTTAGCAAATTTTATGTATTCTCATTCAGTTATTTCCACAATAATAAATAACAATGATAAAATCAATTACTGTGTCCAGTGCCAGTGCCAGTGCCTCGAGGAATCTGATACAATGTTAATTCCGTTACATAATTCATTATTGTTTAGGAATGTGCCTTTAGTGTAATAATTTCACTTATAAATATGCAAAGGAAAAAGGCATAAAAAAGAGAGAAAATGGAGCTAGTGGGACTCGAACTCACGTTTCGTGGTTTTAGCTCCTAATTATCCCATTTTTAGCTCCTAATTATTCCATTTAAATACAGCTATTGTACGTAAAACCTATCTCTATGCTATATAAAGGTGAAGGAGTTTAATGGAGCATGGTCAGAGTAAATATTGGACCCGTTCAAACGAATCTTTTCTCTCTTTGATGTTGGAGAAGGGGGAGATTCTGGATGGCATTATTGATAGGAGCACTCACTCTATAACCACCCGACGCGCGTTCGAGTCACACTAGTTTCACACTTTATTTCCTTTTCCTTTTCCATTTTCAATATTGCTTAACTTTTAATTCTTTTCTATCTATCTATCTATCTATCTATCTATCTATATATTATTTATTTATCTATCTATATATTCATTTATTTATTCATGGCAGGAGAACACTTGCCTTCTTATGTCGATTAAATCTATTACGAACTTGAATAGGTGGATTATCAGACGTTTGGATTCTTTGCATTAGACTGCACACGTTTGTTCGCCTCAGAGAAGCAAATATTTGCGATTGCTGTTATTAGCCCATACTTGCTTCTCACAAATGCTGATGTTTACATGAAAGGTATGATAAAAAATATCATCACTGGTACGGAATCTAAAACGCCTATTCCTCATATATATATATATATATATATATGCTGGTGTTGCTAGTGTATGCTGATAATTGCAGATTTAAAAGAGGACAATGTGTATATGAACATCCCCCAATATGCAATTTCTTCTATAATAATGGTCATTTGTAAATATGAAGACAGATGCAAATTCTACCACCCGGACATCTGCAGGACTTACGCAAAATATGGAATCTACAAATATGGGAAAAAATGCTACTATCAACATCTCCCAAGGAACCCAAAGGACAAAGGACAAAGTTTAAATGACATTAGGACTAACAAATAGTAATAGCAATAGGAACACAATAAGCGAACAAAAATTTTTTTTCAACATCCGCAGACACGATACGGCTGCTAAATGTCATCCAACGCATGCAGTTGACACAGCTGGAAACCCCCGAGCCAAACCGCTTCCGGGCAAGAAGCTACCAGAACAGGTAGGCGGAAACGGATCTCTCTCAGAAGACCATTGAACAACGAAACAAGCGACACCAAAAGAAAACGAACTTGAAATCCACAATGGGCAACGAAAAACAAAGAACATAAATATTGTCCTGCCGAATATTCAAGGAATAAGACCAAACCAATCACTCAACAAAGTTTCGTACCTGAAAGGATTTATGGACGAAACAATGTCGGACATCGTATGCCTCACAGAAACTCATCTTAAGGATTGCCAAAGAAATTGTGAAAACTGCGAACATTGTATTGATAAGAAAGAGATAAATATAGAGGGCTTCAACTTATTAAGAGCGGATAGAACAACGAGACGTAAAGGTGGCTGTGCTATTTATGTACATGAAGGTCATATGACAGAGATGATAAGTAAATCAAACAGCTTTGTGGAACTCCTAGCAGTGAAAATAGAAAAACTAAACGTGATACTCATAGTCATCTATAGACTTCCAAACACCCCAACCGAAAAATTCTCGGAGGCCAATGATGATATCAGAAAGCTAATAAAGGCCATAAACCCTCCATCCCCCAATATAATGATCTGCGGAGACTTTAATTAACTTCCCATTTATAAAATACAAAAAGTGGATAGGAATATATATATATATATATATATATATATATGAAAATTATTTCACAAAAGTAACACGTGAAAAATATTTATGATGAATAAAACCACGAAGGAAAGGAAACAGAATGGTGCTCAGCGCTTTCGTCTAATGACATCCTCAGGAACACTGTTCCTGAGGATGTCATTAGATGAAAGCGCTTGAGCACCATTCTGTTTCCTTTCCTTCGTGGTTTTATTCATCATAAATATTTTTCACGTGTTACTTTTGTGAAATAATTTTCATATATATTATATGAAAATTATTTCACAAAAGTAACACGTGAAAAATATTTATGATGAATAAAACCACGAGGGAAAGGAAACAGAATGGTGTTCAAGCGCTTTCGTCTAATGACATCCTCAGGAACACTGTTCCTGAGGATGTCATTAGACGAAAGCGCTTGAGCACCATTCTGTGTTTCCTTTCCTTCGTGGTTTTATTCGTCATATATATATATATATATATATATATATATATATACACTAGGACAAGGGGGCACAAGAGAAGACCAGGAGCAAGCAAAATTGTTGATGGCTCTCACAAATGAGTTTATGCTGACACAGAAGATAACAGAAAATACCAGAAAAAATAACTGCCTAGATCTGGTATTCACGAATAAAACGAACTTGATTGCTGATATAAAAATAACCCCAACCATTATCTCAGACCAAAACTTAATTGAGATATCAACAAATATGACGACAACATTAAAAGACAATACACATATTGAGGAAAGAAGCAAATTTGGGGCCTTTAACTTAAACTCCAAGACTATAAATTGGGAAGCAATCGGAGCGCACATGACCCAAATAGAGTAGAGAACAGTTTTAGAGGATAAAACAACCGAAGAAGTGCTAACAACCTTGGAAGGAAAAACGTTGAGAATTTTAGAAAAATTTGCTCCGAAATCACAGCCAAAAGGAAAGAGGAGCTGGCTAGAGAGGCAAAAGAGAAGACTATTCTGCAAAAGAAAGAGAGTGGAGTCGAAGTTAAGCAACTGCGGAGATAATGCCAGGAAAGTAATACAAGAAAAACTGGAGGGTATCGATAGGGAAATACAAGCCCCGATTAAGGACCATACAGAGAAGGAAGAGGAAAAGGCGTAGAAGCAATAAAGGAAAATCCAAAATGCTTCTATAGCTATGCGAAAAGGAAAACAAAAACGCGCGCCGCTATTGGGCCCTTAAGGAAGAGAACTAATGAACTAACCGACGATCCAAAAGAAATATCTGAAACAATAAGAGCCCAGTATGAATCAGAGTTTTCAGTACCCCAAAAAGTGACAAAGCGATACCTGACATAGATGCATTCTTTGAAGAGAAATTGCAAGGAGAGTGTATAACAGACTTTGATTTTACCCCAGAAGATGTAACGAGAGCTATAGGACAAATGAAACCACATCCAGCTGCAGGTCCGGACAATTGGAACGCATTATTGATTAAAAACTGCAAAAATGAAATAGCTACACCTTTATACTGGATATGGAGAAGATCCCTAGACACAGGAAATACCGAGCATCTTGTAAAGAGCAAACATTGTCCCTATATATAAAGGAGGGGACAGATCTCAAGCAAAGAACTATAGACCAGTGTCATTGACGTCCCACCTCACTAAGGTATTTGAAAGAATAGTTAGACAGAAAATGTATGATTTCTTGGAGACACTGGAAAGATTCAACGAAAATCAGCACGGATTCCAATCAGGTAGATCAGGCCTATCACAACTAATAGAACACTACAACAATATCCAAGATGCACTAGAAGGAAATGACAACTACAACGTCATATACACGGATTTTGCTAAAGCTTTCGACAAATGCGATCACGGTATGATAGAACATAAACTGAAATATATGGGAATAACAGGCAAAGTGGGAAAATGGATTTACAACTTCCTCAGAGAACGTCTACAGGTTGTCAAAATTCAAGGTATATTATCATCAGAATCGGAAGTACGCAGCTCAGTACCACAAGGTACAGTACTACTCCACTCCTTTTTATTATCATGCTAACAGACATAGACAGCGGAGTAAACAGCAACAGTATAGTAACATCCTTTGCGGACGATACAAAAATCAGCAGAAAAATCAGCGATGTAAATGAAGTGGAGGCCTTGCAGAGGGACACGAACAAAATATACAAGTGGTCAGAAGTCAACAACATGACATTTAACACCGAGAAATTTCAGCTCTTGAGATTGGTAGAAAAGAGGAACTTAAACAGACTGCATATTATGCTCCAGATAGATAGGAAATTCAGAGAAGCACGAAAGCGATCGATCTCTGGGTAATAATGACCGATGATGCGAAATTCGAAACACAAAATCAGATAGCGATAAATAAAGCAAAAACAGTCGCGGGACAGGTACTAAGAACGTTCGAAAGAAGGGACAGGACAGTAATGATTCCCCTGCTAAAAACACTGATTATATCAAAACTTGAATATTGCTCAGTTTTGACGTTCCCATATAAAAAGGAAGAAACTAATGAACTAGAAGAAACTCAGAGACATTTCACAGCAAAGATTGATGGCTGCAAAGAGATCAACTACAGGGAAAGAATACGTAAACTAAATCTGTACCCCCTGGAAAGAAGAGAGAGGTACACCATAATCTACATACGGAAAATGATCGAAAAACTGGCACCAAACCTCAAACTAAACCCAATTACCATTCAAACAACAGTGGAAAATAAGAAAGGTAGGATGTGTAGTGTTCCCACTTTAAAGGTCCGACAAGGGACCTCCTTAACACTGAAGGAAAATAGCTTGGTTGTCAGGGGGCCAAGACTTTTTAACCAGCTTCCAAAGGACCTCACAAACGTTACAGAGGTCAAAGTTGAAATCTTCAAGAGAAGACTAGATGCCTGGCTCAGGACGGTACCAGATGAGCCAGGTGTACCTGGCTATGTACCGTGGAGAGCGCAATAAAGCAACTCGCTCCTCCACCAAGCCAGGCCTAGAGGTGGGGCCACCAGCTTGACCTTCGTGTGAAGAGAGACTAACGCACGGAACAGCAACGAGGTGTATATATATATATATATATATATATATATATATATCATGCCGGACTAAGCTATCAATGGGTCCTACGCCAGTTGAATTCTAGGGCCCCTTAATGTTATAAAATATTGATATGAATTTGTTGTTTTCATATTAATTTAAAAATATGCCTTTTTGAATCCACCTTCAGTCCTTTTAAGTATGAAAACAATATTTTTCAATAAAACTGATTATATTAGAGACAATAGATGACAGAAAACAGATAAAACCTGTCATTGCTAGTACATATGTACAGCAAAGAAATCATATTTTCAATATTGACACAATTCTGATATTTTTGTGAAAAAAAAAACAGGAAAACAAGCACTTAAAAACTATAACTTTTTTCTGGATTTTTCTGCAGAAAATTTGTATACGGTGTTACTGAAATGGAAAGACTTTGTGATCTTATGCTCAAATGACAAAGAAACAAGGGCATTCAGTCGACCTCGGTTCATAGTTGAGCGCAGCCGATTTTTATCAAGTCAAGCTTTGAAAAAGAACGTTTGCTTCGCAAATTGTCACAAGCAAAGTAAGAAAACTTCGGAGAGCAGTTGTGACAACTGGAAAGGTGGATTCCACTCTTTTGTGTGAATTGATATACTGCAGCATCTTCTGTGGTATAATATCAATCTCAAAATGAGTAAAAAAGTGCGATAATTACAAAAATTCGTCCACACAGTTCAATTATTTGGATATTTCTTGATCAGTTTGTCAACACTACTCCTTCGTCCTTTGCAGACAACGATGACAGCAAAGCAAAGTCCTTTGCAATCTGGTAATATGCAGTCTTGCCTTGATTCACAGATGTGAGCACTTGGTTAATGATCACAAGGAAAGTGTGAGTCTGATTTGCAGAAAAGCTCGGAAGTCGGAATTTCGGAAATCGCTCTATAGGTTTCCCTTTCAAACTCACGTACTTCAAAATGAAAGATGATTTGTGTAATTTACATCTGCAGCAGAAACCACAGAAATCGAAAAATACTTGGCTGTTGCCCTTCATCACAGTGTTCACAACTTGCAGACCCATAAGCTGGATCAGCTCATTACAAATTGTAGAGGACAAGTAGCTTGTCTTTCCACAACCAGAATTTATGTGTGCTGCAGTGTGCCCAGCAAGAAATGAATCAAACTGAGCTAAGAGTTCCACAACTCCAAGAAAATTTCCATTATTTCTATCCGTCCCCTCTAAAAGCCAAGCCATCCGGTGTCAATAACTATATCACTATAATACACGCACTAAACGCCAGTAATTATTCTTTTCAACTTCTCACTGCTATTTTGTTCAGCGCAATTGTAGTGTGTAAGACTTGTTCTTAACAGCCATAACACTTCAGCTTTGCGATAATATTTATAAATATTTATCGAAAAATATCTTAACTATTTTGGGCCCTCCTTTCTTAGGGCCCTACGCCATTCATAAAGCAATCATAAAAGGAGAGTGATACAATTTTTATAGAATAATGTAGTGTACCTTAACAATTCTAAATGTACCCTAATTTAGAATAGGCTAGGTCGTAGGCTATCCGGATGCACAGGCTTTGCTAACTAGGAATAAGCCTAAGTTCAAAATTAGTCTAGGCAAGGTAGGGCAAGTAGTTGAATGACAGTTTTAATAATGCAGTTCACAAAACAAAAACGCTTGAGTATTGGTGAAACGTATTTTGCCCCAAAATCCCTCAAACATAAATCTGCTAATGTAGAAGTGGACGCCCGAGTATGATTAATCGGGATGTATTGGATAATTTACATGGATGGCTTACGCGTTTGCCAAGGAAATCTTTACTCCAGATGTCACAGGGGATTGAGCTGAAAAATGCAGCGTTGACAGAACTTGCAGAAAACTTCAATTTTATCCTTAGCGTGTCCAAGTCAGTCACCCATGAGTTGAAGGAGCCAGACAAGGAAAAAGGGCTGCAGTACTGACACTGTTCATATTCGAAAATCTTACAAAACTTTCTAACATACTCCAGTGGGTATGTAAAAAGCCAGAATCCGAGGATTTGAGGTACAAAGGATCCACATGGTCTTCGTCAGTAACCCCTTCATAGTCAGAAGACAGGAGTATGGTGTGCATGCTCGAGACGAAGGATAAGTGGACCATTCTTCTCTTCTGAAACTGTAACTGCTGAAAAATACAGGGCCATCACTGAACGGTTCATTGCTCTGTTACATGCTGAAGAACGTGATGCATGGGTCCAACAAGATGGATTCCCAGCTCATACAACCAAGGAAGCGTTGAAAATCATTCAGAACTTCTTTGGCGTGAGAAGAATAAACAAGGGACTTTGGTTTCCCCGGTCCCCAGATTCGATTCCACCGTAATATTTTATATGAAGATGTGATACATAAAAAACAAGTGTATGCCAACAACTCTAGGGATTTGGATCCCTTGAAGCGAATCATAACCACACACACACACACACTGTATACATAATTTTATATATATATATATATATATATATATATATATATATATATATATATTAGGGTGACCCTTATTTTTTCGAAATTGCAAATTTCACCGTCTCACCCCCTCAATATATTCCATTTGACAAAAAAACAAAATGTGCAAAATCTCAAGTAATTATAAATATTCTTATTGGTCCCGCACAAGGACTCAAACTTAGTTAATTATTGAAACATAAATACACGAATTTTGGTGCTTTCCTGTTAACGGGAATACCCAACCGCTCACCACCAAACTGTTTGTTATGTATTTTTGCTCTCGTTATTTTCGTTTAAACTAACGAAAATATCACAACTTAACCTAACCAATCATCAAGGGCGTACAGTTGACCTAACCGGGCATTCAATTGACCTAACCGGGCATTGAATTAACCTAACAGGTTAATATAACGAAAAATGCCCGGTTAGGGCAACTGAATGCCCAGTTAGGTTAACTGAATGCCCGGTTAGGTCAACTGTACGCCTTTGATAATTGGTTAGGTTAAGTTGTGATATTTTCGTTAGTTTAACGAAAATGACGAGAGCAAAAATACATCATAAACAGTTTAGTAGTCCCGATAATACGTAAGTACGGAATTTATTAATCATTTAAATGAAATTAGTTAATATGTAAGCGATAATCAGTTAGTAAGGGGGCCAAAATGTCTGTATGTCATCTAAAATCGCAGAAAAAAACGTCGCTGCTTTCGGTACGTTGTTGCCACATGAATTCCGCAAGATACGAGTCCAGATGATGGCGGGCGGTTGGGTATTCCTGTTAACAGGAAAGCACCCGAATTTTTTATTGGCGTTCCATTATAAGGGCAAATAACAGCACGTTTTATATCAATAGGAAAAAAATGCGGGGGTGAGCCCCAAATTTTGGTTGATGGGTGGTTCTTATATGTATAAGAACCACCCAATCAACCAAAATTTGGGTGTGTATATACTAGGGCACTCAATATATTTTGCCCCACCCTGGCTGAAATGTCTTTTGGGCCGTAAGTTTGAATTTTCTGCGCTTCATAACCGGATTTTTCCACTTTGAACCTCCCCTCCTTGTATAAAACAGCTTTTAAACGCCCTTGTATAAAACCGATGGCTAACGCAGTTTCGAAAATGGCGTCTGTCAGTGATGTGCGTCGTAAACAGAGACCTGTTATCGAGTTCTTAACCACAGAGAAGGAAACAGTTCGAAATATTCACAAACGTCTACAAAACGTTTACGGAGATGCTGTTGTTGATCGAAGCACAGTTGGACGCTGGTCGAAACGTGTGAGATCATCGGAGAGAGGGAGAGCCAGCCTCGATGATGAGCCACGCAGCGTCGCCCGGCATTGGCTGTCACATCTCACACTGTGCAACGTGCTAACAGAATCATTCGATCAAATCGGCACGTCACATACAAGGAGATATCACTGGAGCTAGGAATTAGTGAAGGAAATGTGAATACTATAATTCAGCAACTGGGATACTCAAAAGTGTGTTTACGGTTCGTTCCTCGCCAATTGACTGAAGATCACAAAGCCCAAAGAAAGGAAATTGTTTCTGAGTCGTTGGTCCGATACGAGACAGAAGGAGATGACTTCCTTTCATGAATTGTGACTGGGGATGAGACTTCGGTACACCACTTTGAACCTGAAACAAAACGCCAATGCATGGAGTGGCATCACGCAGACTCTCCACGCAAGAAAAAGTTTAAAATGGCTCCCTCTGCACGAAAGATTATGGCCACCATCTTCTGGGACATGAAAGGGATGATTCTGGTGGACATCATGAAGAAAAGACAAACAATCAACTCAGAGGCATATATTTCTACCCTACACAAACTCCAGAGACGTATAAAGCGAGTTCGACCGGAGAGAAAACTGGAAGACGTCCTTCTTTTGCACGATAACGCAAGACCACACAACAGTTTGCAAACAAGAGAGACCATCACAAAAATGCGCTTGACTGTGTTACCCCACCCTCCATACTTTCAGACTTCCATTTGTTTGGGGCCAATGAAGGATGGTATTCGTGGAAGAAAGTTTCAGAGTGACGATGAGGTTGTTGAAGAGGTTAAGAGGTGGCTCCAGCGGAACCCATCGGACTTTTACCAGCAAAGAATGAAGGCCCTTGTTTCGAGGTGGAGGAAAGCCATAGAAAAGGATGGAGATTATGTGCAAAAATAAAAATTTGTAAAAAGGTATGTAACTACTTGTGTACAAAATTTCTGGAATTTACAAAGAAACTTCGAAAGAAAAACACAAGGTGGGGCAAAATACAGGGTGTACATAAAGTCAGGATCTATTTTTGTGAAATAATTATTTTTTTATATTTTTCTTTTCAGAAGCCCTTAGAATGAATACAGAAGAGCGTGTGGCAATAGTAATTTGGCGAATCGAGGAAAGAAATACAATGACATCAGAGAGAAGTTTAGAAGGAGATTTCATAAGCCGGGGCCAATAGACAAGACAATACGAAAATTGGTGAACAAATTTAAACGAACGGGATCTGTAAATGATGAAGCAAGATCAGAACGACCGTGTATGTCAGATCTTACCGTGAATGCAGTACGCGGAATTATCACTGAGGAGCCACGTACGTCCGTTCGTGCTGCATCACACAGACTCGGCCTCCCGACGTCATCTGTGCACAAAATTCTGAAAGTTAATTTGCAGAAGAAAAGCTATCATTTGCAGGTTTTACATGATTTACATGAGGAAGATTTCCCTCGACGAAGTGCTGTGTGTGCTGATCTCGTAGAACAAATCTGGAGTGATAATTTAATTTAATGGACAACATTCTCTTTAGTGATGAAGCCACTTTCCATACGTGTGGAAAAGTAAATCGCTATAACTGTCGAATTTGGGCAGATGAAAGGCCGAATGATTTCGTCCAAAATTGGGAAAGAGACTCACCTAAAGTTAATGTCTGGATGGGTTTAACAAAATCTAAGGTTTATGGTCCTTTTTTCTTTGCTGAAGCTACAGTTACGGGGCTTATTTATCTGGACATGTTGCAGCAATTCCTTGAACCTCAGCTGATTGGGGATAGGATTGTTAGTACCGTCGTCTATCAACATGATGGTGCTCCTTGTCACTATGCCAAAATTGTTCAGGATTATCTAAATGGACGTTTTCCAAATCGCTGGATCGGACGCGGAAACAACAGACCTTGGCCAGCGAGATCATCAGATTTAACCCATTTAGATTTCTTTGCATGGGGCTTTATCAAATCGCACGTCTATCAGACGAAGATTACGAGTCTTGAAAACTTACGTACACGTATACAAACTGCTGCAGATAACATAACCCCGCAAATGCTCCAGAATGTGTTTAAAATGCTGCGAACGATTTGAGCTGTGCAGGGATACTGATGGGCGTCACGTCGAATCCTACTCTTAATTATTTAATAAATGTTACCACTTTATCATTTTATGATTGAATTCCATATAATTTCCAAGTGCTTCACAAAAATAGATCCTGACTTTATGTACACCCTGTATATTGAGTGGCCCTCGTATATATAAACGAGGTTTGTATAAAAAGTATCCGGACTGATGCGATTATAGACAGAATATGGTATTTACAGGGTTTGGGGCTTAATCTCCCTCAAAGTACGCTCCTTCTGAAGCTACACACTTTGCCCAACGATCCTACCACTGTTGGAAACATTTTTCGAAA
Organism: Bathynomus jamesi; assembly: GCA_023014485.1. Classification (NCBI taxonomy): domain Eukaryota; kingdom Metazoa; phylum Arthropoda; class Malacostraca; order Isopoda; family Cirolanidae; genus Bathynomus; species Bathynomus jamesi. The sequence continues at coordinate 85,737 of JAJOZX010000220.1, read as the reverse complement.
ACACTTTTCGGAATGGCCAAAAGCTGCTCCGTCGAATTTCTTTTAATGGTCTCAACATAATCGAATCGGTGTCCTTTCAGGGTTTGATTGAGCTTCGGAAACAAAAAAAAAGTCGCATGGAGTCAAATCCGGCGAATATGGAGGCTGTTGTACTTAGGGGTAGCATTTATGACCAGAAATTGCTGGACAAGTTGCGACGAGTGAGATGGCGCGTTATCGTGATGAAACATCCAGTCTCCGGACTCCCACTTCTGCGGCCGTTTCCTCCGAACTGCTTCATGTAGACGTCTCAAAACTTCAATGTAAAATTCCTTGTTGATTGTTTGTCCCTGTGGAGCATATTCATGGTGCACAACATCCTCACAGTAAAAAAAAACAAGTAACATGACCTCATCGTAAGAAATCGCCACGAAACAAAACACGTTTAACTTTAACGGCTCACCACAGTGGACTAACGCTACACAATGAAATGCAACTCTATCAGTCAACTTGCAGAGACATATTTAGCACAGTCACAACTCCAAACGTGACCTTGTTCTAAAAATAAACACCCTGTCCGGATACGTTTTGAGCAGACCTCGTGTGTGTATATATATATATATATATTAAAAATCACTCGCATTTCTGAAATTTAAACCTTTATTTTCATCATTTCCAATAATTTAATTCGCTTTCAAGCTTATCCATAAAAAGAAATAAATAAATAAATAAAATTATAGCATTTATTGTTTTTTTTTACACGAACGATTCACGTTACGAAGCTAAATCTTATTTGGCATCGCCTTCAGCTAAACAGAAAAGAATATTTTTCTGAAATATGGTTAAAGGTTTTAAGTTTTTTCAACATTAAATTCAATTTAATATTTTATAGAACGATGTTGGCCCAAAAAATACTTTCTCGACCCGGCAACCCTTTGTGGCTTTAATAGACAATGAACTAAATTACCCTGGAAGACTAATTAGAAGTAGGAGGAACAGACAGCGTATGGGGTAATTTTAATCATTTGGTTGGCTGCACCAGTGATAGTAATTGGGCTCCAAACCCGAAACTGAATCTCTTTGAAAAAAATTACTCAAATAATGGTAGAAGGAAATAGAGCCAATTAGGAATAGAAATATAACTTATAAAGATATAGGAATAAAGAAGTTCGCAATTGACTACGTTCATGTAAGAAGAATTAAATGATTAGTTGAAAAGGGTCTGTATCGAAGGAGTGACATTTCAAAGGAGTGACATAACAAAGGAGTGACATAAATACCGTAACGAAGGAGTGACATAACGAAGGAGTGACAAATCGGAGATAAAATTCAAAGGAGTATAATTATTAAAATTTTATTTAAAAAACAAAATTTGTTAGAATTGTTAAAATTAAGATTTTATTTCAAAAACTAGAAACCTAACCTAACCTAACCTAACCTAACAGTTGCAAGCCTCTCTTCCCTCTGGATTTGTTCTTTCTTCTTCTTTGTTGGTATTTTCGTGTCACTCCTTTGAATTTTATCTCCGATTTGTCACTCCTTTGTTATGTCACTCCTTCGTTATGTCACTCCTTTGAATAGGACCGGTTGAAAATGTCAAAAAGTTAATCCGGAGTCCAAATAATTACTGGAAGTACGTAAAATCATCAAAAATGAACACTACAAATAGGTTTGGAACAACACTGTAACTTTGATGGATGCAAACCGTAAAATCTTCCTCGACTGTAAAAATAACTTCACTTTTGAATTAATTCCTTGCGTCCATCTTCACTACGAAGACTATGTCATTAATTCAAGAGTATTCTAATTTATCTAAGAATTTAATTGGCGCTTTAATTAAATAGTTGCTCGGTTTATGCACGGGAGATTTCTCTTTAAATAGATAGGTTAAGAATAAGTTAGTCTCAGGCCTCGTATCTCTTTTATTCTGAGCCATATAAAGAATTCAGAAATTAAATACTCGAACCTTTAGTTAAAATATTTAGTAGATCATTATCCAAAGGGGCTCTTCTACGAGATTCTAATGAGCAAATGTATAATTCCAATCTTTATACAGGAAAGAGATAAGAAACTTCCAGAGACTGATTTACTTAATTTCCATTTCAGGCACAGTATAATTAGTTACGGTAATTTCTGCATCAATTTCTTAGTTTTTGCCAGTAACTTTCATGTAATTTTGCACATTTAAGCTTCTCGTAACAAGTATGTACTTCACTGTTTTCAGAGAAAAGTGAATCGCAAAAAATCGAGGAAACTGTGAACTGATGCCCTCTTGGCAAAGACGGGAAGCTTGACGGAAACTCGCTGGAGCCAAAACCTAAATGGTACATGTTATTTTTTAAGAGATTCTTCTTAAAATACAGAGTAAGACTGAATGGTAATTGTTAATATAAAAAAAGTAAGCCTTATCTTCATAGAAAAGAGTGGTAACGGTATAATTTTTTAATTAATATGTATACCATTTATTGGGGCGTATAAGTCGGTATTTTAAGCTTAAAGTTATGCCCTAAAGTAGGCAGTCGACTTATAGGCAAAGTCTAAAAAATTAACCTTCCACTTTCTATTTTAGCTCGTATTTAAAGACAAGTCTACCTGTCATAGGTCCTCAGTCCTGCATTAACTCGCTTTTGGTCAACATCTGAATTGGATCCATATGACGAAGCACTCGCAAATGTATCTCAGGATGTATATAATGAACTTACGACGTCAAATGATGAGTATGATAATGATTATGAAGGATTTGATAACTAATTTTTACAAGGTTTTAACAAAGTTTTACTTTTTCATGTTGACAAGTTGGTGGTCGACTTAAACACCCAGAATAGGCTAAAATCTAAATCTGAAATTGATAGTTAGGGGGTCGACTAATCTGGATCGTAGACTTATACTCTCCAATATACGGTATGTGTATGTATGTATATTTCTCCCACACCTCACTACTTAGAAATCAAATTGTATTCTATACTATATGATGCCAATGAGTTCTTCTTATAATTTAGGCTCCGTCATCCTCATTAATTGTTACTCTTATATCTTCTTCAAATACTAATTAAGTGCAAGTTTTTTTCTCTCTTTCAGATTTAATTGCTTTATACATGCACTCATTCACCAAATCCACGCTCTATCGCACATTCTTAAAATTCCAACACGTGTAGTTCTACGCCATGCAAGTATATGAAGGCATTACCGTCCCACTTTTCTGAATGTATAATGAGGATGTGTATTTATGGGTATATATGCAATTTATGCATGGACCTGCATATGTGTATGCGTCTGTATACATACGTATGTATGTATGTATGGATATATATCTATGTATGTCTATGTGTATATGTGTATATATGTGTATATATGTGTCACATGTACATGTATGTATGCTTTCTGTAGCAACTGATGTGCACCATCAACACGTATAAATACAATAATAAATTGTGATATTGATATTATTAGTGTTGTTGCTGTCGCTATAAGTTTTTATATTGTTTATTCTACTACGCTACGTTTACTTAGGAATGCATTAACTATCGCACTATCATATATATATATATATATATATTATATATATATATATATATATATATATATATAGGGTGACGCAAAAGTCGTCGCGTACCATAGGAATTTTCAGTGTTGACTATATTATATATATATATATATATATATATATATATATATATATATATATATATATATATATATAATCTTCTCTTAGGTAGGGGATGGCTGCGAAATTAACAATAGACGAGAGGGTGAGCTTGGTTTTAATGTATGGAATACCAAGTACTACAAATCGATGAATTGGTACAGAATTTAAATTCTGTACCGATTCATCGATACAGAATTGGTACAGAATTTAAATTATGTACCGATTCATCGATTTGTAGTACCTGGTATTCCATACATTAAAACCAAGCTCACCCTCTAGTACTATTGTTAATTTTACAGCCATCCCCTACATAAAAGAAAAAATAACACCGTGTAACAAAAAAAAAATTTTTCTTTGTTTCTGGGCAATAACCTTTATTTTCTGATTCATTATGCTTCAAATCACTGGAAAAAAGCTGTCAGTGATTTTAAACTTCGGGTTTGTTGTCAGTACATCGATTTTGTTGAAATAAGAATATTATTATTTTTTAACCCTATATGGACATCTGCGACAGATCTGTAAACGCTTCAAAATTTACTATATATTTACCGAAACAAGTACATTTTAACTTAAATGACGATATCGTCAAATTTGTAACGGTTCAAGGAGTTTATATCACGAATTGTCAACTCCTACTGCAGAAAACCGAGCTTTAATGAAAAAAATAAGTTAGTGCGTCAGTAGAAGTAAAAGTGTATGGTTACGCAGTTCGTTTTTTATTTTTTATCACTTTATTTGATTAAAGGTTAGTTGAATAATTTTTTATTGCTCAATATATGTTGTTAGAGTGGCTGAAGTAATATAAAATAATTCTGATAAACTGAGCACTAGAATATTTTATTGAAACGTAACAATATTGATGGCTCTGACATCCATGCCTTCTTTGCCACGTGGTATAAGGTTGTCCAATTTGTATTATATATATTACATTATATATATATTATATATATTATTATATATATTATATATATATATATATATTATATATATATATACATATATTACATTAAAAATCACATATTTATGTTCAAAGTACTCTAAATGAATGTTTAATATAGGTAAAAAACATTTTAAGACAAAAATAAGAATTATGTCCATATAGGGTTAAATTAATCCATTATTTTTACTTTTTCAGACGTGTGACGTGTGACGAAGTTACTGTTATGGCTGCTCGTGGTTGCAAATACCCAGCGGATTCCTTCTGCTACTTGTGCGGCGAGTTCTCGCAAAGACGGCTAAAAAAACACTGCTTGGACAGTTGCACCCGTGCAAAGGAAGCCTATCATGCCTACTTCGGAATGCCAGTCGGTGACCAAGACAAACGCTGGGCACCACATGTCATCTGTGACTACTGCCGCCGCACTCTGAAGGTTGGTTAGAGGAGAGAAGAGGGCAATGCGTTCGCTATCCCCCGTGTCTGGCGTGAGCCCTCAGACCATCTCACGGACTGCTATTTCTGTATGGTGGACCCAACAAAACGAAGAAAGGGGAAGAATGCGCCTCCCATTGAGTACCCTGACATTCCGTCATCTATTGCACCTGTTCCCCATAACGCGACGGACCTACCTGTGCCACAGCCTCCCTTGAGAGATCAATCTTGTCCAGCAGAAGAAGCAAGCTATGATGATTCCGAGGAGGAGCAAGGTGCGTCATCTGCTGCGCGCCGTCGACGCCGGGTGGCCGGTGAAAGGTGCCCCTACTACCCCAACAAAGGGACATCAACGACCTCATCAGGGAAATGGCCTTGACAAAGTCCAACGCCGAGCTGCTCATTTCCAGACTGAAGCAGTGGGACTTACTGGACGACAGCGTTCGAATTACTTCCCAGAGGAAGCGGCATCGCGGCTTTTCAGTGTTCTTCACTCTTAGAGATGGGTTGTGCTACTGCTATGACATCAGAGGACTCTTCGACGCTGTGAGCATTCCCTGCAACACCTTTGACTGGCGGCTCTTCATCGACAGTTCATCTAAAAGCCTCAAGGCTGTTTTACTGCACAAACACAAATCAGTGGCCCTCGATTCCTCTGGCTCATTCAGTGCACATGAAAGAAGAGTACCAGAACGTCAAAATCCTGCTGAGTGCACTGAAGTACGACCAATTCAGCTGGGAGGTCATTGGCGATTCAAGATGGTGGCCTCTTGATGGGGCTTCAGGGAGCTTCACCAAGTTCCCTTGCTATCTGTGCCTCGGGATAGCCGAAATACAGCCCTTCACTACGAGAAGAGGAACTGGCCCTCAGGACCGGCTATGAGGTTGGGGCCCATAACGTGAAGCAAGAGCCGCTGGTGGAGCCAACGAAAGTGCTGATGCCACCCTGCACATCAAATTGGGCATCATTAAGCAGTTTGTTAAAACAGCTGGATCCAGAGGGTGAGGCCTTGAAGCACATCCAGGAGCTGTTCCGAAGTTGTCGGAGGCGAAGATCAAAGCAGGAGTATTTGTGGGCCCTCAGGTGAAGCGACTATTGACTCCGACAGCTTTCCTGAGAAGCTGTCTGAGGTTGAGCGGGCAGCTTGGACAAGCTTCGTTTCTCTAGTCAAAGGTTTCCTCGGAAACCACAAGGCAGAGAACTACAGGGAAATCGTGACGAACTTGTGGACACGTACCGGAGCATGGGCTGCGGATGTCGCTGAAACTGCACGTACTACACGCCCACCTTGATGAGTTCAAAGAAAAACATGGGAGACTACTCAGAAGAACAAGGTGAAAGATTTCACGAGGATGTCAGCTCTTTCGAGGAACGCTACAAGGACAGTACAATGAAAGTATGATGGGGGACTATATCTGAAACCTTTTGCGTGAGAGTGAACTGAAATACAACCGCCAATCTCGTAGACAAACTTCTTTTGATTAAACTATAACGCTAGAATTTTTGTATCAATTCTGTATCAATTCTCCGTAGCAATACTCTTTATCAACGCTCTGCATCACTGCACTGTATCACTGTCTGTGTATTAACATATTATAATACATAATTATTCCCTACTCGTTTCCTTCTTTTTATTTTCATTTCTAAAGACGGGGCCTGGAGAACTTCATTTTCATCATTGATTTATCATAATAATCGTGTTAACATCAATTAAAATTATACTTAACAGGATTCATTTGATTTAAAAGCAGATATTGTGAAAAACCCTTAAATTAATAAGCAAAAATGGCAAAAAAATCAATAAATCGATCTCATGAACTCAGAACCGAAGTCTGAACTTGGTGACTGCTCATTTTTACTTATTTATGCCCTAAAAAATCAGAAAATAATAGTTTTTAACTCATGGACAAATTTGTGTTACACGGTGATATATATATAATAATTTTTCCAACACTGAAAATTTTTATGGTGCGCGACTTTTGCGCCACCCTGTACATATGTGCGTGTTATTTTATGTTACTCTCTCTGTATACCTATTATATGTCTCATATATGTAGCAAAGAACAATAAATTATTTTTATTATTATTATTATTATTATTATTATTATTATTAAGACAAAATATACCATGTTCTATGGTATATTTTATGGTATATGGTATACGGTATACGGGGCCTTTAACTTAAACTCGAAGACTATAAATTGGGAAGCAATCAGATCGCACATGGCCCAAATAGAATGGAGAACAATTTTCGAGAATAAAACAACGGAAGAAATGCTAACAACTTTGGAGGAAAAAACGCTGAGAATTTTAGAAAAATATGCTCCGAAATCACAGCCAAAAGGAAAGAGGAGCTGGCTAGAAAGGCAAAAGAGAAGACTATTCCGCAAAGAAAGAGAGTGGAGGCGAAGTTAGGAAACTGCGGAGATAATGGCAGGAAAATAATAAAAGAAAAACTGGAGGGTATCGATAGGGAAATACAAGCCCTGATTAAGGACCATACAGAGAGGGAAGAGGAAAAGGCGGTAGAAGCAATAAAGGAAAATCCAAAATACTCTATAGCTATGCAAAAGGAAAACAAAAACGCGCGCCGCTATTGGGCCCTTAAGGACGGGAAATAATGAACTAACCGACGATCCAAAAGAAATATCTGATACATTGAGAGCTCAATATGAATCAGTTTTCAGTACCCAAAAAGTGACAAAGCGATACCTGACATAAATGCATTCTTTGAAGAGGAATTGCGAGGAGAGTATATAACAGACTTTGAGTTTACACCAGAAGATGTAGCGAGAGCTATAGAACAAATGAAACTACATTCAGCTGCAGGTCCGGACAATTGGAACGCATTATTGATTAAAACTGTAAAATGAAATAGCTACACCTTTATACTGGATATGGAGAAGATCCCTAGACACTGGGGAAATACGAGCATCTTGAAAAGAGCAAACATTGTCCCTATATATAAAGGAGGGACAGATCTCAAGCAAAGAACTATAGACCAGTGTCATTGACGTCCCACCTCACCAAAGTATTTGAAAGAATAGTTAGAGAGAAAATTTATGATTTCCTGGAGACACGGGAAAGATTCAAGGAAAATCAGCATGGATTCCGATCAGGTAGATCATGCCATCACAACTAATAGAGCACTACAACAATATCCTTGATGCATTGGAAGGCAATGACAACTACGATGTTATATACACAGATTTTGCTAAAGCTTTCGATAAATGTGACCATGGTATAATAGGACATAAAATTAAAGACATGAGAATAACAGGCAAAGTGGGAAAATGGATCTACAACTTCCTTAGTGATCGTCTGCAGGTCGTCAAAATTCAAGGTATATCATCATCAGAATCGGAAGTACGCAGCTCAGTACCACAAGGGACAGTACTGGCCCCACTCTGTTCATTATCATGCTAACAGACATAGACAGCGGAGTAAACAGCAATAGTATAGTAACATCCTTTGCAGACGATACAAAGATCAGCAGAAAAATCAGCGATGTACATGACGTGGAGGCCTTGCAGAGGGACACGAACAAAATATACAAATGGTCAGAAGACAACAACATGTCATTCAACGCCGAGAAATTTCAACTCTTGAGATATGGTAGAAAAGAAGAACTTAAACAGACTGCATATTATGCTCCAGATAGACAGGAAATTCAGAGAAGCATGAAAGCGATTGATCTCGGGATAATAATGACAGATGATGCGAAATTCGAAACACAAAATCAGATAGCGATAAATAAAGCAAAAGAGTCGCCGGACAGGTTCTAAGAACGTTCAAGAGAAGGGACAGGACAGTAATGATTCCCTGCTAAAAACACTGATTATACCAAAACTTGAATACTGCTCAGTTTTAACGTCCCCATATAAAAAAGGAAGAAACTAATAAACTAGAAGAAACGCAAAGGCATTTCACAGCCAAGATTGATGGCTGCAAAGAACTCAACTACTGGGAAAGACTACGTAAACTAAATCTGTACTTACTGGAAAGAAGAAGAGAGAGGTAATCATAATCTACATATGGAAAATGATCGAAAAACTGGTACCAAACCTAAAACTAAACCCAATTACCATTCAAACAACACTGGAAAATAGGAAAGGCAGAATGTGTAGTGTTCCCAAATTAAAAGCACGACAAGGGACCTCCTCAACCCTGAAGGAAAATAGCTTGGTTGTCAGGGGCCAAGACTTTTCAACCAGCTTCCTAAGGACCTCAGAAACGTAACGGGGGTCAAAGTTGAAGTCTTCAAGAAAAAACTGGATGCCTGGCTCAGGACAGTACCAGATGAGCCGGGCGTGCCTGGCTATGTACGGTGGAGAGCGCAAGAAAGTAACTCGCTCCTCCACCAGGCCAGACCTAGAGGCGGGGCCACCAGCTTGACCTCCGTGTGAAGAGAGACCAACACACGAAACAACATAAGGTTCATAAGGTATATTTTATGGTATATTTTATGGTATATTTGACGTTGCTTCTGTCTTAGAAAATTCGTTTCAAGAGCTAATTTTAACATGGTTTCAAAAGTCTGAAGATCAAATAACTAATAACAAAATCACCAAACTTACATATGACAAAACAAGGCTAGTACACGTGTTTTGGAGGGTTTGTTCCTCATCCCAACAGAGATTCCAGCCAACCCGGGACTTTTTACTCTTGTTTCTTCCAGTTCGTGACGTCTTTTTTCCCAATTACTCTTCTACCTTCCTATCCTTTTTTCATTATCGTTTCATCGTTTTACACGTACCCAGACGCTGTTTCAGTGATCCGTCATTTGGGTATGTTTTTTTTTTTGTCTTTGAGCGTTTAACTTTTTCAACGCATTGCAAATGGTTAAATGGCAGAGTTTACGTAAATTAAATAATGGAACGGTGTTTTATTGATCTATAGTTATTAATATTTTTAGATAAATAAATCATCTTTGCTTAACTATTTTACATAACGAAATATCTCTTAAAACGGATGGAAAGTTTTATGTGGTCAAATATTTCGCTTTATTTTATAATTTCGTTTACTCGTTATTGGCTATAGGAAATTTAAAAAAAAAGAAGATATTCCCTGTAAAATTTAATTGATTCATTAAATTTTTCAGTTAAGAGTTGCTGGAGGGGAGTGGTTGGTCCTTATGGTTTTTTTTTAGTTTAGTTTCTAGATTTTCTCTGAATTCTCTGAATTCGCTGTTCGCGAATTACTACCCAATCATTGTAATTCTCATCATTCCCATTTCCAACCGCGGTGCGCAAATGAAAATATGTACAGTACAATGAGACATTCACATTTCAGGAAAGGATTTCTTCATTTAAGAAACATTGTCACACTCCATTTCCATTCGTGGTAAAGGCGCCAAATGAGAATGGATAATATTGCCTAACTTAATTTAACCTAACTTAACCTAACCTAACTTGACCTAACCTATCATAACCTAACTCGAACTCACCTAACACAACCTAACCTATCGTAATCTAAGTTAACCTAACCTGGACCAAAGTGGGAAAGCCGCAGATGAAACTGGCATGAAGTGGGAACAGAACGACTTGAAAATGCCGCCATTGATAATATTGAGTGGGATTCTACCATCGCATTATTCACTCTAAATATCATGGAACAAAATTTCTGAAAACTGCAATTATTGATTTCACTTTCCGTTGTCACACTATTAGTGTTCCTTGTCATACTTTTATGATGAGTCATCTAAGCTGAACATATTAATTAAAATATTAATTAAAATATTAATTAAAGTAGTAATTTAAAAGAATGCAATATTTAATCTGTATCAGTAATTGTTTTTTTTTTTTTTCCAAAAGATTAGGATTCAAGGAAGCAAGGATTTTGCGGCAGCACGAAGTTCATAATGACGTTTATGAGAATTAACATGGCGAGTCGTGAAATACAAAATATTCTTATTTAAACTTTCGGTTTAAAAAAATTTGTCCTCCTCGAGTCAAAGAATTAATTCTTATTCACGTCATTAACTTACAAAGTTTCATCATTTTTCCATCACTTTTCTATCACTTTTCCTTGTCACCCTCCAATTATGATGATTCTTTTCAAATTTTTTTCATCGTTCACTCATTTGAATTCAAAGATTGTTGATTAAAAGATACGATCATCAAAACAAAGTCTATAGTTTGCACCCTTACTACTGACTGCATTTCAGAGAATTTCATACACTATTTCGACATTTAGCTTTAGATATTTACGTACAAGTGATGTTCTTTATAATAATTTCTATATAAAAAAAATAAGTTTTTATCTAATTTTTAATACTTTATTTTTTTGTTTTTTAATTTTTACTGAAAATAGGTAACGTATAAATCCGATAAAGTTATTTCACTTTTGTTTTCTGCCTGCTTTCGTTCTAAACCCGATTTTGGGCTCATGCTGCGAAATATTATGGTAAGCTCTTTCAGCATCCTCTATTTTATTAAAAATATTCTACTGAATTATTAACGTAGATGAATGAGGGAAAGGAGGACCAAAACTTAAACATTCGAGGTCAACTGTGGTGTGAACGAAGCCTGTGTTCGTCGACAAATTTTGAATCAAACTTTTCTTTGTTAAAATATTTCAGACTTTTGAAGTTTCTCCTTTCGTGTGTTTCAATTATTATTCGAGAATTTGACTCACGTTGAAAACTTTTCTCATTTATATTCCTATTATGCATATACTACATATTTTATTCAGTCAATGAACATAATTTTATACCATTAAAAGGACATACACACACACACACACACACACTTTTATTTATATATATATATTTATATATATATATATATGTGTGTGTGTGTGTGTGGTGTGTGTGTGTGTGTGTGTTTAAATAAAAATGTTAATTTATGATGAGTCATGAAATAAACATCTTTAGCTTAAATGGATCAACAAATAATAACAAAGGCCTGCGAATGAGAACTTTGTAAGAGTTGTTTTCTTACTAATAACTGATTTTATATAATTCAACTACGCTCATTTCGAATGTGTCCATTTTTTTCTATCACGTAAGGATTTTCTGCGAACTGGAAGGGAAAACCAACAACATAAATAAATATTATTTATTTCAATTTACATTAGGTACTGTACCTATTTCGCTTTGTTATACTAATTACAAATGCAAACAACTTTATAAAGAAAGAAGACTATGAACGTCACTTACATATTCATCTTTATTTGTCCTGAGTTTTCTTGTGAGATCTATGCCTTTTACAGTAGTTTCGAATGTACGCGCTGTTCCTTTGCTCTTTATGTAATAATTCCGGAGTAGCCCGTTTCAAAATCCAGCAGTAATCAGCTGTCATGCTGATGTCCCACCTTCCCTGATATCTCTTCTCCATTTCTTTGATGTCTTGGTGAAACCGTTCTCCTTGTTCTTCGCTGAGTGCTCCGAGATTCTAAGGGAAGTAATCCAAGTGTGAATGTAAGAAATGTAATTTTAAACTCATATTACAACCCAACTCTTTGAACTTATTTAGCATGTTGTTCACGATGTTTTGGTAATTTGAGTCCTTATTATTCCCCAAAATTTGCTGATAACATCCTTAAAAGCAATCCACGCTTATTTTTCAAGATTGTTCATTGTTCTTTCAAAGTGTTCATCTAAAGTCAATTTTCTAATCTGGAGACCAACGAAAATTTCTTCTTTCAACTTTGCTTCCGAAAGAGTTGGGAATTTACCACACAGATACTTAAAACAATCTCCATCTTCGTCCAAGGCCTTAACAAATTGCTTCATGAAGCCCAATTTTATGTGAAGCAGAGGTAAAAGGACTTTCTTCGTGTCAACCAAACTTTCAAGTTGAATGTTTTCAGAACCACGTGTCAGGTTGACTGCGTGGCCATTCCTTTTTTATCCAGTGCTGAGTTCTTGCTCGGCTATCCCATTCACACAAAAAACATGGAAACTTCGTATAATCTGGTTGTTGACCTAGCAACATACAAATCACTTTTAAGTCTCCACAAAGTAGCCAACCGTGTTCTTTGTATTTAATCTTAGCTCGAAGAAGCTCAAGATTTTCGTACGTTTCCTTCAAGTGAACTGAATGAGCTACAGGAACGGATGCATACAAGTTACCGTTGTGAAGGAGGACTCCTTTTAGACTTCTTTTGGGGTAATCAATGAAAAGTCTCCACTCATTTGGGTCATAGACTGCAGCGCTTAGCTTAAGAATTAGTTCCGAAACATTGTTGCAATATACCAGTGAATTTTCTTGAGAAAAATATTAAATGAATTCTTTTTCTCGATTTTTGTACCAGTAAAATGACGTCCCGGGAGAAAGCAAGTTCTTTGCACGAAGTCTTGATCCCAAAATCTCTGAAGAATCCTTCGGGAGACACAAATCTCTTACCAAATCATTAAGTTCACTTTGGGGTAAACAATTGGGGTTCATCAGCTGTTTCAGTTTGAAAACAATCAATATCATCGTTTCCATCGTCATCAGACACCGAATCAGATGAAGTTATATCAAGAGTATTTGGTTTAGTAGGTACAGGTATACCAGGTCCATGAGCAACAGGTCTTATAGCAGACTGAAAGTTTGGATAAGAAATTTCCTTTTTATTTTTAGTATTGTAGCCTTGCACCTTACATGAACAAAAATAGCAGTAATTGCTGTGATTTCTAGGCTCACGCCAGACCATTGGAATTCTAAAAGGTAAAGAATCTTTTTTACCTTTACTTCACAGTCTAAATTGCTCAACACAAACACTACAAACTTTATGTGGAGCCCATGATTTGTCTTGATCCCCAAGTTTCATTCCGAAGTACCCATAGTATGCTTTCTTGACGAAGTCTGTAATATCTCGCCTTTATTTTTTCACAGTAAACTTTCCACAAATATAACAGAAAATGTTTGGGGTATTTACACACCCTCTGGTTGCCATAACGACAAATAAACAAATTTTAAAAGAGAAATATAGTCACCGCGCACCTTTGAATAATCAAGAAATATAACCTCGCACGCACTAGACAGACTGACTCATTTCGTGGCTTGTCAATCAGTGGATCACCTGAAGATCCGTTACCCCCAACCTTTTTTAATTAGCTTTACAAGGCGAACTAACGAAAATATCACGACTTAACCTAACCAATCGTTAGGTCAACTGTACGCCCGCCCTTGACGATAGGTTAGGTTAGGTCGTGATATTTTCGTTAGTTAGCCTTATAAAGCTAACTAAAAAAAGTGGGGTGACGGATCTTCAGGTGATCCCAATCACTTTTTTACTAGCGGTGCGTTTCTCAAATGTTCTAGAAGACTCTATGACGTCACTTCTGATCTGGAAGCATTTATAGGCAGTAGTTTTTAATCAAAATTTAATTGAGTAAATTTTAATGAAAATTACTTACATATATATATATAATATGAAATATGACATTTTGTGAAAAGTCTGTACGTGATGGCGAAAAATGAATATTATTTTCGGAATCAGCGTGCAAAAATTAATATATCATATAAGTGATAAAATATTTTGGACAACAAAACCATTGCAGGCCTGTGTATAATTAATGTACTGAAATATATATATATATATATATATATATATATATACCTATAAAAATGAACACTGAACAATTCCTATATTCTCATATAATTCGTATATTTGTAATTGTATAAATCTGATTTTGTATAAATCCTTATCTTTATATAGTCCTTATATTATATATTTTTATATTCAGATATTCATTTTTACATAAGGACCAAAATCACATAACGCGAGTTTGGATAAAATTTTGATTTGCTTTCTAGTTTTGCCAAATAAATGGTGAATTGTTTCTTTTGAACTTAATCATTTTTTTAGATTTAGCTTAATAATGAAACCTGATCAAATTTTGCAATGTCCATTTTCTGTATACATTCTCTCTTCGTTATAAAAGATGAAGTCATGTCTTGCCTAACGTTTAATTTTAACTCTCAAGCCTTTAATTTTTGCTCATATGCATGTTTAAGTGTAAAAATGCATATTTCAATTTTCATTTTTAGTTAACTCGGCAGATCATGATAACATCAGATCTGTCAATATGCGGTTTAAGATAAAAATATGGCTTCATCTTCAAATATCTTGTTTATCTGTTTAGCCGTTGCCACAGCTAAAAAAATTTACCTTGTCTTCAAATATTGTGGAAAAATAATGCAGCCTATAGAGAATAGAAACTAAACAAGTCAACATTAAATAATAATGATACCCACAAAATTTGGGTATATAAACACATGTAAATTTTCAAATTGTATTCTGATTAGACTGATCTAACTTAGAAGCTGAGCATTACCTGTAACATTTTAGCAGTAAATTACCGTAATAAAAAGTCTTTATCTTCTCATTCGAGCCTTGCTCTCTTCAGAGAACTTAGTTTTAATAGAGAAACAATAATTTCCTGATCCGTTACAAGAAGAATTGGAGAACCTTCAGAGAATTTAATCAGCTTCACAGAATCCTCCGATCCACTACAAGAAGAAATCGGAGAGTAGTATAAAAGAAAAATACTGCGATTCCCTATACGGTACCAGCTACTCCAGAGTAACAAATCCGTTGCTGCCACCTAACCAGAACCCCCGTCAACTTCGAACCGACCAAAGCCATAGACGGAGGGGTTAACATATATATATATATATATATATATATATATATATCGTAAAGAACGACGCTTGTATAGGAGAACATCCCGCGCAAGATGAGGAGGGAGAACGAACAAATGAAAAAATGAGGTAACCACCCGGGAATCGAACCCGGGATCGTCCGATTGCCAGTCAGATATGATAACCACTACACCATGGTCCTCAAGCGTCGTTGTTTCGTTAATTATACTGCGTGTTCTTTGCAGTTGAATTGTGTGTATATATATATATATATATATATATAGAGAGAGAGAGAGAGAGAGAGAGAGAGGATGGGACAAAGGCCTTTAAGGTTTTTATATATATGTTACAACCATGCGACCTACCATTTCTATGGTTGAGCAGTATCCATGTTTATGCCATAAGAAGTTCGCTGTAAGAAGCGAATATCCCTTAACTGTGCCTCTCTAATTCATCTCCTTTAATTTCTCCCAAATAATGACTTATACTGTACGTACAGAGTAAATCACTCTGACGTCATAAATTACTTAATTTCCTTCACGCTTTCCATACCTTCAGTATTGAATCACGTGTTTAGTATGTGGATATCTTTCGTATTCAATGTATGGTAAATTCTTTAATAATAATAAAAACTTCACTCTCTATAAGTCATTATTTATATGTTGTGCCCTGTCTGGTGTCATGCAATATAAATATTATTCGACCATACTCATTCATACATCCATGTTCTTTCTTGACCGCTATCCTTCATTAATTTTATTACTTATTCATTCATCTACCTATTGTCTACTTATGCCCTATCAACCTATCAGTCCATGTTTGCTCGTGTCTATATTACGCACACAATCTATTGTGTGACAACCGATATGTGTACGATACTTTGTGCATTCGTACATGTCCCTTGATGATCATAATTACGTACATAGTTACGTACATGTAAAAACATCCACATGTATTCTTTATACTTTTTCTTTTAATTATTCCACCTCTCGCAAGATATTCGTTAATGCTGATACGAATGTTCGAATTCCGATGACGTCGCCAAGAGCAAGCATCTGAATTCGAAATCTTCTCTCTTGCTTCTGCTACCAATTTATGACGTTAAGGTGTTATGTTATATTATTATAATATACTGTATTGTTTTCATGCCAGGTCACTGGTTCGTTATCTGCTTACGTCACATAGTTATCCACGTTCTCATTACTTGTACTTACTATTTCTACCTAATTGTCATTCAAATTCTGTTACTTATGTGTTACGTTATCATAAATGTCCGTGTACTTCCAATGGAAAGTACACTGTAATTTTCCTCCGTTTTCATCATCGCTGGCTGTTAGGCTTTCAAACTATAATAACCAACCATTCTTCTAATAATATTTGACATAATTTGGCGTAATTATTGTTAACTATAAATCTATAACATTTTAGTTAATCCCCTTTAAATTATAGAACAACGGAGAACTCTCCTTCATTATATAAATTGTATCACCTATTTAGATTACTTCAGTATCAGATATGTCAAATAACAATTTGTTAAAATTGTAATTAACGGTAATAGTTTAATATAATGTTATTAATGTACTTAATGTACTCAGTACATGTCAGCATCCCGACATTATGTCGCCATCCAAAAATGTATACCTTACAAAAATTAGTAATTTTTTGTTAATCTTTTTATCTTTCGAAATCTCGTTGTATGCTTAAATTATGCTTAACGTCAGAATTATTTAGCTCTCCAATTAAAGTGGGAGCTTAACCTTCAACTGCACTCCCCCAAAATTTAGACTTATTTATTTCTTGTATTGTAAATTAAATCATTCCTGCCGGGGCCATTGTCACAAGAGGTTGCACCTCGCCCCCATTTAAATTCCTGCCAGGGCCATTGTTACCAGAGGTTGCACCTCTTCCCCTTTAAATTCCTGCCTTAGCCTTTACCCGAGGAGGCCGAACCCCCCTCGCCTTAAATTCCTGCCGTAACCCTTACTCGAGGAGGACAAGCCTCCTCATTTTAAATTCCTGCTTGAGCTGTTGTTGCAAGAGGTAAGAACCTCTCCCCCTGTAAACTTCTGATTATCAGTGCCTCGTTCTGTATATACTTTGTGTAATAAAAATTATATGAGTGAACGAAAACTCCAATTTAGAAGTGAAGTGTTTCCATTCACCCCTTCGGGAAAAAACTTGGTAGAAACTGTTTATTGTTACTCGGATGCTCTCGGCTAAGGCCGAGCTTAACCAACAAGGACCACCTTCGTTGGATTGTCCAAAGTAAGTTCATCATAAAAGTCGCAAGCGGGTAGTGGCTCGCGCACACGCGCGACATATACAACTATTTAGTTAACAATATTATACAGATAAGTGTTCAAATGATGAAATAAATCAAATAAAAAGTCTATAAGAATTTTATTCATACAAATATTTTTTTAAAATGTAATTTAATTTTCAAAGAGTTCTCCATCCGCTATGACACATTTATGTTTTCCCTCTGTGAAACTCTTCAATGTTCTTCTGAACATATCGAATGTGATCCTTTTCAATTGTTCATCTATTCTGCGGCCAAGGGCATTCACATTTGGATAGATGAAACCAGGAATGTACAGTTTGTCACGCGAATAAGCCCAAAGCCAGAAATCACATGGGGTTAAATCAAGTTATCTGGCTGGACACTCGATGAGACCTCGCCGTCCAAGCCATCTTCCTTCAAGGTTCATATCTAGAATCTCACGGGCAGCTGCAGAGTAATGTGGCAGCGCTCCATCATGTTGATAAAGCCAATTCCTGCCAATGCCATTGGTAAACTGGCCAAAACTTTGTCTCTCAATACTTGGCAATAGCGTTTTCCATCCATCGTATCTATCAATATGTCAAAGTAAACGAGTCCTGAATAACGAATGCTCGCCCAAACTGTTAGTGTAGCCGTTTTAACAGGTTTACCCAATCGTATTTTAGGATTTTATTTCGCCCAGTCGTGAGCGTTGTGTTTGTTTCCTTTACTCGTTAAACCGAAGACACATTCATCTCAAAATTTGATCTTTACAAGGAAATCTGAACCACTGTTCAACTTTTGTCTCAGTTTCAGCAAAGTGCAACCGTCTAACAGAATCATCGTTGTATACGTATGAGGTGAGAGTAAATGGATTTTAATCGTGGTACCCCTGTGATTTCAATATTTTTGTTACTGAAAGTTTGGAAATACCTAATTCCTGTGCAACTTTTCTCGTTGAAGTTGTTTGATCGACTTGAAAAGTGGCAAGGACATTTTCTTTGCTGTTGTCTCCTGTCACCGTTACTGGCCTTCCGCTTCTTGGATGATGTTTCACCAGGTTCCCTGTTTCAAAAATTTTGAGCTTCTAGTACCGAAGAGTGGTTGCATTTGATGGTGGTTTATTATATTTTTGTTGAAATAAACCCAAATTTCTTCACAATTATTATAATAAATAGGCCACGATACAAGATACACTTTTTCTTCATTGCTGTATTCCCTCCTTACTGACATGGCGATGACTGGGACTAGGGCCTAGGTCCCTCCTGTTCTAGCCTAGGGTTCATTCCTGGCCTTGTGTAGTTGCTTTGAAAAATATCGCATACACTGCAGTGATATCATTGGAATTTATTTATTATTAACAAATTATTTGAATGTATAAAAATCCAAAATGAATGCAAATAAGAAATAACCGTTTACATATGTGAGTCTTCCTGCCCTCTGGCGTCTGCAGTCTGAAGCAAAATCTGCTACCATGAGTCAGTAGTTGGTTGGAGCGCTTAAAGGGAGGGTGTGTTTTTGCAGTACGTCTAAATCTCGGAAATGGAGCAACGCGCGTGCCAAACTTGGAAAATCTGCATCAGAGACGAACGAAATGATTAAAACAGCTTTTGGAAATGATGCTCTCAGTGTAGCTAACGTTTACAAATGGCACAAAAAGTTTAAAAACGGAGAAACATCGCTTGAAGACAAGGAACGCAGTGGCCGCCTTTCCACTTCTCATTACGGATGAAAATGTCCAACAGATTCGATTTCTGATACGAGCAAATGTGTCTCCATTTTTAAACTTTTCGTGCCATTTGTAAACGTTAGCTACACTGAAAGCATCATTTCCAAAAGCTGTTTTAATCATTTCGTTCGTCTCCGATGCAGATTTTCCAAGTTTGGCACGCGCGTTGCTCCATTTCCGAGATTTAGACGTACTGCAAAAACACACCCTCCCTTTAAGCGCTCCAACCAACTACTGACTCATGGTAGCAGATTTTGCTTCAAACTGCAGACGCCAGAGGGCAGGAAGACTCACATATGTAAACGGTTATTTCTTATTTGTATTCATTTGTCCGTAGCAATAAAATTATCGATACTTTTTGATCAATCGTATATATATATATTATTATTATTATTATTACATATTCTCTTTTATTAAAGTTGAAATTCCTCCGTGAATAGTGCTGGTCCTGACAATGCTTTTCTCCTAATTAAGATTTCTCCTTCCTGGCTATTCCTTTTAATCTCATTTCAGGAGCTTTACAGTTATTTAAATTCTGTAAAACAATGTCCATACGACCGTTCTTTTGATGAAATAAGGAAAATAGACAAATAAATTAATGTAAACTCTGAATGAGTTAGAAATGCATGATCATTATTTAACTGGTTTCCCCAAAACATAAAATTTTCCGTGAGCATTTCATTTGTTCTCGATATGAAAGCCTTTTTTTAACGTCACGAACAATTAATAATACTCGTGACCATTCTCTATTTTGAACTCTGGTCCATTCTTTCATGAAGAAAACGTACGTTCCATTCCATTCCTAGCATGAATGAATTTAATGAATGGTTATAATGAATTCCTTTTTAATTATAGTCCTGAAGCGAATTACGGCTTATAAATATAATCAATACTCATTTTTTGTATTATGCCTCCCTATTTTTGCTGAATGCTTCTTCGTTCATCCAACCAACTACTACTACTGTTTTGTTCACCATTCTCTCAAATATCAGTCTTTGTCCATTCCTCTCTACTGCAATTCTGCCGCTGTTGCAGAAACACAAAAAATACGTCGTTATCTATATGAAAACTAATCCAAATGATGAATCCAGCCATGCAGTGACTGCGCTATCAATTCGTATTTTTCTGGCAATACATTTTTAAAGGTTAAGGTTGAATTAATCATAATAATTGGTTCTTAAAAATTTTGGTTGTATTAACAGTGTGTGTGTGTATGGTATGTATATATATATATATATATATATAATATATTATATATATATATATATATATATATATATGCATTCAACAAGGAAAACGTAACTTAATAATGAAGAGAAACACCAGAGAGACGAAACTCAATCTTCAATTATTAATTGACTCGCAACGTTTTGAAATATACATATTCTACCCTCAGGGTTAAGGAATATAAAAAGACATTAGTTAGGTTAAAATAACCAAGTTAAAGTTAAAAAGTTAAAACTTATAATTAAAATTACAAAAAAGACTAGAATAGACATAAAATATTATAAAATAATAGAAAATAGGAACTTTAGTCGAAAAATAGGAGTTTAATTGAGATTCATCGGAATTGAGATTCGTTTTCAGTTTCTTGGTAAAAAATGATTCCATGATTTTAAATTTGAGGTCAGAGTTGCTGCAGGTGAGAATACTGAGGAGTTGATTTGTACGAACTGACTTTCCGAGGGAGGTGTTCAAAGATATGGCATTTCAAGTGTCTTTAATTTTACCTATATACGACCCCATACAATGGTCACACTTATATTGATAAACTATGGAGGATCTGAGGAGCGTAAAAATAGTATCTTCACTTAAAAAAATGAAGAACTGATTTGGTTGGAGTGAGAATTGTAACTTTAATTATAAGTTTTTAACTTTTAGCTTGAACGTGGTTATTTTAATCTACGTGGTTATTTTAATCTAGTGCCTCATTTGCGGGATTTGGTGAAGGGGGGATTGCTGTCTGATCTCCTCCTGCCCTCGTAGCCAGCCAACATGACTGGCTGGTCGGGACTTTGCACAAGAATCTGTCCAGCTGGTTCTTGAAGTTATTCAGGTCGGTGTGCTGGAGATTCCTACTTCTTTTGGAAGACATTGAAAAGCTTTGGGCCCCGTATTCTGAGGGTATTTTCCATCCTCGTTTTCATGGCCCCTTGTCCCAACGCAGCTGGGACCGTACAAAATCTGCCTCTTCTCTCATTCCAGTTTGTTTCTATTTCATTTCTGAGGTTAGGGACAGAGCCCTCAAGTATTTTCCATATGTCTATTATTGTGTACCGCTCGCGCCTTCTTTCAAGAGAGTAGAGTTCCAGGGATTGTAGTCGAGACCAGTAGTCTTCACCTTCCGTTTCCTCTATCTTAGACAGTAAAAGTCCTTTGTATAGCTTCAATGCTCGCAATGTCTCTTTTCCTGTGTGGGCTTGTGAGTACTGAGCAATACTCAATTATTGGTAGGACTAGACTTTTCCATAATTTGAGCATGATGTTTGCTTTTCTGCTGCGGAAGCTCCTCCAGATGATTCCCATTATTTTTCTAGCCGTTGTGATTTTGATTTTATAGTGCTCTCTGAATTCCGCATCCGACGACATTATTACTCCAAGATCCCTGACTTGTGGATTTGGTGTTATCTGTTTAGCTTGCCGAGTTTTGTACCCTTTTTTCTGTAGCTCTTTGTTATTACCATATCTTATAAGTTGGAATTTTCTTCGTTGAACTTCATATTGTTGTCTTCTGCCCACTGGAATAATGTTTCAATGTCGTTTTGTAATTTTCTTATGTCATCTTCGTTCAATATTTCCTTACTTATCTTTGTGTTATCTGCGAAGCATGATACAATACTCTCCTTAATATCTGCATCAGTATCTGCAATCATTATTATGAACAGCAAGGGGGCTAATACCGTCCCTTGTGGGACAGAGCTCACGACTTCCAAGACTTCTTATTAACTCCGTTTACCACCACTCTTTGCGTTCTTTGCGTCAAGAAATTAAATATCCACCTTCCTATTTCCAGTAATTCCTGTATCCTTAAGTTTGTGTGCTATGATTCCATGGTCACATTTATCGAAGGCTTTAGCAAAGTCCGTATATATTACATCAATGTTTTGTCCTCGACACAATGTTCCTAATATTTTCTCCTGGTGGTCTAGTAGCTGTGACAGGCATGATCTTCCCGCCCTGAAGCCATGTTGATTTGGTTGTATAAGTTTTTTTCTTGTAGGTAGTAGGTAGTTTGTTTCTAATTATGCGTTCAAAACACTTTATAAGGTATGAGGTGAGAGCTACATACTGGCCGATAAATAATTTTTGGGCAGTGCTCTGTTACCACCTTTAAATAGGGAGGCAATGTTCGCGTTCTTTAAGGGGAGTGGAATTTGTCCTGTGTCAAGTGATTTCCTCTATAGCAAGTATAGCGGTTTTGTAATACATTCTTTGCATTTCTTCAGAAATGTGGCACTCCATGTGTCTGGCCCTGGCGCTGAATTGTCTCGCATCTGTGATAAGGCCGTAATTACATCTTCTTCCGTGAACTCGAAGTCCATTAATAGGTTTGTGCCGGGATTTGTTCTTGGTTGATCTGTATCTATGTCGAAAAACTCGTCTGGGTTTTCCACTTTCATCTCGGACTTAGGGGTGCTAAACACAGATTTAAATTGTTCCCTAAGCAGTTCACTTATTTTTTTCGGGTCATTTGTGTATTCGGCCTCCCCGTCTATCAACGGTCCAATACTCTCCTTACACTGCACTTTCCTTTTCGCAAACGTGTTGAAGTGTTTTGGGTTATTTTTTATTTTCTGCTACCTTGTTTTCCTCCTCGTTTGTCTTATGTATGAATGTTTGCTTTAGGTCCATTTCTATTTCGCCAAGTTTCTTCTCTAGTTTAAGTCTCTTTGCATCAGTTCTGCATCTGTGGAGATGTTTAACGTTTGTCTTCGTTGCCTGAATAGAGTCCTGATTTTCCTCTCGAGCTTGCTACGTTTTCTTTCCTGTCTTTGAATTTATGTTTAAGCCTTGAAATATTCCATCTGCCTCTCTAGGATGCGTTTTCGGACCTCTGGATGCTAACTTCACTTGTATATCGATGAGGTTATGGTCGGAGAACTTTGTGCGTTACTTTTTTATTTATTATTATCTCGTTGTTATTTGTCCAGATTAAATCCAAAACGTTCTCCTTTCTCTTGGCTTCACCGATTTCCTGGGTAAGGGCGTAATGTTCCATAATATCTAATAGCATTATTGCTTGGGTTCTGTCATCTTTAGTAATGTTGCCATGAAACTTCTCAACATATATAACTTCGTCTTTTTTTTTCCATATGAATGGGAAATTAAAATCTCCAAAAATTAGAATATTTGTTGCTGGAGTTTCAATTAATTTTAATATGTTTTCTATTTCATTTGTAGCAAATTGGAATTCACTTTTTGTGGTGTTTCGTGGTCTGTAGATGTTCATAATGGTTAGGTTCAGTTCTTTTACTTCAAATATAATAACTTCTACTGTGCTGTTTGATTTCTTTACCCTCACTTCACATGTGTATGTGTTTTTCACGTAGATACAACACCCTCCCCCTCGTCTAGCCACTCTATCTGCTCTGTATATGTTGTAGTCCAGCAATGCTATTTCAGTATTCTCGATGCAGTTTTCACAGACTTTTTCGCACTTATGTAAGTGTGTTTCCGTTAGGCATATGATATCTATACTGGTTTCCGTAGCTACATTTGGCAAGTATTGTAATTTGCAGTCTGCATGGTCCGTATAGAGGCTTTGTATGTTTGTATATAATACATTTACCGGGTTTCTAATCTTCGTGTTCGATTTTCCTAAATGATGGTCGTTTCCTGGTCGATGTCGGTTCCTGTTTGGTGTTATTGGTTGGGCCGCTGCATTTGGGAGTATTGGAGTTGCGGCCCGTGATACCACTGTGGTTGTTGTATTATTGGTGGGTGGTGTTGAATAGGAGGGTGATGTGCGTAATGTTGTGGTGCATATGTTTGCGGCGTTCTGTCTCTCCTTGTTCGAAGAGGAAGCTGAGCTTTTATTATCCTCATTTCTTCTAAAAAATATGTTTCATTACTCTTGTTATTACTTCTATGTCGAATAAGATCTGTTCTTTCCCGTTCTCTTCTTTGCGTACCCTTTATGTGAAAATGCGGGCACTCTATGTTCAGGCATTTTTTCTCAGTAATTGACTGTCTGCACATATGAGGGTGAAAAAAGTTGCAGTTTGGTCCGTACCTGCACTTCCCATTCCTCATCATATAGAAGCATTTTGTAGGGTGATTGTAAATGCAGTGTGAGCCATATTTGCACGCACCTATTTTATAATATTCGCATATTGCCCGTCGTTTAAATTCCCTCCGAGTCTTACGTGATTCGATTTCCTTCTTCTGCTCCGCCACCAATTCTTTCCAACTCAGTGGGGTTGTTTTCTTCGGCGTGTATTTCGTATCTCCCTCTTCTGCCGTGGGTACCTCTTTATCTGAGGCTGCTTTCGCCCATCACTGTAGTGTGTTTTCTTTTTCCTTCTCGGTTGTGCAGGCGTTTTCTGTTTCCTGTTTTTCTGTCGGTAAAACTACTGTACTTGATTCTTCTATTTCAACATTTTGTGTTCCCTCTGTACTAATTTTCTATTGTTTTCCATGCACTTGACGCATAAGAAACCACAAAGGCCTATGATTTTGTTATTTATTCTATTTACCATTTTCCTCTCTTTTCTATCTAAGTTCATGCATTCGTAGTGCGTAAAGGTATTGCACCAATTTTGCATATATATATATATATATATATATAATATATATATATATATATATATATATATATAAGGGATGAATTTAATTTCACAATTAAACACGTGAAATGAATGAATGATGCAAACCCTTGTGGGTTTGCATCATACATATATATATATATATATATATATATATATATATACACTGCACATCATGTATAATTTATATTTTTCAAATGATTCGAATTCCACGTAAATAGAAACTAAAAATGGAGCATGAATTTTTGATCACACTGTATGCGGTTTCATGCAGAAAGACACTTAGCGAGTGAATACCTTCTGAAAAATTAATTTTCAATCTAATATCTCACTGACATTAATTTCCCGACAACTGCAATACATTTTATGTTACTGACTAACTCTATTCATACATAAATAATTTCAATTACGGAAATTTTTAAATACAAAATATGGGGAATAAATAAAAAATGAGCCTTTGTAATGATAAAACATTAATGAGGAAATGAAAGCCTCCATTATTAGCTTCTTCAAGAATCAGTAAGCGACATATCTTTTGTTAATAAGTTAGTATTTTGTATTTAGGGCTTACTACTTATTTGATCCATTGTTCCAAGTACTTTTAAGTACTTTATATATATATATATATATATATATATATATATATTATATATTATATATATATATATGAAAATTATTTCACGAAAGTAACACGTGAAAAATATTTATGATGAATAAAACCACGAAGGAAAGGAAACACAAAATGCTGCTCAAGCGCTTGGTTACCTTTCGTTAACTTCTGCCCGAATTGTTCATTTTGACGAAGGTCAAGCTTTTCACTCCACATTAGACCTACAGTTTAATGTGGAATCCGAACCACGCCCCACCAGCAGCCCAGCGTCTTAACCACTAGGCCACCCAGGGTACCCAACCACTTTCTTTATTGTGTGGAAGGATGAACAGCTGGGTTTTGCTGCTCGCCGGCTGCCGTCACCGGGTCTCGATCCCGGGGCCGATGGATTCGTAGTCAGCGACGCTAACCACTACACCACCGAGGCGCATAACTACACCACCGAGGTGGTGTGTATACATATATATATATATATATATATATATGTATGGGATGAATTTCACAATTTATATATATATATATATATATATATATACACGCACACACACAATTATATATATATATACTGTATATATATATTATATATATATATATATATATATATATATATATATATATATATATATATATATATATATATATATATAATACAAACCCACAAGGTATATGAAAAAAATTATTCCAAGTCCTTTCGTGTATTCAGCAATACACCTCGTCGGGGAATAAGTTTTCGGTATTGCTGAATACACGAAAGGCCTTGGAATCATATTTTTTTCTTATTCCTTGTAGGTTTGCATCATTCATTCATTCATTTCACGTGTTTAAGTGTGAAATTCACTCCCCCCCCAACACACATATATATATATATACACACTGTATACAGTAGTATATAATTCCTTGTTTTCTTTGTTTCTAGCCCGTAATTCTGTCTCTACTGTTGAGTTGTTACCTTTTCCTAAGAACGTTCTTAATTTGAATTTTAATAAATTTAATACGTTTCGCTGTGAAATATTTAGAGGAAAAAAATTACGTTCATTTGAGTTATGGAATAAGAAATCATTAATCGCAATTCCAACAAAACACTTCGATCACCAATTGGCGTTTGAAATGGTGAAAGAAAGCAAAGCAGTTGAAGGATCAAGGATGGACGTGTTTCAGCGATGTGGTTTTAGTAATGTTTATTTAACGATATTAAAAATCTGCAGAGCAGGCTTATATATATATATATATATATATATATATACATATATATATATATACACAAAGTTTGCGTATTATTATTAATTTTATTATTCATAGACATTTTGTATTTTTTGAAAAATTAAGCGCGAGCCCGATAAAAGAGGTTCGCTGGCTGCCTAAGGCTTTTGGGTTTTTAATGTTTATTTTATATGTCCGCCATCTTTCACCGTTATTTTTTAGATTTTAGATTTTAGTTCGTCTAAAAGATCCTTTTCAATATTTACAGTTGATGCTCGTCGGCAGTACAGTATTTCACTGCAAATAATAAACATAAAATGCTGTAGAAGCTTCCAGATTCACTGAAATAAAAGGGTATCGAAAACAAGTAATTAGTAAGAATTAGTAAGTACTAAGTTGTAAGAATTAGTAAGCAGTAAGTAGTAAGAATTAGTAAGTAGTAAATGATAAGAAATAGTAAGTAGTAAGAAGTACAACACCTAGAATTCATTTCGAAAGGGTTCGCGTTCCCAGTTAATTTTCCTTAATGACCTTTTAATGCTACATTCGTGCACGTCCTTAGATGGCTTCGCCTCCTGCTTTGTTTAGGATGCGAACGATTCCCAACTATTGACCAGCGTAACGGAAGTGATCAGATCTAAGCCGTCACTCAAGAACAAATGCTTTTGAATTTAACCAAAATATTTCCCAAACTGAGGACGAAGGAAGAGAGAGAGACAAATTAATGTTAAAAATAAAGTAGAGGAAAACGTGGTTGAATTCAAAATCGGGATCGTCTGAAGATCAGGGCCCCCAGCCTTCATTAGTTAGCTTTATAAGGTTAACTAACGAAAATATCACGACCTAATCTAACCAGTCGTCAAGGGCGTACAGTTGACCTAACGATTGGTTAGGTTAGGTCGTGATATTTTCGTTAGTTAGCCTTATAAGGTTAACTAGAGTAGGCTGGGGGTCCTGATCTTCAGGTGATCCTAAAATCGTTTGAGGGATAATGAGTTAACATTCATCGAATTTAATTCAGAAAACTATAATCTTATTGGAGTTCCCATTAAATTAGTTAATTCTGCTATCTTTACTCAGACAATAAGTTAATGTTAACGTGTAATTAATTCATTAAATCAGGTTAATCCTTGTGGTTAATACTGAACAATAAGTTAATGGTAACGTGTAATTAATTCATTAAATCAGGTTAATCCTTGTGGTTAATACTGAACAATAAGTTAATGGTAACGTGTAATTAATTCATTAAATCAGGTTAATCCTTGTGGTTAATACTGAACAATAAGCTAATGTTAACGTGTAATTAATTCATTAAATCAGGTTAATCCTTGTGGTTAATACTGAACAATAAGTTAATGTTAAAGTGTAATTAATTCATTAAATCAGGTTAATCCTTGTGGTTAATACTGAACAATAAGTTAATGTTAACGTGTAATTAATTCATTAAATCAGGTTAATCCTTATGGTTAATACTGAACAATAAGTTAATGGTAACGTGTAATTATTCATTAAATCAGTTTAATCCTTGTGGTTAATACTGAACAATAAGTTAATGTTAACGTGTAATTATTCATTAAATCAGGTTAAGCCTTGTGGTTAATACTGAACAATAAGTTAATGGTAACGTGTAATTATTCATTAAATCAGGTTAATCCTTGTGGTTAATACTGAACAATAAGTTAATGGTAACGTGTAATTATTCATTAAATGAGGTTAATCCTTGTGGTTAATACTGAACAATAAGTTAATGGTAACGTGTAATTAATTCACTAAATCAGGTTAATCCTTGTGGTTGATACTGAATATAGTCTAATATGATTCATCTTCAACGCTGTTCGTTGTAGATTTAGGGGATTCTATATGGTATGGAAAAGATTCAGTTTTCGGAAGCTTTCATTTAGACAGGGTGTCCCATAAGTCGGTCTCATGGGGAAAATTTATTTTAAATTAAATTTAAAAAGTAATACATTATAACTAAAAGAAATGTTCAAATTTCTGATGTCTCGTTTTGAAACCTTCTTTTTTGTTGCAGGTAAAATAACACGCAATGGCTAATAGTGAAGTGAGTTACATTCGTGAGGAATAGGTCTCCGAGACCTTTTTCTCACCATTGTAACTCACTTCCATATTAGCCATTGCGTGTTAGTTTACCTGCAAAAGAAAAGCTCCCAAAACAAGACATCAATTCGAACATTTGTTTTAATTTTAATGTATAAATTTTCCTATGAGACCGGACTTATGAGACACCCTGTATATATAGTGTATTTAAATAATTGGTGCCGAAAGGAATTGTTTTATTGAACTAAAGTGTAGTGAATGCCCATATTAATTAAACCCAATAAACTCGTTCCGTAACTGCATCGTCTACAGCCCTACATCGGAAGAGAACCACCGCGCGCCCTACAAACAGAAGCGAGGACCAACGAAATAATAATGTATGGTAATTTCCTTCTTTACCATTAGGCAGTGTTAAAATACCGAAGGCAAATAAATTTAACATTAACCAAAAAAAAACTACTTAATGAGGTCCTTTGAAGACCTCCACAAACATAACTTTTTAACGAAAAATAAGCGTAGGATTTTTGTCGTCTATTTTCCATCGATATCTACTGGAAATTTCCAGCGGATAAGGGTGACGGCAATAAACCATAACCCTATATAGTTTTTTTTAACATTTGGAGAATTTAAAAGGCATTTTATTTAGTAATTTATCAATTTTTATTGCTGATATTGAATAAATCTCGACATGCCTTCAATCAAGTCCATTAAATAAATGAAATCTATATCCTATCTTTTTTACGTATCTTCAAAGATAAAACTCTAAAGAAGAGAGGTCCGGTGAACGAGCCGGAGGTCCTTCCTGGCCAATTCACCGTTCTGAGAATGTTTTGTCTAGAAATACGTATAGTACGTTAAAATGAGGCGGTGCACCATCCTGCTGAAACAATGCACGTTGTAATAGAAGTAGAATTTGTACTACAAGAGGAATAAAGATCTCTTTTAACATTCTGAGATAAGATTCTTCATTAATGGTTTTGTCTTCGGGAAAAAAAATGGTCCGTAAATGCGATCGCGTGACAAAGCTTAGAAAAACGTTCACCTTTGGCGAATCTCTCTCTCTCGTGTTCATACGTTTCATGTGGATTTCACTGCCTCAGATCCCGCAGTCATGGCGGCTTAACCTGCCAGAGGTATGGAAAGTTGCCTCGTCGCTAAAAATAAGATCTGAATAAAAGAGATCATCGATTTCAATTCTTTCCTTTTACTGACGGGTGTTAAAGTCTTGTGACGTAATCTTACTCCTGCAGATGAGCAACCTGTATTTTGTAAGACCTAAATCTTAAAACCTTTTGTAGGATTCTAAGCACAAAGGGGTATGTAATGTTAACTCAGCTGCTGCTCTCTTGATTGACTTCTTTGGGCTTCTCAGTAATGTTTCGCGAACATGTCAGTGAGATAATAGATTGAAAATTAATTTTTCGAAAGGTATTCACTGGCTAAGTGTCTTTCTGCATGAAACCGCATACAGTGTGATCAAAAATTCATGTTTCATTTTTAGTTTGTATTAACGTGGAACTCAAATCATTTGAAAAATATAAATTACACATGCTGTGCAGAAATAAGGAAGTGTCTACAGGAAAATGCTCATACTTTCTCCTTTAATCGGTTTATCCATCTTCACAGTATATATATATATATATATATATATATATATATATATATTATTTCCTTTTTCTGGAGAAATGTTTGGTCTACGGGGGATTTCCCTTTTATTGACACTTCTTTCTGCCAAACTTCTTTACCCACACTCGGATAAGATTTCTCTGTGGTGCTGGTTTGTTTAATCGACGCGTAATCATCTCTGGCCTGTAATGATTGATCCATATTCACAAATCCACCTAACGAGATTAACTTTCTTTTGAACAGATTAAAATCAGATAAAAGCAGATAAAAACAACTAAAAACTAAACCAGGCGAAAAATATATGATAAGAATAGATGTTGTACTCTGTACAGTCTTGTTTAAAATTATCGCATTTCAGCCATTGTTAAGTATTTATGCCAAAAATAAAACAATTACTGAATCAATACTGTCATTACTATTTCCTTTTGCACTATTCATTTAAATACACCCTGTATATATATATATATATATATATATATATATATATATATACACACACACCGTATTTGACGGCTTACAAGACGCTGCGCCGTGAAAGACGCACCTTAATTTTGGAAAGGTAAATTCAAGAAAAAAAGTTTTTGATGCACTTTATTGTTAATAGAATGGATATGTAAAATTCAATAAAAAGAAAACCCAAAAGCCAATAAAGAAAGATAATATAATTATTACTCTTATTATTTGTTATTAATCAACTTCAGATTCATTACTGACATTATCATCATTATCCCCATCATCATAATCATCATCATCTTCACTTGTATCACTGCCACTCTCATAAAATAAATGATCTTCAGTGCCATCCATTGCATTACTTATACCACATTTTTTAAAGGACCTGACCACAATTTCAGTCCTAACATCATGCCATGACTTCAGCACCCATTCACACACTTGTGCTATTGATGTGCTGTATTGCCACTTTCGGCTTCTAAGACGCAGGGCGATTTTTTAAGGTATTTATAAAGAAAAAAAGTGCGTCTTATAAGCCGACAAATACGGTATGTATATATATATATATATATATATATATATATATATATATATATATATATATTAGTGATGTAGCGGATGTCATTTTTTTCACATCCGCGGATGCGGATGCGGATGAGGATGTTTGATTTCAACATCCGCGGATGCGGATGCGGATGCGGATGTCTACATTTTCGTTATTTTTTAGGATATATTCGAGATTTGTTGTGTTTAACGTATATAATAAGTTATTATATAGAGAGAGCTGTAGCTATAATGTAGTATAATTGATTAATTGTACAATAATTGCTGTACTTTTCTCTGAACATATAAAATAATATCAAGCATCTAACTAATATAGAAATCAATTAGTGAATTCGTCTGCAAATAAATTCGTTATATTTTGTTGAGTTTCAGCCACAATTAGAAACCATAATTGTGTTACCAGGATGCGGGACGTGAACTCAACTCAAATGCACCCCACCGACCTCTTTCCCCGACCTCCACCCTTATAGAAAGAGATCTTTAATTAGCTTGATAACTATTTATATTAAGTTTAAAGTTTTATTAGGCATATTTATAAATGAGTAATTAAAATAAAGTAAACTAAGATGTTCATCGTTTAATGTTCAAACTTAATTATAGGAAGGTTATGCTAAAGGAACATTAATTTTTCTGCCTTTTCTGCTGCCAGTCTGTTTCTCTTTTCATCATATATTAATCCAGCACTGCTAAATAATCTCTCGCTTGGTACGTTTGTTGGAGGACAGGCTAAATGTTTCCTTGCAAGTTTACTCAAGTATGGATAGATATTCTGCGTATTTTTCCACCAACTAATAGGATTGTCACATGCAGCCAGGCGTTTTTCTTGGTGATAGCTCTCGATCATTTTTACTACATCTTTTGACATCGCGTAGGTCTCGTCATTGCTGCTTGACTCAAGAAACTGAGAGACAGATTCTGTGATAGATTTGCTTGTTGAAGGTGTTGGTTCTGTCACTGAAACTTTTATTCTTTTGGTGGGTGGCGAAGCGACAGATTCAAAAGATTGAAGCTCTTCAACTGCTTTGCCAAGTGATGATTTAACTCGTTCTAATGTACTAGGTGAAAATAACTTAGCTTTGTAACGTGGATCTAAGTAGGTTGCAAGAGAGTAACTTCATACAAGAACAGCCTCTCGTCTTGTCGCTTGCATCACTTTTGCGCACAATGAACTTGTTCTATTAATATAGTAGAATTTGATAATTTCCGCTTATTAATGACATTTTATCTCAACGGTCCACATCCGCACGACATCCGCAGTCCAAAGTGCGGATGCGGGTGCGGATGCGGATGCGAGAAAATGTGCGGATGTTCCGCGGATGCGAGAAAATGTGCGGATGTTCCGCGGATGCGGATGCGGATGCGGATGTGACCTACATCACTAATATATATATATATATACTCTTTTATTATTCTCAAGCATTTCATAGTTTCCAAACAGGCATATGTTAATATGATGTTCAGAATAAAAGCGTCAGTAAGTTTTTACACCTTCAAATTTGAGTATCCACTTCAAAGTCTCGCAAAAGCGAAACTTTCGAGTGTGACGTAACAGTTGTATTCAGCGCATGCGCAAATAAAAGGGATTTAATATTCATATTTGGTACAAGTATAAAATGAAACAGCTTTGATGCGGCCTTTTATAGGAGCAAACCTACTGCCTTGAGCTGTCTTTTTAGTACACACAAATGCTGTATATGAAATGGTCGTTGTAAGCAATGAAAAGATCCCACAGAAACATTTCCAACGTTTCAACCTTCGTATGCAAAATTTATTCGTGTTTTACCCCTGAAAATGAGAAACATTTTGAATAAACAAAAAATATCTTCACGCTTCACTATTCCTATTTGAAGAAATCGCTATTAATATTCGCGTATTTATTACTTACAAAGCAAGCGTAAAAAGCGCCCTCTTTCAGCAGACTCCTCTAATCTTCTCTCTACGTTATCGTAGGCCCCTTAGCGAAGATTTTTAATCAGTCACTCGAAACGGGGATTATTCCTGAAGACTTCAAATTAGCTAACGTCACGCCTATTTTTAAAAAAGGCGACCGCGCGGTAGCTAGCAATTATAGGCCCATTAGCTTAACGTCAATTGTCGGTAAACTTTTGGAATCCGTAGTTAGGGATCGTATTATCGATCACTTAGAAAGTAGGGGTTTGATTAATAGTAGTCAGCACGGGTTTCGACGCCATAGGTCTTGTTTAACAAATTTGTTAGAATTTTATAACGAAATAGTGCGCGAATACGATAGGCATAGGGCAGCTGACGTTATTTATTTAGATTTTAAAAAGGCGTTCGATACAGTTCCGCATAGGAGACTAATTGCGAAGGTTAAAGCGCACGGTATCCGCGGTCAGGTAGCTAACTGGTTAGAAGAATGGCTTCGTGCTAGGAGGCAGAGGGTCGTAGTTAATGGTAGTGAATCGGGGTGGTTAGAGGTAGGTAGTGGTTGTCCCACAGGGTTCAGTGTTAGGCCCATTGTTATTCGTAATTTACATTAACGACATAGATGTAGGATTGATTAGTAACGTGTCAAAATTCGCGGACGATACTAAAATAGGCGGTAAGGTTGTTAACGAGGACGATAGAAATAGGATCCAAGACGATGTAGATAGGATTATGGAGTGGACGGATAAGTGGCAGATGCAATTTAACGTAGATAAATGTAAAGTTTTGCATATAGGTTCTCGCAACAATAATTACGTGTACACGATGGATGATAGGGATTTAGCGAGCGTTGACGAGGAAGTAGATTTAGGCGTACGCGTAACTAAAGATTTAAAGGTTAGGAACCAGTGCCTGGAGTCTTGCGCAAAAGCTAATAGGATGTTAGGCTTCATAGCGCGTAATTTCGAATTTAAATCGAAGGATATTATATTGCCCCTTTACAAGTCCCTAGTCAGGCCTCATTTGGAATATGCCGTTCAATTTTGGTGCCCGTACTTGCGTGAGGATATTGATAGGTTAGAAAGGGTTCAGCGTCGTGCCACGAAACTTATTCCGGCATTGCGCAATAAGCCTTATGAAGATAGGATTAAAGTGTTAGACTTGTATTCACTCGAAACTAGGAGATTAAGGGGGGAGCTTATTGAAGTTTTCAAAATCGTTAATAACATCGATAACGTAAATTTTGACAAATTGTTCACTTTCGATAATAGTAATACTCGCAATAACGGATTCAAGTTGCGTGGCAGACGTTTCATTACTAATATCGCTAAAAACTTCTTTACGTTAAAGTAATTGATAAATGGAATAATCTTCCCGCGTCAGTCGTTCATTCTACCAGCGTTAATGTGTTTAAGAACCGTCTTGACAGACATTTAAAAATATTAACGTTGTTTAAAATTAAAAAAGAAAGTTAACAACAGGAGCTCTGGTGGTGGTGCTCGAGGATGAGTCTGTTGACGATGAATGCCAGCTTGTGACATGCCAGCGGTGATGCAGCAATAAAAAAAAAAAAAAAATTAGACTAACACGAATGTAGATGTAGCTCATAGCGTAAACTAACCACTTTTTGTTTAACTTTACCTACTTTTTTTTTTTCTTATCCGCCTTACTTTGCATGTCTGTAACTCTTTCCTTGCATGTTTGTAGTTTGCATGTATGACAGTGAGTTAAGACTGTTTGCATGGTTTGTAAGCGTTCTTATTTTACTTCTTTTCATTTTTCCCCTCTCCTATATTCTCCGACTATTTTTCTGACTTGTCGGCAGTGGCCGCGGATGATGATGGTGAGACTTTTTCCCTCTTTTTCTGAATGAATGTTAACCCACGAATGATAGGTGTTGCTCCTTACTTAACCCTTATTCTCCTCTCTTCTCTTAACCCCCTACTCTCTCCTTTCTCTCGGGCTAGCCTTAGAGTGGATCTTAGGGTCTTGTTAGCCTTAGCTTCTGTAGATCTGTAGAAAACCTTCATATGTCAACTCTGACCTTGAAATGAACTGCATCGCAACTGCTATTTAATTCAAATTTTCCGTAAGCCTCAATCAGTTTTAAAAGAAAAAAGAAAATGTATTCAACGACACTGTAAAACATCTAATATATATATATCTATATTATATATATATATATATTTATATATATAATATATATATATATCGTAACGTGAATGATAGATTAAAATTGTTTTATTTAAACAAGCCCGATATCCAAACAAAATTAGTGAATTCAAGGCGCTGGCATATGTTGAAAAATATGATGTCATTGATATTACGGAATCGCGAATAAATTGTAAGAGTAGAGACTTTATTGGAGAATATCAAATTACGATTTATAGATTATTTCATAAAGATAAACCAAATCGAAAATGAAGTCGGGTGATACGCGTGGGACGGCTATGATGCATCGAATCTCTAATCTTTCTACTATCTCTGTTTTGGGGCAGAGAAAACCTTGTGGCTTTCAATGCCTCGAAAACTCATCCTTCATCTGTCTGTTCATTATTGGTATTTTCAATCGGTATTTTTAATCTTTCTTATACCCAACCAGTCAACTCTGGAACAATCTTGCTCACTCAATCAATTTTCCCCCTCTCTATGACCTCCAATCCTTCAAATGCAGAGTGTCCAGGCATCGCGAAAACCTTGGGCCTTGATTTTGGCTCTCTTCTTCCTCTATTGGGGGGGGGGGAGGTTGTGGGCACTCGCCCTTGGCCCCTCATTCCTGCATAAAACATTTTTTTTTTAAATATGTAGGGGAAAACGTAACACCTAGAAATATGACGCTAAATCTTAACAGTGATACGAGGGCCCGAGGGGTGATCAAAACGTTCTCGGCCTGACCTAGATATAATGAGTATTTTGAGATCAAATTTACACCATATCTAGTATAACTATTATTAAATATATGTTTAAAATATAAAAATGCTAATCAAAATAATTTTTGTTTTAGAGGTTATATTGTGAAGCAATGTGATAAACTTTATGAAAATGGACAAATTTGAAATACGCGCCGTCATTAAATCTCTCTCTCTCTCTCTCTCTCTCTCTCTCTCTCTCTCTCTCTCTCCTCTCTCTTTATATATATATATAATTATATATAATTATACAGGATGAGTCAAAAGTCTGGAAACATAGGAACTATCTTTTTCAATGCAAATTACATATATATTTGCATTGAAAAGCATAGGTTCTATGTTTCCAGACTTTTGACTCACCATGTATATACAGTATATCACATACTATATTCCAATAGCTCTGACTGCATTAAAGGACCAAACTACTTAAATTAAATTAGGATTTAAAGACGTTATTACTCAAATTTGTAGATTTTCCTTATTAATTCCAGAGAAGTGATGCAAAATAATTAATTTAATAATGTTTCAATTATACTTATAACAATTATTGGATAAAATATTAGTAATTTTAATGTAAATAAATGGTTTATTTCCCTCAAATGTTTCGTGAGGAATCCATTTTTTCCATCCGTAATGGATGAGATACGAATTTAGGACGAGATTTTTCAATCCTTTCGATTAAAATCGTCAAGAGAACAGCGCCAAAAATCGTGTCTTCAAAATTTGAAGAATCAGATTGTATTTATTCATTTGTTTAATTATTAATTTTTAATGAAAAGTTTGAGTATTTACGATATTTTAGGAGAAATCCGATGCGTGGCATAGAAAAGGTCGTTAAAGCGAATTGATGTATGAAGGAAATTACTTTGTTGAAACAATTATTATTATTATAAATATAGGATTACATATTTGCGGGTCACTGCAAATGTATTAGTTTTGCAATGACTTTGGCTTATTAGTTCTGGTACCAATTTAAGTGGTTGATGATTGATGAAAGCGCAATATGGTTGGATTAAACACATTTGGATTGGTTGGCAAATATTTACCTGTGTACTTGTTTAATTTGGTGTTTCTGTGTCTCTCTCTTTGTGTGTGTGTGTGTGTGTGTCTCTCTCTCTCTCTCTCTCTCTCTCTCTCTCTCTATACTGTATATATATATATATATATATATATATATATATATATATATATATATATAAATGTATTTTCATGTCTTTGTTTTTGAACGTTCGAACTAGGTAGGTTGAATTTGATTTGGGCTTCGTTCGTGAGTTGTGAATGAATTCCACATAATAATAATCCTTCAGTAATTACCACAAGTGGAGCAAATGTGCAATTTTAACAGTAATTGATGCGGAAACCGTTTCTTCTTCTATAGAGGCGTGGTTTCGGTTCTTTCTCAACCGAAATTCTGGTGACCGCAAAACGGGGGAGAATCTTCTATAAAATTTAATTTGGGAATTGCAAATTGTATGCATTAAAGTTAATTATTTTTTATTTTCAGGAGCATTTTATTAAGAATTAAGAATGTGACATATATATAATATATATGTATATATATATATATATAAGCACACCGGACAAAAAATTAGTCACCCCTCTCAGAATGTACCTAATAACGTGTGACGGCGCCTCTGGCCTTGATAACCGCACGAATCCGGCGAGGCAGAGACTCTACGAGGTTGTGCATGTACTGAACATCGATTTGCTGCCACTCGTTCATCAGCCGGTCCCGAAGTTCCGCCAGAGTCCGTGGGTGTCTATTCCTGCGCTTCACTTTCTGTTTCCAGCCTGAACAACACCTTCGACGCATTCAGGATTAAAGGCTTCATTGGACCTGCGATGTACTCGTCGCCTCCCATCATTGGAGAACAAACAAAAACGGGACTCATCGGACCAAATACACGTTTCCAATCTGCCGCAGTCCAGTTTTTGTGCCTCTGAGCCCATTTATAACGTGCCAATTTGTGACTTGCTGTTAACAGCGGCCTCTTCCGTGTACCCTGCTCCAGATGTCCATCGCATGCAGTTCTCGTCGCAATGTCCGTTCGGAAATTGGTCGCTGGAGAACTTCATTGGTTTCTTGGAGCAATTGTTCTCTGGTTTGAAAACGATTTGCAATTACTAGACGAGAATCATGGCGGCGCCCCTATTGTCGAGAATTGTTTCCGGCCACAGTTACGCCGTCGACTGTCAGTTGATTGCGAACTACACCACTCTTTGTAAACTCGCTGGACAGTACGCGTTGACACACAACAAATTGGGCTACTTCAGACATTTTGTGTCCGTGGGCTCTGCCAAACACGATGGCTCCTTTTTGCCACTGAGTAACGTCTGCCTCACGACCCATTTTGCAGACTATATCCAACACACACTTTGTTCTTCACCACCTCACGAAACAGATCTGATCCTGTGTGCTACGTCACCGCTACTTGTCACTTACCAATGCTACATCAGCGCCCTCTGTGTGACCTTGAACTTCTTACTATCGGTGCTATTAGGGGTGACTAATTTTTTGTCCGGTGTGCTTATATATATATATATATACACAGGGTGGGCCGTAAGTTTCCATACATAGGAAAAATAAACATTTTTTTATGGACAACCATTTTTATTTATATAATATGCTCTACATGGTGCCATTGTTTTGAAAACACATTTCAATACGTGTTCCCCACTGTTGATGAAAACGCATTAGCACAGTTGACGTTATGCTTGTAATGGCGTTGGTGATACGTTCCTTTAGATGATTTATGTCTCGTATCTTTCCTGATACACCATGGCCTTCAAGTGCCCCCAAAGATAGAAATCAAGGGGGGTGAGATCTGGGGATCTGGGAGGCCACTCCACAGGACCACGCCGACCAATCCAAGCATCCGGAAACTGTGATCCAAATACGACGCACGTGAAGACCATAATGAGGTGGAGCTCCATCTTGCTGGAAGTAAATGGGAAGTTACCTTCCTCGTTTAGCAGGGATGGGAAAATCTCTTCTTGCAACATGTTAAGATACCTTTCGGCATTAAGATTTCACTGACAAAAATTGGTCCAATAATTCTGTCACCCCATATCCCGGCCACACATCACTTTACCGGCACCTTGCATCTTCGTCGGACTCAGCCAGTTAGGGTTAGCATTACTCCAATAACGTATGTTTGCCGATTAACCTCTCCATTGACGTAAAAATTTGCTTCATCAGTAAACAAGATCTTAGTTGAAAAGTTTG
Organism: Bathynomus jamesi; assembly: GCA_023014485.1. NCBI lineage: Eukaryota > Metazoa > Arthropoda > Malacostraca > Isopoda > Cirolanidae > Bathynomus > Bathynomus jamesi. The sequence continues at coordinate 45,881 of JAJOZX010000220.1, read as the reverse complement.
CATCCTCGTTCACTTTGGTTAATGCCCATTCACAGAATTCCATCCGTCTATCCGGGTCGTCTTCACTCAAATGCTGCCATATGCAATTTGTATGGATGCCATTTGTTTGCTTTCAAAATGCGCCTGATACTCGATCTGCTGACACCACTTTCTGCAGACAACCGTCGTTACTTTTTCTGGGACTCCGTGTAAGCGCTGTAAGTATCGTAGCTGTTGTGTCTTCATCGGTGGCTGTACGTCTTGGACCACTTCGCGGTTGATCTGCAACATTTCCAGTTTTCTGAAACTTGTTAATAAGTTTTGCCACAGTGTGTGGTGATGTTCGTTCCATGTTGTCTGTTAAAGTTCATTGCACCATGCGACTGCTTCCCGACCCAGCATCAGTATGATTTCAATTCGTGCTCTTCGTCAAACGCATATTCTTAGGTATCTGAAACATAAAAACAAACGTTTAATTTTTCCTATGTATGGAAACTTACGGCCCACCCTGTATATATATATATTTAATACTAATTTCCTAAGTGAGCGGCGGGAAGTCGTTACAGTACAAAGAATATCTTCATCAGACTCAGAGGTCCTCAGTTCAGTACCACTAGGAACAGTATTAGCTCCACTACTCTTCATAATCATGCTAACTGACATAGATGAGGACGTTACCAGAGACAGCACAGTAACATCCTTTGCCAGTGACACAAAGATCAGTAGAAAAACAAGAAACCCAGAAGATATAGAATATCTACAAACAGACATGAACAGAATCTACAAGTGGATGGAAGACAACAATATGAAGTTTAACACTGAGAAATTTCAACTGTTCAGGTACGGAAAAAGGGAGGACCTAAAATCCATGAAATATTATACCCCAAATGGACAGGAAATTCAGAGAAATTCTAAAGCAAAAGATTTAGTAGTTGTTATGACTGATGATGCGAAATTTGAAACAAAAAATAAGATAGCAGTAAACAGAGCAAAGAGAATAACTGGGCAGATACTGAGAACCTTTAAATGAAGGGATAGGAATATAATGATTCCTCTACTGAAAACACTGATCATACCCAAATTGGAATACTGCTCGGTCCTAACATGCCCATATAAAAAGAAGACATTAGACAGCTAGAAGGAATTCAGAGAAGCTTCACAGCCAAGATCAATGAGTGCAAAGAACTAAATTACTGGGAAAGGTTACGCGAATTAAACCTATATCCACTGGAAAGAAGAAGAGAGAGATACACCATTATTTACACTTGGAAAATAAGGATAAACTAGACCCTAATCTTACTTTAAACCTTATAACTCCCCAAACAACAGTGGGAAGTAGAAAAGGAAGCCTGTGTCATGTTTCCAAATTAAAGGCTAGACAGGGAACATCCTTAACCCTGAAAGAAAATAGTTTTGTTGTGAGGGGACCAAGACTGTTTAATCAGCTGCTCAAAGAACTAGGGAACACGAGTGGTGTTGCGTAGGACATCTTCAAAAGAAGATTAGACGCCTGGCTCAGAACAATCCCCGTTGAGCCGGGCGTACTCTCCACCTCTATGTGAGGTGGAGAGTACAAGAAACCAACTACTTCACCAGGCCAACTCGAGAGGAGGGACGACAAGCTTGACCTTCATGAAATGAGGAATCATCGCACGGATTTTTCAACTATTGCTTCACTGGTAATAAGGTGGATTGAAGGGTGATAAAAAGAATATGAAAATTAAAAAATTTTCAATTCATCCTAAGTACCCCATTTTTCTCCACAAAAAAATGGCCACCAGCCAGTCATTATACGCTTTATAACTCGAAAAGTATTCTTTTTACAAAAACGTTTGCTGAAGCAAAAATTGTTTATTTCACAGTTTCTACCTCGTATAAATGTTTCAGATGTTTAATGAAAATATTTTATTTTTCAGGTGTTTGTTGGATTTGGAATTGATAATTTCTGATAATTAGTAACAAATATGGCTTCTGCTTCAAACATTAGAGCTACAAGGAGTCAATCAAAACCACATTTTATATTTGGAACCGCACAAGAGCTTCCTCTTACAACATTGCCAACAAATAAACAGGTGGGCCAATACCATGTTCTTTTAAAAGAAGCCACTTCAGTGACTTCACATAACTCTGATATTTCAACAAAAATTACTAAAGATATACTCTGTATTTGGAGAAAAGCTTCAATTCCTGCAATAGCTGACAAATCAGTTTATATCAAATTAAAGCGGTTCATCGGCAAAGCAAACGATCTTAGTAGAACCAAAAGTAGTGTCAAAATGAGAGAACATTTTAATGACACCTTGGAAGAATATTCGATATCAGTGCCTGTAAATGCCCTTTTATCCCCATCAAAACTTTGGCTGTCCTGAGAGCTGCGAAGATGATCACATAAGATGCACCTGTCGAAGAGAACTGAAGGTATCAAAAGAAGAGCTTCTGTTTTTACAGGATCAGCGATTGACGCTTACAATGAAAATAGTGGGCGTTCATAAAGTCATGACAAAAAGAATTCAAAAAATGCAGTCTAGGAAATTGCGGATAGAAGAAGGAATGGTTAAAAGAAGAAGAGAAATGAAGGACTCATATTTTAACCGAAATAGAGTGTTTTTCAGATGTAGAGAGTACTTCCACACAGTATGAATTAGACCCACATCAGAGTGAATCAGACTACGAGTCAGTTGCCATACAAGGTCAAATGAGACTTCCATTGCCTACTGTAGCGATGGAAGCCGATAGATTTGGAATTTCAGATCGAGCAGCACCTGCTTTGGCTTCAGCTGCTTTAGTTGATTATGGAGCAATCACTAAAGAAGAAAGTACGCTTTTGATTGACAAGAACAAAATCCGACGGGAAAGAGAGAAAATGAGAAAAAGTTTGGTAATGGAGAGTAAAGCTAATCATGCTGTCATATCTGCTATATTGTTTGACGGAAGAAAGGCCAAGACTTTGGTGAAGGTGAAGAAAGGAAACAAATGGTACGGAGACTCCATTAGAGAGGAACACTATGTTTTGGTGTCTGAGCCAGGAAATGAATATTTAACCCATGTAGTTCCTTCTTCTGGTAAAGCTCAAGACATAGCTGATAGTTTGTTCTCCTTCTTTCAAGAGTCAGCTATTAATGAGAGCATTCGTCTCATAGGATGTGACAGTACAAATACCAACACAGGTGCCAAGGGTGGGATCATCCACCTCATAGAAGAAAAACTAAAGAAACCGTTACAATGGAGCATTTGTATGCTGCATACAAATGAACTTCCCCTTTGACACTTATTTGAACATTTTGATGGTAAAACAAAAGGTCCAACATGTTTCACTGGACAAATTGGAGTAGCACTGAAAGAATGTGAAAAATGCCTGCAGTCAATTTCAAACCAATTAGAGAAGGCATTGATTTAACACATATATCAGAAGAGGTTATCGATGCTCTTAGCCAAGATCAACAGTATTTGTACAAAATTATTGTGGCTATAAGAAGTGGGAATGTCCCAAAAGATTTGGAAAATACAAAACCTGGACCACTGAACCATTCTCGATGGCTGACATTAGCAAATCGTGTCTGCCGCCTATACATTGCAGAGAAAACTCCTTCATTCGCTCTTTATTCAATAATTTTCTTCATTATTACAAATTATGGACCAAGCTGGTTCGATATCAAGAGTAGACCATATATATGGAATGGACCACATCACATATTTGAGCAATTAAAAGATTATCTTCTTCCAAAGGATGTTCAGAATATAGTGAAGCCTTACATTGCTAGAAACGCATATTTTGCTCATTGCAAAAACGTTTTGATAGCAATGTTATCAGATACATCAGAACAAAAACGAAAACAGAGCGGTTGATTTCATCATGAACATTAAAATAAAGACGGAAAATGTGTCCAAATCAGAGAATTTAGGTTCCTGACATAAATTTCAATGCAAACGCATGGGATGATATTATTTACTGGTCAAAAGAAATGCTGACTGAACCTCCCTTACAATGGCGCTCACAAATATTAAACTCAATGCACTTAGGGTTAAAAAAACTGTGCCTACCCAATTATCCACTTCATTCACAAAGTGTTGAGAGGGAAATAAAAACTTGTCACCGATGCGGCCTCATCTGTATATTCCCAAGAATCCCGTGATGGATTTATAAGAGCAAGAATTAGGTCTCGTTCATTGCTGCCATGTATGGAAACCAAAAAAGAAATGACTTCACTTTTTGACAATTAGCTTTTAATTAGAGCCTGAAATAATAACAAAATTTCATAAAAGCAACACTTCACGATTTTTTGAAAAGGGATCTTTTTGGAAGTGTTTTGATTTTATGTTTCTGCAATTGTGGTAATAAAATGTCAATAATTTCTCTCGTTGATTAGTGTTGTTGTAGATTATAGTTTGAATATTCAAAATTATATAAGGTTATTAACTATTATGAAAGTAATATACTTCGGTCATGAAAGAATTTTTCATTTATTCAGAAAAAAGTGATTTATTTGTGATATCATTTACCAAGGAAAATTTTGATAAAATTTAAAATTGAGAAAATAATTTATAAAAGGTCACTTTCTAATGTATTTTTTTTTATTTTGAATCATTTTTATTCCATAGTGTCTTTTAACTGGATGCATATTTTTCAAGTTATAAGCATTTATATGTTTGACTAGTGGCCATTTTGTTTTTCTCAAAAATGCGCTAGTCGGGCAAAATTGATTTTTCTTTTATATCACTTTATGTCATCTATAGAACCCAATACAGCAAATTATAGGTGAAGCAAATAAATATTCCACAAAGAATTGCGTTTCAACACACCCTAATATATATATATATCATGAAAATGAAAAACTATGGTATTTGTCATTTACCATTACTTATTCGGACTATAGTGGATTTAATTATCCAGAAGAGTTCCTTGTTCCATGCACTGTCTGTGTGTATCATAAAAAACTCAGGGGACCATTCTGAGTTCATTCCCATCTTGAAACGGACATGTTATGTGCCTTGAAAAGTGGACGCTCAATTCTGCAGTTGAGTTTAAGTTTTGGTTTTTGGCTAAAAATATAATAGTTACCCCTTTTTCTTTTATGTATTCAATCTGACGTGAAGGCAGCGAGTCTTTTGCTTATATTGAGGTTCTAAATGTAGCAGGGCTAGGCTGCTTTAAACCCTAGATCCATGTCCCAAAGCTGGATCCTGTCTGCTTTGCAGATAGCTGGTGAGGGAAGCTATATTTATGGGACCTCTTTGCGAGTGACCCGTTGCCCACGTCGGGCGAGCATCATGAAAAAGAAAAACTATGGTATTTGTCATTTACCATTACTTATTCGGACTATAGTGGATTTAATTATCCCAGAAGAGTTCCTTGTTCCATGCACTGTCTGTGTGTATCATAAAAAACTCAGGGGACCATTCTGAGTTCATTCCCATATATATATATATATATATATATATGTGTGTTGTGTGTGTTATGTGTGTGTGTGTGTGTTAGAATTGCGCTACGCCTTGCGCAGCAAACGCCCCGAAACACAACCTTGGAGAGCAGTGGCGGTCCTAGCTTACATGACGCCCTGGGCGAACCTCACCTTCAGCGCCCCCCCCCCCTGTTCGCCAACACACACATTCGAATCCCCCCAAAATAAAGGACAGACATAACTCTTTCACAAAATAACTTTTTATTGGACTAATTGTTGGAACTTCAGAACGAAAACAAAGACTCAAATTTCTGAATTTTACAAATCCTTCATCACGTAAATAGAATAACTCACTTAAGAGAATGTAATTATGATACTATGAAAAGGAAAAATACAAATTAAATTGCACAACTGCCATAAATAAACTAGAGAATCAAATTTCTAAATTGTACAAATGCTCTATCACATAAATAGAATAAGACACTTAAGAGAGGGTAATTATTATGCCACACTTTGAACAAGAAACAAAATAAATTGCACCACAGCACAACTGCCATCTAAAGCCTGACTCTTCTTACCTTCCTTGATGCAAAGTCATTGATCTTTTATTATTTATTTTATTTTATTTTTTATTTTTATTTATTTCTTTATTTATTTATTCTTATTTTTATTTTTATTTTTTTTGCAGGCGCTCATGCCGCCCCTCCACAAATGCCGCCCTGTGCGGCTGCCCATATTGCCCATATGAGGAACCGCCACTGTTGGAGAGGACTGAGAGGGGCAGGTGTTTTACTAAAACGTTCTCTGATACACCGTTAATGTCCATATTTAATTTGATGAAGTTTATTCTCGCTGTTTTGGCGTGTATAAACGAACATGAACAGACAAACAGACAGACATCATCATTATTATCATCATCATCATCGTCCCCTGCATATATATATATATATATATATGTTATAGGTTGATCTATTGAGCGAATGACCATTACTGATTTGAAGAATTACGACGTAACATATTTTACTCGTCAGTCAGACAAACAAACGCTTTTAGAGCTTGGCTCGGAAATCTATAACGCAACGCTTTAACCCTTTCTCCGCTGAGCTTCAAGTTTGCGCAAACAACAATAAGTTCGTCAACCCTATTTCGTAAAAGATTGTTACTGACGATCCAAACGAGAAGTTTTTCCTCCTTTCTAGCAAAGAGTTTCACTGATATACGTTTGGAATGGGTATAGAGTTCAAACCTATTAATCAGATTGGATTAACAATGGCTGTTATACTTTAAACTAAACAAACACTTTGCATTAAAGAAGTAGATAAGGTACATTTGGGCGGGGAACGATTTAAATGGGAAATCGTTTGGGAGGGAGACGATTTAAATGGGAAATCGTTTGGGAGGAAGACGATTTAACTGGGATATCCATCTTATTAGATACACTCCCTTAACCGATGGTACATAGTTTACGGTCGGGAGCTATGGAATGGTAACGTCTTTATATAATGAACTCCTAACAATAATAATAATAATGAAGACGTTAGGTACACGAACGAAATCAATTTTATAATGTCGATGTTCGACCTTATCATTGCAAGTATATGGATTTCAAATTCCAAGCTCCATTTCAGATTTTCAATGAAAATGACTGATCTAACTTAACCAAACTAATCTAACCTAACCAAACCTAACCTAGCGTAACCTAATCAGATATAATGTAACCTAGCATACCACAAGTTAACCTAACTTGACCTAATTTAAATTTTTTAATATCGACATTATGCATATCGACATTGTTCGGTACCCGGATGAAGATACAATAAAAACAAATCTGTATTTGAGAAATAAAGGTTTTGATATAAATTTTTTTATTTTTGTGTTCCTTCAGTGTAAAATCTGTGTCAGCTGTCTCTGCTTTAACCCTTAAACCATACCAGGGGTAGTTGTGTACTCCAGTACCCCGGGTAACTTTAATAATGGGTAGGGATTAAGGGTTAAAAATCGAGAGTACAAATACATAGAAAACAAAGACTTCTGCAACTTTCTATACATAGAAATATTATCTTCTATTGTTCTCAATTATTCAAAAAGAAGTTTCGAAGATCATTCCTTCTATCTAAAGAAGGTTCGAAGATCATTCCTTCTATCTAAAGAAGGTTCGAAGATCATTCCTTCTATCAAAAGAAGGTTCGAAGATCATTCCTTCTATCTAAAGAAGTTATTTATCATTAAAAGAAGATATTATATAATCTGACAAAAAGTTTTGATACCCAAAAGAAGGAAAAATTTCCCTAGAATACACTCTCAAAATGAAGTTATAAGTTCTAAATTTAGAAGGCTTTATTTTGAGTGTAGAATGAAAGTTACTCTGCAAGAAATAAAGTATTTAATGAGTACATTGATAGTAGGTCGAAAGCGGGTGGAGTCTTCTTGGCATGCGAGGACCTCTGAAACTAAATAAATACAGAAAGTAAGTCTACATTTGCAAGGATTCAAGAATACCTTACCCTTTACTCTCACTGTACCTTCAGGCGGCCTACCAACTGCACTTTTTTAAATATCAGGTTACAGACATGGGCAGGAATGTATTTGAAAATACTTAAATATGTATTTAAACACAAATGTATTTAAATACATGTATTTATAAATACTTTTTGGAGAGTATATTTAATTATGTATTTAAATACTTTCGAAAAGTATTTAGTATTTGTAAATACCTGTTTTTAAATACATTTTTAAAATATTTTTTTGTGAACTGTTCAATTTTGCAAGGATGTACAGTACTAACCACCCAGTATTTAACTGGTACCACAGAACACAGTAAAACATTTTTCAAGGTGCTCGTGCTTCCAGAAAGTTCCAGGCTCAGCAGGCTGGAACTTTCTGAAAGCACCTTGAAAACTGGAACTTCCAGCCTGCTCTAGTGGCGATTGTCACAGACTCACAGCTGCAGTGCGGCAGCCGACAGTCTATCCTGAGGCATCGTCATATGTGGTTGTGTAAAGTTCAGCGCTAACTGTGCAATTAGCCTCAGCCTATTGATCATATTAGACGAGGACCACATTTATAACATGGCTGCAGCAAGTGGAAGTGGTGGTTAAGAAGGTGGTAAAATAGAAGTTGTTGATGGTGGAAGTGAAACTAAAAATAGCGAATCACACCTGCACCCACTTTTTGGTGGAAAATATTTCCGAATAACTTCCAAAGACTTTATGTCTTCTGTGACACAAAACAATTGCAGCGTCTACTTCTGCGACTTCTCGATTTTATTTGACTCTAAGCTGATGTTAGTGATTTTATGTGCCTTTTGAAAAGTATCTAAATTGTATTTGAAATGTATTTAAATACATTTTAGGAGTAATGTATTTAGTATTTAAATACTTTCTGAAAACTTGAATTTTATTTAGTATTTAATTACTTTTATTTTCAAGTAATGTATTTATTATTTAAATACATCTAAAGTATTTATTGCCCATGTCTGTCAGGTTATAACATAAATTCTGCTCGATTAGAAAACGGACGATGATAATGGAATAACCTCAAGATAATGTGAAATATGATAGTTTTAGAAATGTTGCAAAATACACGCGGCGACAGGTTCGCACAGGTTTTATCACGATACAGAATGATACAGAATGACTTAAGTTAGTGTAGGATTAGGCTAATGAATATTTTCCCTTGTGTTTTTCATACAGTTACAACGCCACCCCTACGATATTATAGTAATTGAAAAAACATGGAGCCCACGAAAAAGCATATTCGACATGTGATGCTGTATGAGTTCCATAAAGGATCTAACGCTAGTGAATCCACAAAAAACATTCAAAGAGTTTATGGAAATGATGTGAGCGAATGGATGTGTAGGAGATAGTTTGAGAAGTTCAGAAATGGAGACTTCAGTCTGAAAGATTATTTATCAACGAACAGGATGGCCAAATGAGTTAGATGAAGAGTTGCTGAAAGCAAGAGTGGAGGAAAACCCAACAGTAACTGTAAGAGAACTTGGCCTGCAACTCGGCGTTAGCCATATGACCATTCATCGTCATTTGAAGCTGTTAGGAAAAGTAGTGAAGGTTGGAAAATGGGTTCCGCATGATTTGTCACAAGCGAATCTTCAACATCGAATCGATATTTGCACATCACTGCATTCTCGGCAACTGCAGGCACCGTTTTTGAATCGGGTCGTCAATGGGGATGAAAAATGGGTCCTCTGTAACAATATTAAGCGTCGACATCAGTGGCTTAGCCGTGAAACAAAGCCTGAACCCCAACAAGGAATGGACCCCATCCAAAGAAAATTTTGCTATACGTTTGGTGGGATATCAGGCACGTATCCAGGATTTGCTGGATTTTCATCAATCAACTATACTACTACAATGTAACATGCTTAATATCACGTTCTCGGTGTAGGATGAAATGATAATGAACGTCTTTTGCATTAGTGCTTTTTAGCATATTAACATGTTTTATTATTTGAAAACTTGCTTATGTCATTGTTTTTCCACCGATGTAACAACAATTGATTATTAGAAAACCGTGATAATAAGCAGTTTCTTTAGTGATATTAAGCAAGGCATTTTCCATGTGTTGAATATCAGTCGTACGTGGTTTATCAAATATAGTAATATCAACCGAGTTATGATCCAAAGCGATGTGATATAAACGGGTTACACTGTGTACTTTTTCAAATAGTTCATGCTAGCTCAATACGATCAAAGGACAGGTAAACATACAGATTTATCGCAATTGGGATTAATTTTTATTAAATTTGACAGCGAAATCAATATTTATAAGTTACGTAATCTAACGGCCTGGCAAGTTTATATACAGGGAAATGATTACACACTACAGATATACATACTCAATTGCTCAAGTGTATACAGTCAGGTAGACACAAAACTAGCCTATAAGAGAGTATTAGATCATTTGACCAATAAATCAACAGCCAAAGTAGAACCGGGAGTTGTGACGTTACGGACACACTTTTTTTTATCACAAAACTAGTGCAGCGATTGTTGTGCGATAATTTCTTTGGTTTCTAGTGTTATTCCAGCATCATGTTCAATCGTCTCGCTTTTTTACGAGCAAATCTATCCAAAACTCCGTCTGCATCGCTTAAACACAAATTGTCTGATTCTAATGTTAACATAGAGTTGAGTTTAAGAAATACTGTATGTACATATCATAAGAATACACATTCATTAATACTTCAAGCATAAATAGTATCAATACATGTGATTGTTACGCATAGATTACATAATTATGAATCAACCACGCATTAAACAAATAGTTCAGATGTCAAAATACATAGTGAATAGATTTAATTTTTTAATAAATGTACATCATTTATATTGATAGAAAATTATGCACAACTATGACTAATTTATTGATAAAACTATCATACCACGTATAATTAGGTCAACCTAAACCTTGATAACCAATTATTGCAAAAGCTGGCATATACTTTTAAATTAGTGTCTAAATTATTTTCAATTTATATAATTCAGTACTAATCTGCACTTGCACAATTATTATAAACGCTAAAATTTGCTAATGTATTGGGTGCCAGTATTAAACTGACACCCTGATATATAGTTACAGCCCCATTGACAACATTAGATTTTTAACAACACTGTAATACCTCCATATAACCTAGCCTCAAAAACAATGTTGATTTTTTAAAATCAATTGACATAATGTTCTACATATTTTATGCTATATTTCTTTAAATGCATATTATAAACTATTATCTTTTGTAGTGCATTCTTAGCATTAGAAATGTGATGCCCTAAATCTTGACATTCACTTCTAACATCTCTACTACATCATTTTTGGTGATGATATAGTACACAACTGTGGTGTTTTGCTAAATTGCATCGTAAATGTTTCTCAGTATGCATAAAATAATATAAGTCGTTGAATAAAATAATTAATAAAATAATTCAACCAAATTCAACATAATTCAACATAATTCAACATAATTCAATCAAATTCATAATTCAACCAAACATAATAAAATAATTCGGCGAAACATAATTGTTGGATAAATGTACATTGTCAATTCTGACAAAAAAAACATCGAATCAACACTCAAATTTAAACCAGCGTTGCCAGTGAATAGCCAGATATGCCATCCATATTAACCTGACTTACCTGACTTTTTGAGCTATTTTCATCGGATGATTTTTAGATATAAACACATTAATATATCTATATGTTAATAAAATAACTTGGTGATATTTATGCCATAAAAATCAGCATGGAAATAGCTATATAATTTTTTTTTTGTCTTAAATTAGAATGGTATAAGTTTTTTATAACGAAATGAAACTTTTGATGATGAATTTTACATGTTAAGAGTCGGGCTAATTACAGGCTTCTAGCGATTTTTTTTTTTACAATTTTTAATTGATGATGTTTTCTTAACCGGACAATCGAACAAATCTGTAATTTGATCAAATGCACTTATAATGATTACCTATTTAATATTTACATACAATTAATATTTTACATACAATATGTTTTCTAGTCCAAGGTGGGGCGACCGCCTCCTTCGCCCCACCTTGGATACGTCCCTGTGAGATATGCAAGGAATTATTCATTTTGAGCTTCTGCCAGATAACCAAACAATCACAGCTGAAGTCTACTGCCAACAACTCCAACGATTGAAGATGGCACTACAAGAAAACCGTCCTGCATTAATTAATCGCAGAGGTGTTCTATTCCACCAGGATAACGCGCGCCCTCACACTACTCGAATCACCACTGCCGAATTGGAGGCATTTGGTTGGGGAAAAATGCCTCATCCACCTTATTCTCCGGACATCGCACCTTCAGACTACCATTTATTCAGAAGTCTGCAACACCACCTAGATGAACAAAAGTTGCAATCCAGGGAAGCTATCGAAAATGAAGTGTTCGCTTTTTTTAACTCGAAACCAAGGGATTTCTTCGAACGTGGCATAAAAAACTTTTCTACAGGTGGGAAGAGGTTATCGAAAAAGAGTTGAATTATATTGATGATTAATTTGTCATTATGTCATTTAATTTTTGTTGTGAATAAAATAAAAATTCAAGCAAATTTGTCCTTATAATCCTTTAATTTTTGTTCTGAATGAACTAAAAAAATCGAGCAGAATATATGTTACAACCTTATACTTTTAATTCAGCCTACATTTAGTCTCTATTCTCATTTCCAAAGTGGACACAGGTGACAGTTTTTAAGTCTTTTTAATTTCTCTTCTCAGATTTTTGTAACATTTAAAGATCGATCATTGAGGTTTTTATACAGAATATATTCGTGTATGTAACTACAGTTAAATTGACATTTAGAGTTTAGTGAAAAGTAAAGACATTATTTAAAACAGCAAATTATTAATTTTAGTTAATGTCATTACGAAGAAATATCAATGTAGTTTCTAAAGTTAGGTATTATTTAAAAGAACTGTGAAATACGAGGCAGCGTCACCTTCCATGACAAAATTTTTTTACGTACATTTACGAAGGATCTTGATATTTTTATTCAGTAATTTAGATTCAGTATTTAAAATATAATTCAGTTGGTTAATAGAGATTGGCACGAACTTAAATTAGATAAGTATATTTTTTTCTTTAAAGAAAGCGGTAATTTGACACATGAAATAAAGTTTTAAGATAAATGAAAGGATAGGATATGGGGGAGAAAGGTGGGATCTCAGTAATTTACAGTAGATTCAGTATTTAAAATATAATTCAGTTGGTTAATAGAGATTGGCACGAACTTAAATTAGATAAGTATATTTTTTTCTTTAAAGAAAGCGGTAATTTGACACATGAAATAAAGTTTTAAGATAAATGAAAGGATAGGATATGGGGGAGAAAGGTGGGATCAATGAAAGAAAGCCACCCCCAGCCTTTTTTTAGTTAGCTTTATAAGGCTAACTAACGAAAATATCACGACCTAACCTAACCAATCGTTAGGTCAACTGTACGCCCTTGACCATTGGTTAGGTTAGGTCGTTATATTTTCGTTAGTTAGCCTTAAAGCCAACTAAAGAAGGCTGGGGGTGGCTTTCTTTCATTGATCCGAAAGGTGAATAGGGAGAGAAGCTAATACCTATCCAAGATTTTCCTTTTGGATTGAATACGAAAATTTCTGTAAGAAGCTTTCGGTCTTAAATTATTCCAGATATCGACTTCTTCGTATGAGAGGGATCTCCTTAACGTTTCAATTTTGGGGTCACCTGAAGATCAGGGCCCCCAGCCTTCGTTAGTTAGCCTTATAAGGTTAACTAACGAAAATATTACGACTTAATCTAACCAATCGTCAAGGGCGTACAGTTGACCTAACGACTGATTAAGTTAAATTGTGATATTTTCGTTAGTTAGCCTTATAAGGCTAACTGAAAAAGGCTGGGGGCCTTGATCTTCAGATGATCCAAAAGGTTTTCTTTAATCCCTCGAAGTATATTCTTTGTATTTTTCGATTAGTTCCAGTGGACATCGCTTGTCAAGAAGAAAACCGTTTCAGCTGCTCTCTAGTTACTATCGGATTACTGTATATGTACTTTTGAATTACTTACTATTTTACAGGATATGGTTATCCCTTTTCGTCCGCTCGGATCCAATGTACACACAGCCAAAAGTTTTTAGAGTGTATATTCGAATCCCTGAAACGTCATATTTTAATGACCCGCGCAAGTTGGATTTGCTTATACAGGGTGTACATAAAGTCAGGATCTATTTTTGTGAAGCACTCGGAAATTATATGGAATTCAATCATAAAATGATAAAGTGGTAACATTTATTAAATAATTAAGAGTAGGATTCGACGTGACGCCTATCAGTATCCCTGCACAGCTCAAATCGTTCCGCAGCATTTCTAAACACTTCTGGAGCATTTGCGGGGTTATGTTATCTGCAGCAGTTCGTATACGTGTACGTAAGTTTTCAAGACTCGTAATCTTCGTCTGATAGACGTGCGATTTGATAAAGCCCCATGCAAAGAAATCTAAAGGGGTTAAATCTGGTGATCTCGCTGGCCAAGGTCTTTTGTTGCTTCCGCGTCCGATCCAGCGATTTGGAAAACGTCCATTTAGATAATCCTGAACAATTTTGGCATAGTGACAAGGAGCACCATCATGTTGATAGACGACGGTACTAACAATCCTATCCCCGTCGTCTATCAACATGATGGTGCTCCTTGTCACTATGCCAAAATTGTTCAGGATTATCTAAATGGACGTTTTCCAAATCGCTGGATCGGACGCGGAAGCAACAGACCTTGGCCAGCGAGATCACCAGATTTAACCCCTTTAGATTTCTTTGCATGGGACTTTATCAAATCGCACTCTATCAGACGAAGATTACGAGTCTTGAAAACTTACGTACACGTATACGAACTGCTGCAGATAACATAACCCCGCAAATGCTCCAGAATGTGTTTAGAAATGCTGCGGAACGATTTGAGCTGTGCAGGGATACTGATGGGCGTCACGTCGAATCCTACTCTTAATTATTTAATAAATGTTACCACTTTATCATTTTATGATTGAATTCCATATAATTTCCAAGTGCTTCACAAAAATAGATCCTGACTTTATGTACACCCTGTATATTCATAATGAACGTTCTGTTTTAATTAAGGAAATCATACCAACAACCAAGTAAACCATTCAGTGAACCTGAGACATGATAACTTTTATTCCAAAAGCCCTTACTTCAAAATTGGGATTACCTGAAGATCAGGGCCCCCAGACTTCTCTAGTTAGCCTTATAAAGTTAACTAACTAAAATATCACGACCTAATCTAACCATCCGTTAGGTTAACTGTACGCCCTTGACGATTGGTTAGGTTAGGTCGTGATATTTTCGTTAGTTAGCCTTATAAAGCTAACTAGAAAAGGCTGGGGGGGCCATGATCTTCAGGTGATCCCAACCTTTTAGTATACTCTCAGTGTACTTTCGGTTTACTGAGTGTACTCTTAACATACTTTATCCCCAGAGTAAATTTAATCTTTTGTTTCCCCTCGGATCTGAGGTACACGCAGTGGACAGTTTTTATTATTGATCTTGTGCGTTCTCAGTTGGTTTTAGCATCCATTATGATTCTGACAAATTTTTTCACGTGTTTAAGGGAAAATATTATAATAGCTTGTAACGGATGTATATAAAGTAACGCAAGTGAAGAGACAAATCTGACTTGAATTATACTAAAGCAAGTGAACATGGACAAGTAATATATATATTACATGTACTTTATAACAACTGTATATTCGATAATAAGGTTATAAGGTTTATAAGAGGTGTTGAAAATGTTTTTACGAGTTAAAAAACAAGTTGAAACTAGTTTTAACAAGTTAAAATCGGATTTGTCTCTTCACTTGCGGTACTTTATACACACACACACACACACCCTGTATTTCCCAAAAATGCTTTGTTTTATAGGGTATGAGGGGTGTACAAGGGTGTAATATAGACTGAACAGTGAGCAGTATATACTTTGGAATGTGGTGATTTAATCTAAGCAAGATATAAGCGAACGCTGACAGTTTATTTAATGTGTTCGATGTTCCCTTTGAATGACGTTTTTCATCTAACATTACACCTAATGCTTTCATCTCTGACACTCTATCAATTATAGTATTATCTTTACGTACATTTAAATATATATTCTGTTTTCTATTTGTTATTACGAAGAACCATCAATGTAGTTTCTAAAGTTAGGTATTATTTAAAAGAACTGTGGAATACGAGGCAGCGTCACCTTCCATGACAAAAATTTTTTACGTACATTTACGAAGGATCTTGATATTTATATTCAGTAATTTAGATTCAGTATTTAAAATATAATTCAGTTCGTTAATAGAGATTGGCATGAACTTAAATTAGATAAGTATATTTTTTCTTTAAAGAAAGCGGGAATTTGACACATGAAATAAAGTTTTAATATAAATGGCCAGAAAGAAAATGAGAGATGAAGACACAGATAGAAGGATAGAAACCGAAGAAGGGCAGTTTAGAAATTAAGATTTCTGCGACTCTATCAAAGCTTTTCATATTTCTAACGCAATACGTTTCATCGAAGTCCCGAAAGAAGGCTGACTAAGAGTCAGAGATATGCAAGAGGATCGCCAGTAGAGCGTCCCTTTTAGGACCCATACTAACGATCTGAAAGAAGATAGTGAGTAGAGGGGTGATTAAGAATCTTCCTATGAAGGATAGATTAAAAAACTATATAAAGGCAGTTAGACGATAGTTGGATGGTTGAGAGTGGTCACTCTACTTTGGGACAGGCTGAATGAAAGCAGGAAGAAAAAATACCAAATGAAAGACAGAGACAAAAGAGTTTGCCTAGTCAGGGTGTAAGCACAGGAGCATAGTTCTTAAAAACAACAAGAGGGATCCCATCAGTACTGTACTCCTTCCTAGAGTTGAGCCCAGATAGGGCAAAAAAATCTTTGGAATAGATTCTAATTTTATTTATAATTAAGTCGGAGGGAGGAGGAGGTGGAGGAACAGCACCTGAATCGTCCAGGGTTGAGCTGGAGGTGAAAGTTTGAGAGAAGAGTTCAGCTTTATCAGGAGGAGAGACGGCAACTGAACCGTCAGAATGGAAAAAAGGAGGGAAAGAAGAAGTAAAGTTGTTGGAGAGGTTCTTGGGTAGGTGCCAGAAAGAGTGAAAAGAATTAGAATAGATAGATTTTCACATTTTTGTCTGATGAATGAATTTCTGGCGAGTCGAAGAACAGATTTTACACGATTTTGGACAAAAATATACGTAGAGTGAGACGGTGATGGTACGTTCTAAAAGCCTCCTCTCTGTTGCTGTAGCATTAAAACAAGCAAAGTTAAACTAGGTTTTTTGGCATTCGTAGCAGAAAAGAATGCGGAATGTACGCCCTCACGCCCGAGAGAATCACCCCTGGAATGTGCTCAGCGCAATCCGGGGAGATAAGGTTCAGCCACAGAAGTAGTAATCATTTCATGGGAAATCAGAGAAGTACTGCGTAACGGCCTCCCAATTGGCGGCGCCGAAGTGCTCTAGGAGCATCGAAAGGCTGAATTGGAGCGATAGGACAAGAAACTGATATAAGATTGTGGTCGGAGGAGCCCAACGGGAAAAATGTTTGATAGAGTAAAAAAAGGATGAGTGGCGAGAAATAATCCAAAATATTGGGTCTGTTTCAAAGGCGATCGGGGATACGAGTAGGGTGCTGTACACTTTGCTGTAACGTAACAAAGGCATCTTCCGCTGAAATTTTCTTCTTGAAGCAAAAATAATAACAATAATAATAATAATAATAACAATAATAACAGTAATACTGGTAATAATAATAATAATAATAATAATAATAATAATAATAAAGCCTGTTTAATTATCAACGGTAATATTGAGAACGTATTATATTTCGTTATTTCCAGATATAAATACTTATATCGTCGTGATATTTTGCTGCGAGGTAGAATATGAACAGTATGCGAGAAGCAGGAAGTAAGATTTAGAAATTACATTAGTCTGGAATTAGGTGTGGGCAGATCAATTGTATTTAATGGATTGAAGATAGGGAGCGGAAGAAAACTGAATACAGTTTGAAAACTATCAAGAAGATGAAACAATAAATAATGAAACAATTCCAATTACAGAGATAACAATCCTTTCACCACTGCTTGCAGTGAAGAATAAACTTCAACTGCCAATTGCCTTACCTTTGAACCTTATGTTGTTTCGTGTGTTGGTCTCTCTTCACACGGAGGTCAAGCTGGTGGCCCCGCCTTCAGAACAATTCGTAAAGCTCATTGCAAGCTCATCATCGGAGATAACCTTGAACATAACAATGTTACACTTCCTTGCAACCCTTCTCTCCTTTCCACCATTCCTTTGCACCCACCCCTTTATTCTTATGGTTACCATGGTAACTAGAAGAAAAGAAAAAATATCAGCGACAATAACAACCACAGCAACATATATATATATATATATATATATATATACACGGGGTGTCCCATAAGTCCGGCATCGGAGATCCGACAAAACCCCCACACGAAAAAAAAAACACCAACAAAACACCCGGCGACAAAACACCCCGACAAAACACCCACACGAAAAAAACCCACCGACAAAACCCCCGGCGACAAAACACCCACCGAAAAAAACCCCAGCGACAAAACCAGGGCCCCCAGCCTTCGTTAGGTAGCCTTATAATCGTTTTTCTTTTTCTTTTTCCTTGTGGGTTTGCAGCATATATATATATATATATATATATATATATATATATATATATATATATATATATTATATTGACGATTGGTTAGGTTAAGTCGTAATATTTTCGTTCCATCCATAAACCATACATTCTTCTGTAGCAAACACAATGACTCGATTCCTGGCTTCAATGCCACTATCGTGAAAAAGAAAAGGCTTAGTATTTTCTCTACCAGTCATAGCCCAATCACCTGAGATTTGTACTGTAAATCATTTAAAGATACTGGATCTTTAGGTCGTCCTTCGTGACGCTTTCTTTGAACATTTCTTTTTACTGTACTTAATTTTCCCATAGCAAGTCTTCCTTCTTGAGTCATGCTTTCCAATGAATCCGCGACAACGCGACTAGTATCTCCTTTGTTTGATTTGGCCTGTTGATAGAGGGATGCACGCACTTTCGCTGCCTCTATTGATCCTTCATCTCTCTCATGATTATGCTCTATACTTGAAATGATATCGGTTATTTCTAAATTAGTTGTTATTTTACCGTTACATCCAAACGCTGCTCTTCTAGCACACTCCCACCGCTTTGTATTAGAACTAGTGGATTTTTTAGTATACATATAGCCATTATAACACAGCTTTTCGCCACCTTTATTATTCCGAATGACTTCCATGATGGGTAAAAACGGAAAGAAAATATAATTTGCGGTGAAAATTTCAGAGACACTGCTGCAGTGAAGCTTATTCAGAAACTGAAACTGGAATTTCTCAAAACCTATAACCTAGACTCTGTCACCTTGACCTTGAATTTAAATACACATTATATATTTATGTTTGTGAGTGGGGGTTTTGTCGCATTACCCTATTTCGGGGGTTTTGTCGGTGGGGTTTTGGTCGCCGGGGGTTTTGTCGCCGGGGGTTTTGTCAGTGGGTTTTTTTCTTGTGGGGTTTTTGTCGTACATTCGTCCCATAAGTCCGGCATCATAGGAGAAATTCCTATTTTTCTATTTCTACAGGCCATAATGTGTGTGAGCAAGGAAGGACGAATCCAGATAATTCTACTCATAGGAAATCGGAATCAAAGAGAGGCCGCTGCTGAATTTAACAGACTGCATCCAGACCGCGAGCCAATAACACAGAGTTGTGTTAGCAGACTTGTTGCAAAGTTTAAGGAAACAGGATCCATAGAAGATAAACCACGCAGTGGACCTTCAAGGAGGTCCACTGACGATGATACAGCGACTGCTATCCTGGCTCATTTTAACAGAAGTCCGAATAAGTCTCTTCGGCGATTGTCCGCCGAGACAGGAGTGTCGAAAAGTAGCATCCATCGCATTCTTCAGGCTCACAAATGGCATCCATATAAACTTCAGATCCTACATAAATTAAGTGAAGATGATCCCGACCGGGGGATGGAATTTTGTGAATGGGCTACGGAACAATATGCTCGGGATGCCAATTTCCCGTCCACCATTCTGTTCAGTGACGAGGCTGTTTTTTATGGAATGTTGAGGTAAATCGACAGAACACCCGCTACTGGTCTCAAAACAACCCTCACTGGTATACCTCTTCAAAAGAACAAGTTGCATCTCGGGTGATGGTATGGTTTGGCATTTGGAAGGATCGCATCATAGGCCTCCTCTTTTTAGATGAACATGTCACTGGAGGCACCTACAGATGTATGCTCAAGGAAGAAGCATTTCCCAGTGTCTTGAACGAAGAAGGAAATTTCCCAACATGGTTCCAGCAAGACGGCGCTCCTGCACATTACAGCACCCAAGTAAGGGAATACCTCTACCAACAATTCCTGGTCATTGGATAGGACGTCGAGGGCCTGTGGAATGGCCAGCTAGAAGCCCGGATCTCACGCCACTAGATTTTTATCTCTGGGGCCACTTGAAAGCGCTGGTATAGCAGAGAAAATTAGGAGTGTTGAACATTTGCGGCAGCGCATTATTGGGGCATGTAACACCATTACTCCTGACATCATTCACCGTGTGCTTGCTGACTGGGTATCACGTCTGAATTTGTGTATTGAAAACAATGGTGGACATATTGAGCACGTTCTGTAAATAAAAGCTTTTGTTTTGCCTTTTTTTATTATTTTTCCTATGATGCCGGACTTATGGGACACCCTGTATATATTCCTTTCTTGTTGTTCTGGTTGACATTGCAATATTTCTTGGTCATCTAAAATTATGAGCTGGGAACTGAATGCAAATGATTGTAATCATCCAAAACCCACCCATACTACTGTCCATATTTTGCCGGAGGACAGGTGTGGATGAATAGATTACTGAAATCTGGTTATTTTCTTTAACGAAAATGTTTTCTGTCACTCAAATCATGACGAAGTTGATTACCGATGCCTAAACAATACAACATACCCAAGAGAGAATAAGGAACAAAGGAGTGGCCACGTAATTGTTGAAGGTAATGCTCCAGCAGTCCAGGCGGTAACCTAACGCTATCCAGAATGTAAAAATTTTCACGAGTGAAGGAGAATAAATCTTTTATTTTCCAGAGGCAATCGTCAATTGAGATTCTTCACTGGACGAGAAGAGGCTGGAGCCTAAATTCCATTGAAAACCTTTTGGGGATAATAGTCAATGAATGGCAAATGAGGCAAAAGAAATCTTCAGACGAATCCTACCTTCAGGCACTGGAAGTATGAGAAGGTGTCAGAAGACGCAGGCAACACTTGATAACTGAATAAAATCAATGTGAAGTGAGTTTGCGTATTGGTAAAATATAAAAGAAGGATAAAAAATTAAATGACTCACAAATGTAATTTGTTAACATTGTAGTGATTTTTAAATTAGTATTAAACTACTACTACTACTACTACTACTACTACTACTACTGATAATAATAATAATAATAATAATAATAATAATAATAATAAATAGGGAGAATAACAGCACAATAAGAAAAGGATTTATTAGAAGCAAGACCTTTCGCTTAATCTAGGGTCTTCATCATGTGCAAGTGAAAAAGGAGAGAAGTAGATTGTAAATTTATGAGGCAAGATGGAACCGGAGGTGAAGTGTGGATTAGAGAAAAGGTAAAAAAAAAAGGATTAAGGCAAAACATAGAAAATGAAATAAGTATAAAATGCATTTGATTTGAAATATATAAAAAATTGAATTAGAATTTAATAACAAAATGAATAAACGTAAATATAACAAGTCCAAAAGATGTACTAGTAATTAATCACAGTAGAGCAGGGGTTTCCGACCATTTTAGGTCGATGTACCACTATAATTTTCTAAGTACCACAGTCGGAAAGGTTGCGGGTATTCATCTACAACTAATATTCTTTAAATACCTTATCATGAAATTAATTATCGATCAACAAACTGTGTATTAAAACTCGCTTGCGTATCATCTAAAAGAGCTCCGCGTAGCACAGGTTCGAAATCGTTGCAGTAAACAATAGCGGAGTGGCAAGTAATGAAACGTGATGTTATGAAATGTTTTTTTTTTAGAATTTAACAGTTGAATTTGGAGATGATGCACTGTTAAAGTAGAAATCAGAAATCTTTCGTTACTGATGGATAAATTTATTCCCGCTCAAAGGTTTAAACTGCCTTTATTCGAATTTAAAGGTTAGAATTTTCGAGCTGTGGCGAAAAAAACAGAAATACTACTCAATTCGATGCACCCAGGTACTGTCCACTTTGCTGGTGAAATTTACTCTAATTTTTTTTCAATGCCTTCAGAAATATTGTGAACAAGGTGGGCACCAGGTGATTGGTTAAAATAAGGGAGATAATTGATTAGAGCTGATTCAAATGTCGTGCGGGATTAGTAACTGGGTAATTTGAAAACCAGTCGATAGGATGATTGAATGTGGGTATATGTTTAAATACGTATATGTTTAAAAAAGTGCATTGCTTTCTGTTCCGTTTCTAGCTGCACCCTTGAGTTCAGCGACTATTGTTTGCGAAGTACGGCTAGTCTCACCAGTATATATTTGGATCAATTCTTAGAGGGAATAACGACTGCTCCATGGTGGTCGTTGTGAGAGAGTGGATTTGTCTTTTTCCAGAAAACTGCCTAACCCCGCAAATGGTAAGTTTTTACTCTATGAATACAATGCTAATTCATATATTTTTAGAAATTTATTATGGCCATTTACTATATTAATAAAATGCTTATTCACTATCAATCGCCCTTGACGGTTGGTTAGGTTGGGTCGTGATATTTTCGTTAAAACTAACGAAAATATTACGACTTAACCTAACCAATCGTCAATATATATATATATGGGATGACTTTCACAATTAAACACGTGAAATGAATGAATGCTGCAAACCCACAAGGAAAAAGAAAACGATTCCAAGGCCTTTCGTGTATTCAGAGCTACACCTCGTCAGGGAATATATATATATATATATATATATATATATATATATATATATATATACAAAACAACGAAAATATCACGACTAAACCTAACCAATCGTCAATGGTGATTGACATTGAGGGCTTATTAAAATTGCTGGGTATAACGGAAAAGTACCCATGGTAGTTAAGTTAAATTAAATAAATAAATTCTAATATAAAATAAAATTACAGGAATTTTAGTTAGTTTCCATTGGGTAAATACGAACGGGACTAAATCCATAATAAACTTAATTTATATTTAATTTAAATTTAAAAAATGGAGGGAAACAATTGCCAAAAGAAAGATAAATTAGCTCTTCAAATTGATGAAATTCCGTCAATCTGTGGAAAGATAGGATGGAAAGTTGTCCTTCAAAACTGGATGAGACCGACAGGAGGATTGGAGCTATTGAAGAATAGGGACCCCAGCCTTCTTTAGTTAGGCTTATAAGGCTAACTAACGAAAATATCACGACCTAACCTAACCAATTGTTAGGTTAACTGTACGCCCTTGACGATTGGTTAGGTTAGGTCATGATATTTTCGTTAGTTAGCCTTATAAAGATAACTAAAGAAGGCTGGGGTCCCTATTCTTCAATGGCTCCGGAGGATTTTCTACAAAGTGATGGAAATATGGCTTTCTGTGCGTGATAAAAATGTTTTGCGTCATTCTAGAATTTATTAAACTTGCCCTAAAGGTAGAATGGTACTCGCTTTGGAGTAATGATGCTCCTTTGATGTACTGAATTCATACCACTTTTTAGTTTCAATGTACTGATCAAAAACATTTACAAAAACATGACATAAAATTTAATATAACAAATATAATTTCTGAAAATTAGACGAAATATTTCTGTTACAAGTTCACAAATATTGTCAAGTGTTATTACATTATCAGTCTTAAACATATTTCAGTGATGTTCATTTCAATAAATTCAAGGGTGATGTAAAACTTTTAGCCATAGCTGTAAGAGACTTTCACCAAAATGGCATAAAACTGAAGACCATTTCTGTCCTTTTGGGATAATTTTGAAATTGCAATACACATCGAAATATAATTTATATTTAGTATAATGATTATATTGCAAGAGTGAATCTGATTTACTGAATTCAAAATCTTGTGCTGCTCAAATATGACATTAAAATTTTTATGGCGACCAATAATAAAACCTTTTTCATAAAAATACCAAACAATTAAAACAAAATGCAATAATATTCTGGGTTAATTTTTGTATCTATAATGTACCTACCCAAAGAATCAATTCATGTTTTAATTCCTATGCTGTAATCACCATTTTAAATCTACCCAAAGAATCAATTCATGTTTTAATTCCTGTGCTGTAATCACCATATTTAATCTACCCAAATAATCAATTCATGTTTTAAGTCCTTTGCTGTAATCACCATATTTAGTCTACCCAAAGAATCAATTCATGTTTTAATTCCTATGCTGTAATCACCATTTTAAATCTACCCAAAGAATTAATTCATGTTTTAATTCCTGTGCTGTAACCACCATATTTAATCTACCCAAATAATCAATTCATGTTTTAATTCCTTTGCTGTAATCACCATATTTAGTCTACCCAAAGAATCAATTCATGTTTTAATTCCTGTGCTGTAATCACCATTTTAAATCTACCCAAATAATCAATTCATGTTTTAATTCCTGTGCTGTAATCACCATTTTAAATTTACCCAAATAATCAATTCATGTTTTAATTCCTATGCTGTAATCACCACTTTAAATTTACCCAAAGAATCAATTCATGTTTTAATTCCTGTGCTGTAATCACCATTTTAAATTTACCCAAATAATCAATTCATGTTTTAATTCCTATGCTGTAATCACCACTTTAAATTTACCCAAAGAATCAATTCATGTTTTAATTCCTGTGCTGTAATCACCATTTTAAATCTACCCAAATAATCAATTCATGTTTTAATTCCTGTGCTGTAATCACCATTTTAAATTTACCCAAATAATCAATTCATGTTTTAATTCCTATGCTGTAATCACCACTTTAAATTTACCCAAAGAATCAATTCATGTTTTAATTCCTGTGCTGTAATCACCATTTTAAATTTACCCAAATAATCAATTCATGTTTTAATTCCTATGCTGTAATCACCACTTTAAATTTACCCAAAGAATCAATTCATGTTTTAATTCCTTTGCTGTAATCACCATTTTTAAATCTACCCAAATAATCAATTTGTGTTTTAATTCCTATGCTGTAATCACCATTTTAAATTTACCCAAAGAATCAATTCATGTTTTAATTCCTGTGCTGTAATCACTGTATTTAGTCTACCCAAAGAATCAATTCATATTTTAATTCCTTTGCTGTAATCACCATTTTTAATGCTATGAAGTTAACACAAAAGGTCAACATCCAACACCCTTGTATCTGTTTAGTTGGTTACTCTTTTATTTACAACTACGTTTTTGTTTTCTTTTTCATTCGTAAAACCTACGATAAATTCCGTGCAGTACTTGAGTCATTCGTCGAAGTTAAGCCAAAAAACTGCACAAGTCATTCATCACTTGATAAAGTTTAAAAGTTTAAACTTTTTGTTTTGAGAGTTTTTCTTCTTGACGTCCACATTTTCTTCTGAATTTTTACAATATAATTCTTCAGTCCTTTCTGAAATGTGTTTGAGCATGAGAAAAGGACTTAATGTATAGATCACTGATAGAATTTTTTCCAAGGGTAAAAAAAAACTTGCTCGAAATCTGGTCAAATAAACTTTTTTAACAAGAAAAAATAAACTCTACCAACATCCGCTCGCTTTGAACAGAATTTTTTTAAATTTATTTTTCTGGTTTATTTATTTATTTTAGTTAATATTATGTGATTCCTTAAGTTCAATTATTTATTTTAATACTAAGTTTACTTCTCTTTTATAACAGTTTTCAGTATGAATGGAATCTTGAAAGAAAAAAGCTTTTTTTTAAATGGTTTTAAGCATTTGATTCTGTCATATCCAGTGCATTAGAACACTGGAAATGACTCATCTAACAATTATTACATTTTGGGAAAACCAAGTGATTTGGAAGGATATTCAGCTTCGAAGAATTTGTTTACATGTGCCACGGCAGGGGACAGATTCCATAAAAATCCGAGAAGGCGAAGATGGGAAACGAGAGAGAGAGAGAGAGAGAGAGAGAGAGAGAGAGAGAGAGAGAGAGAGAGAGAAGAAAGGAAATGGGAGCCCGAGTAGAGGGAAAATCTACTTGGGTTTAACCGGACGTACTCGGTCACGTTCCTTTAGATGGAAACAAACTCTCATTGTAGGTTAGGGCAGGGGCGGATTAACTGTACTTGGGTGCCTGAGGCTAATTTTATTTCGGGGGCCCTTTTCTGTAGATTTTTATTAACAATACACGTACAGTACGTAGTACATTTAAGGCCTACACGAATTACATGTACGATGCTTAGGCTAATTGAGAAATAAACATAAAAGAACCTCAACACGGTATATTTTGCCGTTTGCTAAAACAAAACTATTAAACAAACTTTACTTTAGGGCCTATAAAATGTAAAATAAAACGGGGAATTTGTTAGTTTGTGTACTTTGTCATATTTAATCAAAGAAGTTTGCCCTTCGAGCTTTCTGGTTTGCGAAATCTCGAATTATATCACTGAAACTCAGTTCCCACAAAATGTCACTTTCTACGTACCGGGTGTTTACAAATGATCTTCCCGATTTTAAACATTTATTATGAAAAGAAACTAGCAAAGCTACAGCGCAAAGCAAGATATACAAATAAAGAACTCAAAAAGTTTTATTTACAAGCTACTGAAGTTCAATATGAGCTCCTTTTGTCGCTCTGCAGACATCAAAATGGTATTCTGTTTTCCCCCACACATTTTGTAACATATCATATTGAACTTTTTTAATAGCCTCGCGTATCCTTTCCTTCAAATGTTCCAAAGTTGTTGCCAGTGTTGGAACAAAAGCTTCATTTTTGACATAGCCCCAGAAGAAGAAGTCAAGGAGGGTTAAATCGGGCGAACGAGCCTGCCAAGGAACGGGCCCCCCACGCCCGATCCAACGATCAGGCAATTGCTCATTCAGGAATGTTGTAACCTCACTGTGGAAATGGGGTGGCGTACCATCCTGCTGAAACCACACATCAGCTTTGTCAAAAAGAATGGACCGTACACTTTTTCAGCGGTAAGAGCACAAAACACGTTAACTTTAGGGGCTATCTCTGACGTGTTCAATATTACAAATAAAAATTTCCTGAAATATTCTTTATATGTATATCTTGTTTTTCGCTGTAGCTTTGTTAGTTTTTCATAAATGTTTAAAATCGGGAAGATCATTTGTAATCACCCGGTACATCAGTGAGAGTATATTCAGCAGTTCTTGTTTCATTTTTTCTCTAGCTTCATCCTTTATCCGCTTCAGCTTTGAAAAGTTGCATGAATTTGGGTTACTACAGCACAGACTTTTTAAAAAATGATATAGTGAGACGCTTCTTTTTACAAATGTTTCAGATCAAAAAATTAAATATAAACAAAATATTTATAAAGATAAGATTTTAGATTAACAATGAAGCTTGCAAAATAATAATCAAGGGCCACTGGCAATATCTGGTATATTAACGCTGAAATAAACTCCATTGAAATTAACACAGTCACCCTCACTTGAATGGATCCACTTTGACTGGGCCCCCCCCCCTCAAACATGGGGACTGAGGCTTCAGCCTCAATTGCCTCAATGATAATCCGCCAATGGGTTTGGGTATTCAAACTCCACAAAGAGACTAGCAGATCCACTAAAACAATGGCAATAGATGCCAACAACGTCAGTACCTTTCACACGACGCGGGGTAGAAACTCACCCATTCCTACTAAGCCATATGCCAGGAAAAAAGAAGAAAAAAATAAACTGGCGAGGGAGAACAAAAGACAAATCATCGATTCTTCTCCTCTAACTCCCTAACTACATCTCTTCTAACTCTTAAATTGTTCATGAAGAAAAAATATTGATCTTACGTTAGAAAATCCACAAAAAAATGTAACTATAAACAAACCATTTTCGTCGGTGTATCTATCGAAACTATACCTGAAATCAGTTTAATTTTGTATCGATATTAATTCCAAGAATTTTTACACGTTCGCTGCGTCTCTACATTTAAAATTTTTAAATTAAATATAACGAATGAATCGAAACCGCTTATCATTCCTTTGGCATTCACTCCGGTTGCCAAACGCGGATCAAATACTTCATAATTTATTGCATTAAATATGAAAATGGGAAAAGTTCATTCACTGACTAACTTCCTGAACTGTGTTTTAATTCAGAACTTAAATCCAGTAAAATTGTTCGCAGTAAAGGACTTCTCTCAATTCTGCAAATAAATTAAAGAAAAAGTTGCATAATGATTATTCAAAGAAATTATAGGATGGCTCTTCCATGTCATATGGTAATGCGCGCATTAACCAAGGACGAGTATTTTCCATACTAAATATAATTTAAGAAGAAAAGTAAATGAATAAAATTCGCAGTTAAAACAAATTTTAGAAACTAGGACGAAAATGTTAATGAAATCTGTGGAGAATAAGCCTCTCTCTCTCCTCTCTCTCTTCTCTCCTCTCTCTCTCTCTCTCTCTCTCTCTCTCTCTCTCTCTCTCTCTCTCTCTCTCTAGTTTAATAACTAATAACTTTAGTTCCTGCGCCAGAGTGGTGTATTGGTTAGCATCGCTGACTACGAATCCATCGGCCCCGGGATCGAGACCCGGTAACGGCAGGCGGCGCGCAGCAAAACCCAGCTGTTCATATTTCCACGCAATAAAAATTGGTTGGTAGATAAATGGGTACCCTGGACAGCTTAGTGATTAAGACGCTGGGCTGCTGATCTGGAGGTCGTGAGATCGAGTCCGGACGAGGACTTTGTAATTTCTGACCGCCCGTGGTGGGGTGTGGTTCGGATTCCATGTTAAACTGTTGGTCTCAGGTGGACTGACAAACTTGACCTTTGTCGGAATGAACAATTCGGGCGGAAGCAAAGCCAATCAACGTTACTAATCTTTTATTTAACCTCTTTTGGACCACTGGGTCGAATATGTACCGTTTCCAATACACGCATTTATAACAACCCTACAAAAAATTCGGTCGTTAAGAGGTTAAGGACGTTCAAATTGTATATATGTAATAATGCTTGTTTAAACCTTTTCACAGTCTTCATGCTATCACTAGTTGTACAATTGTACATATCGTCTTATATGTTATGCATTTTCTCTATAGTACCTTCCGTAGCATGAAAACAAATGTCTTTATCTGCATTCGCCTCCAAGGAAAATATTTAAATTTAATTTTTGAAGGTAAAGCATTTTATTCCCTTATTTACGATCTCTCTTCCAGGTTCCCGCGCAAGTATACATATGGTTTTATTACATTTACTGATAAAATAATGTAGCCATTTATTTTATAGCGCATCTTTTTCTCAATATTTAATACATAAAAATTCGTGTATGTTGAAAACTGGAATATAAAATGGTCCGATGGTCGACCGCGGATGGTCTTCGATGTTTGCGAGATCGCTTAAATTCTGTCTCGTTTGAAATGTCCTCCGAATGGGATTTGTTTCTCGCAAGTGAAATTAACTGAAAGAGATACAAAATGCTGATGTGGTAACAACAAACTACATTAGTTTTCCTCTTCTTAACAATTAAATCAAATTTACGACCATATTTACTAAAATCTTGTATAATAATGGTTGTAAAATGTGTTTAAGTTATTTTTTACAATGATAAATTGTCACGTTATTGTGAAATTCAGAACGTAAATTTAAAATTTTGAAGAAAACTTTTCAACTTACCAATAATGTGGTTGGTTTTAATTAATCTATTTTTAATAAGCTCATTTATTTCTTATTTTTTCAATTTGCCATATTATTTTATTGATTTTAATACAATTAATATTTGCAGTTCAAAGCGTAAAATTAAGATTTTGATGAAAATTTCTTAATTTACTTAATTTTCAATTCACCAATAATGTGGTTGGTTTTTATTAATGTATTTTTAATAAGCTCATTTATTTCTTATTTTTTCAATTTGCCATATTATTTTATTGATTTTAATACAATTAATATTAGTAGTTCAGAGCGTAAAATCAGGATTTTGATGAAAATTTCTTAATTTACCTTTTTCTTTGCAATTTGTCATATTATCTTATTGATTTTAATGGATTAAGTAAAATTTATATTTGCAGTTACCTTTTATTAAAAAACTTCGAAGGAGTCTGTGCATAATGTATTGATCTAATAATAATATATAGATTTGTCTTAGAATAATAAATTGAAATCCTAGAATTAATGACTCGAAGGGAGATAATAAATAGGTATATGGCAACCGCAGGCAAATTGCCAAGACTAGTTTTTGTTTTATTTTACGTAATTTTTAAACGGCATTCAAACTATTCGCATCTTTTCAACTTTCCGATCCTAAAAGATCATTTTTCAGGAGGTAGCTGACAAAATCTCTTGAATAAAATGATCTTTCGAGGACGGATTCCAGGACTTTCGGAAATAAATCGATGACAACGGTTAAAAGCCGGGAGAAAAATATTTCAGTATTATTACCTCGCGATCATTCAACCATATCGTACTTGAGGAAAAGGGGGCGTGATTTTCCTATTAATTTAATAATAAAAAGGGTAATTACGGGGCTATTTACGAAGGTATTTCCATGATGTGGTATAATAAAAGGAACGAGAATCGATATAAAATAAAAAGAGAAAAAAATGCGCACGTTTAGCGAACATTACGAGATAATTTTCGAGTATCTTTGTTCTTGGGAAAGGCAAAATGTTATTTGCAATACAAGGATATCAAAGAGAATTCAAAACAATCTTCTTCCTTTGCAATTTCAATTCCTCACATCGTTATTGAAGCGGGAATTCACTTCAGCATCCCTCAGTTAATGGCCTGCGCAAACTGTCACATGCAGTGCTCTCCGAGAGTATTGGTAGCGAAAGGTCTTGGCTGAATATTGAGTCCGTAGGCCAAGAAGAATTTCTATTCTACATCAGTAAATTAATCTTTGGCTGATAATGTTCCTCCAAAGCAGTTACGAGTAACTAATAAATATTTAGAAAGCACAGTTACAAAATTTCGTTAAAATATAGTTATACAAATTTATGAATACTATTTCTACATTTTTTAATTATTGGCAATCACAAGAGCCTACAGATGGCGTTGTTCAACTCTCAATAATAAGCCCCACCAATTCTATCCATCAGGATTGAAGGAGAAATAAATAATTATCTATTATTTTACCTAAGATTTAACATTTGACAAACTCAGCATTAAAAAGAACGTTAAATTTTTATTATAAGGACATTAAAATACATTATAGTTTTCAGTAAAATTTATTTATTTCTCCCTCGATTGTTTGATCAGGGTTACGTCCTTCGTCCACCTGAGGACATTGAAGTGGGAGGAAATTCGACGAACCGGCAAAAATAAGGCTCCATCATATGGAATCCATGATCGATCCGGAAGAAGTTCCGTCCTTCGTCCACCTGAGGACATTGAAGCGGGAGGAAATTCGACGAACCGGCAAAAATAAGGCTCCATCATATGGAATCCATGATCGATTCGGAAGAAGTTCGAGCAGTTCTTCGGTGTTTCTCCATTTCTCAGACTGATTTCTTCGGTGTTTCTCCATTTCTCAGACTGATTTGAAATGGGTCTTGGTTGGGTTAGAACAGTGGTTCCCAACGTGTGCGCCACCGGCCCCCAGGGGACGTTTGAGAATCTTAGGGGGGCGCTAGGAAAATGTACAATTGTTACCTTCTATTAATAAATCACTTATCACTTATCACTTATCCCTTATCTTTATTATCTTTATGAGGGGACACCAGCAAATATTGATGGACATAAGGGGGTGTTGGCCTAATAAAGGTTGGGAACCACTGAGTTAGAAGGTGGGATATAAAGATGGTCTCTGTACATAATATAGACTACGTGGCCTTCATTTAGATCAAAAGTATCCCGGTAACACCAATGGTACCGTCATGAGACGGTAATCTTACGGCATATGTCCCATTCGTTACATTTCTGGACGATATAGTAAAGAACTGTGCTTTTGTAAATATATCATTATTTATGCCACCTAGTATAGTTACCACCATCAGGGATGTAGTGCTGCGGGAGCGCACGGGAGCGCCGCTCCCGCACCTCTATTCATCCAAATTTTATTTATTTATGTTTTTTTAGTTGATACTTGGAAGTTGGGAACAAACAGACTGAGATGAAAGCACTGGCTTCTAATTGTGATTTCAAATTTGGTTTACGTAGTTAAAAGGCATATTTTTATTGAAATAGGGAACCAAATTTTCCCTTTAAATATGATTTGTAATTGCAAAACTTGGATGAATTAATTATTAAGCCTCAGTGTACTACCGTAAAATTCGTGTATTCAACTTTTCGCTCATTCACCTGATTAACCGATGTACCGGTACAAGGAACTTTTCGCTCATTCACCTGATTAATCGATGTACCGGTACAAGGAACTTTTCGCTCATTCACCTGATTAACCGATGTACCGGTACAAGGAACTTTTCGCTCATTCACCTGATTAACCGATGTACCGGTACAAGGAAATAATAGCAGAATTTAAAATTCTCTACCAACATGCTGGTATTTCCTTAGAGATCCTGCACCTTAAAATTCGTCACTATACCCCTGACTACCATACACTATACAAACTCATAATATGATAAATTTACGGCCTACGCATGATATATAACCCAATTCCAATTAAAAGTAATGAATTTAGCTACCGAATTTAGGTCCTTCGCCTGCGGGAGCTGCCTTTTATGCTCATGAGATATAAATTTTTATGGCGTAGGTTTTTACCATGGGCTACTCCTAAGCTTAGGACTCCTATACCTGCCCTAACAAGCTCGAAAATCAAGCAGTCACCTCATATCCACCATATATTTAATTAACCACAATTATAAGTTAAAATAAACGTTTCTAAATGATTATCTTGTGTAATAAACGACAAAAGAAACGTTATTGTATTTTGTGCTTTATGTTACTAATGTGAATGTGGCATATTTATAATTTGACATGTCAATATAATTTATCCTACTTATTTCAGAGCTTGGGAATTACACCAAATGGCTTACTGAATGAAGCTTTACGATGACAGAAAGGGCAGTAATGAAGACTAAGTGACACAAAGGGATATTACACTTCAAACGCAAAAACTAGAATAGATTTTTCGTGATTTTTTCTGGAAATGATGTCTCGAAAGATTTTACTGGAGTCTTATCGTTTACAAAACTGTGCCAATGATAATTATCGACGAGAGCCACAAATTGACACAGAGCTCAGGCAAAATAAATGTGGCCCTTTGAAGAAAACTCCCCGGTTATTATTACTAGTACCACCGGATTTCGAACTCCAGACCTCAGTGCCTTCAGTTCGCTTAAAGGGAAGCGTTGTTACTCACAGAACTACCTGCGCTGGCGAAACTCTATAATATGTTTGTGTAAACGAAAATAAAATATAGTTAACTTAGATTAGTTAGCATGGATTATATGTGGTCAGGTTACGCTAGATTAAGTTATATGGATAGGTTAAAGCATATTAGGTTTTTTGGGGGCAATAACGCAAAAAAATAATTAATTAAATCACATACAATAATAACAGAAGAAATTAAAAATAAATTAAAATTATAAGATAATTAATTTCCGCTTTTGGTACTTGTAGGTTATCTCCCCCCCCCCCCCACCAATTTTGACAGAATATTTTCGTTAAAACTAACGAAAATATCACGACTTAACCTAACCAATTATCAAGGGCGTACAGTTGATCTATTATTAATTATAACACTTGTTTCTGGAACAGTATTTACTATTTAATAGATCAACTGTACGCCCTTGATAATTGGTTAGGTTAAGTCGTGATATTTTCGTTAGTTTTAACGAAAATATTCTGTCAAAATTGGTGGGGGGGGGGAGATAACCTACAAGTACCCCGCTTTATTTAGAGGTTTCCAAAGATTCCTTAAAAAAAATTTTGAAAAAACTTTCCTCAAAAGCGCCACAAAAATTGGACATACTTTATTCTTTTTAAACATACTTTAGTCTTTTCCGTAATCCTGTTTGTGCACCTCGAAACACTTCCAAAAAGTTTACATTCCCGAGAATGTATATACGTACATTATAAAAAATGTCTTTTCCCAGGGATTTGGGTGAGAATTTAGAAAACAACCCAGATGTAAAATACAAAAGTTAGTGAAAAGGAGAAAAGGCAGAAATTAAAACGTACACATCCATTTACACATGCGTCCTGGTGGACCAGTGTCCCACCGACCCCGAACCACTACATGGTAAAATTCCACAACCGCAGCACTTCCAGGCCTTGTCATGATAAAAGAGACAGAGTCACGAACTTACATACTTCTAACAAACTTCCTCCATTCCAACCTACTTGCATCCACTTCTCGTGCATCACCCACGCTTCCTCACTCAATCATTTACCATGGTCATCCATTTTCTTTTCGCCCTTCCTCTTCTTCTAGCTTCGCAAACATTCTTATGCACTCTTTTCAGAACTCTGTCATCTTCCATTCTTTCAACATGATCAAACCACTTTAACACACTTTCCTCAAACTTTACTTTCACTGACTTCGGAACACCAAATCTTTCCAGAACCAGGGATGGGGTATAGTTTAAGGTAGTAAAATTAAGGCTTTGTGGTGATAGATCCCACAGCTCAACACAAGTGTTGTGGGATATAGGGAGGCAGCATCTTGGGTTAGGGGATACTCTCGGTCCTTACACACCCATTCAAAGAGATTCCTCTGCCGAGCGGTGCCCCCCATAGTACTGTGAGGTATTGAAAAACTCATGATCTTCACTTGCCCCACAAACACCTTTAAATGGGAGACCCAAAATGAGTGCACACACATTTCTACATTACTGTACAGTCTTTACAGCCACACCTACACTTTTCCTCCTAAGTATGTATATTGTAATGTATATGGTTGTAAATTTTGACTTGGTTCGCAATCGATATGGACCGTGACTTATTTTTCGTTGGGCAAGGTGCTAGTATTGATGGATACCGTAATGAAATTGACTGGATTCTTTGGATCTGATATATTTGCATGTCGGTTATAAATAGATATAGAGTGTAACATATTTGTGGATAGTAGTCTATTATGACTTGATCCTCTGGATCCAGAGATTCTATCTTTAGTTTTAAATCGATAATTAATTAGTTTTTAATTGATAATTATTTAGTTTTGCAAAAATTGGTCGTTGTGAATGTACAGGCAGTTGTTACATAAATTTCTTATGTTCTTGTGGTTCGGAACCCACGTAAAATTGTAGGTCCCCTCCGCCACCACGGAGGACATACACAATACACAATTACGAACACAGTTAGGTAGACCAGCCACGAGTGGATCCTAGGGTCTTTGTTGGTCTGAAACATTATAACATTATAACAAATACTCTTGTATTTGTATTTGAAGGTATTTTAAATACCTTTGAGAAGTATTTGTATTTTGAGATTTCCAATCAAATGTATTTGTATTTGAAATATTTTGAAAAGTATTTAAAATTTCCAAATACTTTTGAAATACTTTAAAAATACGGTACTTGTAGGTTGTCTTCTCCCCCCCGACTAATTTTGACAGAATATTTTCGTTAAAACTAACTAAAATATCACGACTTAACCTAACCAATTATCAAGGGCGTACAGTTGATCTATTTGATTGAATGCCCGGTTAAACAAACTACACATGTATTATTTGCATAATACGGTAAACCACAGTATTAATTTTGTGGACCCAACTACTGGGGCACATACCCAAAATGTGGAAAGGATGTGGCGCTCCGCAAAGGAGCAAAACAAAAGGCAACACTGCACACACCACCAAATGCTAGTAGATTTGTATTTGTGTGAATACCTGTGGCGATCCAGACTACATGGTCAAGATCACTTTGAAGCCATACTTGGTTCAATAGTTGCATTTTGACCTCCAGAGTAACATAAAAAATTTATGTTTTAATAAATATATATTTTTATACTTTGTATCTATGCGTCATAGTAAATACTATTCCAGAAACAAACAATGTTATAATTAATAATAGATCAACTGTACGCCCCTGATAATTGGTTAGGTTAAGTCGCGATATTTTCGTTAGTTTTAACGAAAATATTCTGTCAAAATTGGTGGAGGGGGAGATAACCTACAAGTACCAAAAATACTTTTGTAAATAGTTATACAAATTCCTACAACATTTTGTCATAGCTTTCATTGTTGAACATTTAAAAATAAAACTATTGATAGGTATTATAGCTTTGTTGGTTATCTACAAGACTCTTACCCTTGGCAATATATTATACACATATACAGTACATAATTGTGTACTGGACTGTTGGTTACCCTGGAATAGAGTTTACATTTAGGTTGCTTTGTGAAATTTAGTCAGTTCTTACTTGAACAGTGATTGGTATTTGTATTTGTAAAAATATTTGTATTTCCCAAAATTTAAAGTATTTGTATTTGTATTTGTAATTATACTGGTAAAAATATTTGTATTTCACAAAATTTAAAATAGGTGTATTTGTATTTAAATACTTTTAAATGTATTTGACCCCATGCCTGTCCAGAACCACACCATTTCTTACTCTAACAATCCGACGCACGCCCACGTACTTCTCATATATATATAATATATATATATATATATATATATATATATATATACATATATATATATATATATATATATATATATATATATATATATATATATATATATATATACATATATATATATATATATATATATATATATAATATATATATTATATATATATATTCTCTAAAATCACATCAGCATTCGAACCCAAGACCTCTTGAGTAGAAGTCCCTGGCGGTGACCGCTGCATTGCGACAAGATAAAAGTTAACATAACCTTGGGCATACTTCGACACCAAAGGAAACATAACGATTTTGCGTCCAGAGTATTTGTACGTGTTAACTCCCCTGCACTCGAACGAATGACAACGTTTTATTTAACTCTCTCTGGTCCTGGGTTTGAAGCCTGGAGGAGTTAATTTTGCATTTTGAAAATTCATGCATATTTATGCGTGACATTCCATATATATATATATATATATATATATATATTATATATATATATATATTGTGTGTGTGTGTGTGTGTATGTGTGTGTGTGTTTGGCCTAATATATAAGATTTTTTTTTCCCACAAAAACCTTAATTCCACTTTGTTTGTGGTTTTAAAGTAAAAATCCCTGAAGGTGATCATTTTGAATTTCGTATTAAAAAAGTAAGACTTTTTCCAAACTTTCTTTTGGAGCTAGAAAGCATCATGAGAGAAACTTCATTTTTATATGAAAATGAAAGTTAATATTTACGAAACACTGAAAAAAAAAAAAAAAACGTGGAATGTTTTACGAGTGAATTAAACTTTAAAATCTTGATCAAACTTTCTGGAAAGATTTGGCATCAAGATGGAAGAAAGTGGCGAAATTATTAGAAAAAATTATATATTTTATAGGGAAATTGAAGCGAACTTTTCAGTCTTGAAGCTATTTTTATTTTATCCGATGAATAATGGTGAAAATATTTTACAACTCCATGTACCCAAAATATTATCCTTTCGTATAACTGCAATAGGCCAACTTAAATTGCCACAATAAATTTTACAAAATTGGACCTACACCAATTAACTCGGAAGGTTGGCATTACCTAAGGGAGATCTCTTCCGCAGATAGTATGCGTTTGGTTGTTTCGGTGTTGTAAAGACAAATATCAAACTAAAATACTGAACAATTTTATATATATATAATTTTTTCTTCTTTTTTGGAGGGGGGGGGGGGGTTAAGATCTACTTTTTCAGTCCTTGAAAGGTAGTTTTGTTTTCCTTTCAGTTTGAGAAAATTTCTGGTAATTTTTTTCCTCATAGACTCCGGAAATTAGAAACTTCTTGCTCAAAGTTCAAAGTAAATTTTCTAACGATATGTTTTATATATATATATATATATATATATATATAGCCGATACGATAAAATACGTAAAATTTAAAAGGTTAAAATTTTGAAAGTTATTTCTTCGCATCAGAGGCTAAAAAGTTAAAAATAAAATCGAAAATATGATACGGTGAATTGCATCAAAGAACGACGTTCAAAAATAGACGAGTTTAAGTCATTCTTTATAAACAATATTTAAAAAAGGTCGAATAAAAGTTCTAAAACTGATCTAAAAAGGAAGAAGCAAAACTCAATCGGGTTACGTCGTGGCCAATGTTGTAACACCGCTTCCTGTCGACCAGGAAAGTTAAGCGACAGTGGGTGAGGAGCGAGTAATTGGTTGGGAGCCCGTCCTTTGTTTTCCAGATTATGTAGCGACCCATGGTTCGGATCCCACGTAAAGCTGTAGGTCCTCCCCCCCCCCCCCCCCCCCCCCCCCCCCCCCCCCCCCCCCCCCCCCCCCCCCCCCCCCCCGACCACATCATATGACCTTAGATATTGTGAAGGAAGTTAAACAACTCAATCAACCAACCAAAACTTAACCATACTCTCCAGTGTTTGTATCTTCACTGAAGTGTCTTAAAGTGGGTATTTTTAATAATAAAAAAATTAAGAAAGTATCAATGAACCAGAATTGGGTACAGACTTGTCCACTTAATAAGGGACCAAATTTCTACGCAAGATACAAACAGTACGTAATACCTTCCTTCTTTTCAACAATAGAAACCAATCTATCGAATGCCTACAATATCTAAGCAGCCAGTAAACTCATTTCCCCACGATGTAGGGATGAGTGCGCACCAAGGGTCACTTTTATTCCGAGCATTAACAGGGTAAGCGGCCTGCAGAAGCCAGCAGGAGGAAGGGAACCAGAGCCTCATCGCAAAGCGTCCGCCACCGTAACTACTGAACTACCGAGCGCCAAACAGTCAATAGACAAACATTAACAAACATAAAAATAATCGTAATTTACTTCCCCTTCTCACAGGAATAATAACAAACTTAATTGCGAAACTTGCCATAAACCAACCAGCAACAAGTGTAGACACAAACTTTTAGTCACATCAATTCTACTCAAAATGGCCTAATTAAGATCTGGGTATATGGAGCTTACAAATTAAGTGCTACATAATTTTCATTTTACAGAGAAATAATTTAGTTAATCTCCTACAAAATCTATTTTCCGGCACACGTCATTCATAGAACCCTTCGCAAATTCTTAGACAACATTTATAAACCACCTCAACCGACGCAATTCACCTCTGAACATCATCTACACAAAGTTTCCATCGAGCAGATGAGCTGTAAACTAAGGGAAGATCTCACTAATTTAATTTAATTTTTATTGATGGGAATTCTCAGGGGATCAAAACCTCTGAATAGCTGTTAAGCTCTCTCTCTCTCTCTCTCTCTCTCTCTCTCTCTCTCTCTCTCTCTCTCTCTCTCTCTCTCTCTCTCTCTCTTCTGCGCGGTGAACTGATCGAGGTTTTCAAGCTCTTACGCGGGTTCAACGATGTCGATTTTAGAAGAAGGTTTAGTTTAAATGCTAACCCAACTCGCAACAATGGTTGGAAGTTGGATTTGAAACGGTTTAGGACTAGTGTGTGTGGGAATTACTTTACGTATAAGATCTGTGACACGTGGAACAGGTTACCTTCAGAAGTTGTGAACAGTTCCTCTGTGGATCAGTTCAAGAAAAGGTTAGACCAAATCTTGCACACTATTTGAGGGTGTAGAAAATTTTCCCTGGCACCCGTTGCCATTGGTACCTCCTCGGTATGGGCCGCAAGGCCTTTTGAGGTTCTTCTTTTCCTTGTAACTCCTTGTAACTCTCTCTCTCTCTTTTCTTCACCACATCGATATAAAAGGAGCTGCTTAACTGCTTAAAGGGTAGATTAGTTACGATAGCGTAGATAGCAGAGAGGTACAGAGAGGGGCAGAAGGCGTTGCACATGGTTTTTATTGACTTGGAGAAGGCATATGATAGGATACCACGGCAGGAAGTTTGGAGATGCTTAAGGGAAAAGATGGTACCGGAGAAGTATGTTAAACTGATCAAAGGGATGTACAGGGGAGTAACAACTAAGGTGAGGAGTAGCGTGGGTGTGTCAGAGAGCTTTGGGGTGGAAGTTGGTCTGCACCAAGGATCAGCTTTGAGCCCCTTCCTTTTCAATGTGGTATTCGATGTGTTGACGGACAGGATTAGAGGGGAGGCGCCGTGGTGCATGATGTATGCAGACGATGTTGTGTTGAGTGGGGAGACGAAAGAGGAGGTGGAGCAGCAGTTGGAAAATTGGAGAGAGGCGTTGGAAAGTAGGGGGATGAGAATTAGCCGAAAGAAGACCGAATATATGAGATGTGATGTGCAGCAGGACCAAGGAGGGGAAGTGACATTGAGTGGAGAGCGTGTTAAGACGGTGGAGTATTTTAAATACTTGGAGTCAACAGTGGATGCAGAAGGGGGAGCAGAGAGAGAGATAAACTGTAGAATAAAGTCGGGGTGGAAGAACTGGAGAGACGTATCAGGGGTGCTCTGTGATAAGAGGGTCCCAGTGAAACTGAAGGGAAAGGTATTCAAAACAGTGGTGAGGCCGGCAATGTTGTATGGAATGGAGACTGTGCCAATGAAGAGCAATGAAAGAAAAATCGATGTGGCTGAAATGAAGATGTTGAGATGGATGTGTGGAGTGACGAGGAGGGATAGGGTCAGAAATGAGCATATAAGAGGGACAGTGAAGGTGGCGGAAGCATCTAAGAAGGTGCAGGAGGCCAGGCTGAGGTGGTATGGACACGTCAGGAGAAGAGAGGAGGAGTATGTGGGGCGCAGAGTGCTGGAGATGGAGTTGCCGGGACGGAGAAGAAGAGGAAGACCGAAGACGAGATGGAGGGACTGTGTGGTGGCGGACATCAGGGAGAAGGACTTGGAGGAAGACGTGGTATACGACAGAGGAGAGTGGAGAAGACGAACCAAAAACAGCGACCCCATGTAAAGATGGGATAATAAGCTGCGGAAGAAGAAGCGTAGAAGTATAATAAATGTTCATAAATGTAGTAAGAGGCGCTGACCAGGTCTGGTTCCAGAGCACTGGGAGTTCTCAGATAGGTAGAGACGGGAAGCTTAACCTTTCATCCAATAGTTTACAACCTTTTTTTATGGTTACCGAAAACCTAATTCTAATCCAGCTCCATTACCCCAATCATTAGATATTATTTTTTATAAATTCTGGATTATCACAATATTATTTTTGGTAACTTCTGGATCACATAGTATTACCCAACAAAATAGTTGTCATTACCCCAGTCGGGTAATTTACCCCTAGGTTGGGAACCACTGCCTTAATCAGTTGGGTAGGTTTGGTATATTACTTAAGATCATTCCTCTGTGGGTCTGTCAGCCACTACCCAATTAATTTAAGGGTTAATAGGGACTCTCAGGAGTCAAAACCTCCGAGCACACGTGTTCAGTTTAAGAGAAGATTCTTGGGTATACAGTAGGGTGTCCCAATTTCTTTTCTTAACACGACCTGACCACTCGTGTCATGCCCGGATGTGGTCTGGGCTAAAGCATTGGCTGTGTGATTTTCAACTCGATCAGATGATATTTAGAGGTCCCGACGTTTGAGGCCTTTTTTTGGTTTTCAGAATTGATCATTATGGCGTTGACAAGATCAACCATCAAGTTGTGGCTTCTTGAGAGGTCTCCGATAGCAGAGCTGGCTAAATCTCGATTACCAAGTAATATGGACGTGTCGCTCCTTTTCTTCTACCATCACCGCGACCAAAAGAAGACAGATTCCAACAGTGTCAAGGCTGTAATATCGGCTGTATTAGAAATCTGGGCTAGAGCCAACTCGAATCTGGCAACAACCTCCGTTCATGCCTCGACTAAACTGAAAGCTTTGGTTCAGAGGTATCGAAATTTGCATAAAAACAAGAACAAGACTGGAATGACTTACAATATGCAGCGGGATGTATTCTTGGCTGATATGAAGGATATTTTTGATGTCGCCTGCTCAGACGTTCTGGATCGGGGAGATATCCCTCTTGAAGACAAGGAATTCCTCATTTCCCAAAGGGCAGATCGACATACGAGTTACATGGGAGGTGAAGATAGAAAATATAATGCAGCCACAATGAAAAGACAGGAAAGGGAAAGAGCTCTTGAGCGGGCACACCGGCGTCAAACGGAGGAGGCTCTAGCTGTAGGAGTCACAGAAGAGGCTACCGACAGCAGTTCTAGCACATCGTCAGCTGACAGTGGAAACGAAGCCGTCACTTGGACTTAAACCTTCGAAAGCTCCCAAACATGACAGACTAAAAGAAAGTCTGAGTGATCTTGACCTGGCAGCAACTTGGGATCGCGAGGGCCTTTCTGTTCGACAGGCAACATCAGCGTTTGCTGCGACTGCAAAATCCCTAGCTCTCGGTCCTGACAGTGTTCCATCAAAGAGCACGGTTCACCGCTTCCGACAAAAGGCCCGTACAATGATAGGGAC
Organism: Bathynomus jamesi; assembly: GCA_023014485.1. Taxonomy (NCBI): domain Eukaryota; kingdom Metazoa; phylum Arthropoda; class Malacostraca; order Isopoda; family Cirolanidae; genus Bathynomus; species Bathynomus jamesi. The sequence goes on along the minus strand of JAJOZX010000220.1, from coordinate 3,393 downwards.
CAATGTTATTGGCCACCTCGAGCAGCTTCCACCTCGACTGCAGATCCACTGGGACACAAAGATACTCACTGACATCGAACAGGAGGGTAAGTCAGTCGATCGGATTGCTGTTGTGGTGACTGGGGATGGTGCGGAAGAGCTATTAGGAGCACCGAAAATAATAGACGGCACAGGACAGCAAATGGCAAGCGCAGTCCATCAAGCGCTCACCATAGTCGGAATTGAGGACAAGATCATAGGCATGGTGTTTGACACGACGGCATCAAACACAGGGCTAGTGCAAGGTGCGTGTGCGCGTTTGGAAGCGGCATTGGGAAGATCTTTTATGGTTTGCTTGCCGTCATCACGTTCACGAAGTGATTCTCAAGGATGTCTTCGTCGTGTGCCTAGGAACACCACCAAGTCCTCAAATCCCACTTTTCAGGAGATTCAAGGAGGCCTGGCCATCAATGAATCACTGTCAATTGGATGCATTTGACAAGGACGAGGTGGCTAAAGCGTTCATAAATGACAATGCGACTTGAGGTAATAGACTATCTCCGCGATGCCCTAAGAAGTGGTAATCATCCTCGAGAGGATTATGAAGAACTTCTTCGACTGAGCCTCTTGTACCTCGGAGACGACGTAGGACGTTACAAGCTTCGGCCTCCAGGGGCTTACCATCAGGCCAGATGGATGGCCAAAGCTATTTACTGCCTGAAAATAGCATTACTGCAGTCCCAGTTCTCCGAACTTCGTCTCCAAGAACTGCAAGGGGTTCGCCGTATGGCTCTCTTCGTGAGCCTTGTATACGTGCGTCACTGGCACGAGGCTCCCATCGCCATCAAATCTCCCAAAAATGACGTTAGGCTGTGCAATCTTCTTGTAGGTTACCCTGACAAGGACGTTGGAAACACAGCTTACCGGGCTGTGCTCCGTCATCTCTGGTATATCTCGGAGGACTTAATCTGTCTTGCACTGTTTGATGACAGAGTTGACGACAATGAAAAGCGTAACATGACGGCTAACCTGAAAAAGCGCCCTGGGAAAGGACTCAAACGGGTCCAAGGCAAGGGACTGCAAGTGGATGGCCGTTTAAGTCCGTGGGTGACGAGTCGATCCACCACACACTTCCAGTTTCTCCAAGTTGAGCCCACGTTCCTCACCAAAGACCCTGAAACATGGCCTACTGACGAAAACTACCGTCTGGCAAAGAGCCGAGCTGCAGAACTGATGGTGGTCAATGATGCAGCAAAGCGAGGCATCGCCCTCATTGAGAAATACACAAGTAAACCTCTGTGCCGTGATGAAGAAGACCTCCAGTTCCTCCTTCGAACTGTCCACTCACACCGACGGAATGTGAGCCGGAAGGGAACAAAAACGGATCTCATGAAACACGTGTTTAGTTAAAATGCATAAATGTGATGCTTTGAAATTGTCGTTTGTGTGTTAAGATTAAAATACATGTTTATTTTGTATAATCATCTTTGTGATAGAACTTTTGAGAGAAATATTACAGTTAATTTGCCTTTTAGTTAAAAGGAGAAATAAAGTGTTCAAAGTTCGGGACCTTTAAATTTCCTTCGATCTCTCTGAAATTTTACAGGAAGACTTCTAATGGGAAACATCAAAAGAGCGCAATACGAGCGGATTTGTATCCCGAAAAAAGATTTGGCCCCCTATGAGTTTGGGACACCCTAGTATACAGTGTAGGGTTATTAGTGATTTTTAAGAAAATCGAGGCAAATTTAACATATCTAGCTGGAGCCTAATCTCACAGTTTTACAATGTGAAATAAAACCTGAACAGTTCTGATCTTGAGTGCGTGATATCTTATCGAAGTGTGATTCACAGACTTTTACACACACACACATACGCACAGCAGATGTTGATCAGTGACGCTTTTCTTTAATCATTTAAAACGTAAAAGATTATAATATTGTATAATTCATTTTAAATATTCAGTCTAACAGTACGGTGGCCTTACGAAGAAATGCGACGGCGATTAAATGATGATTTCTTTCTTTTAATAAATAAAAGAAAAATCCTTAAAAAGAGGCACGGCAAAGATTAGGTTTAGTAGTTTAGCGTTTCATGCTATCTTTTATATTTCACTCTCCTCTAATGCATAACTGGGTATGCAAATGGTGTGAATGAACTCCGAAACTACTTTCTTTATTATACTTTTTCTTACTTTCCTATAATTTTTGCTTCACCACAACTTTCTACCAGCAGTAGCTGACGGAAGAAGAGGCTTTCTGAGCTGTACGCTTACTACTGCTTCTACTATTTCTGTACGACAGATTTGCACGCCTATAACTATAAGCATGGTATGAAATTTTAGTTTTCTTTTATTTCAGTTGCTCTGTCTTTTTTTTTTCTCTCTCTTTTCTAGTTTTTTCTTGAGCAGACTAGAGTGGACTTAGATTGTTTTAGTTAGCCTATAACTTCTATAATTTATTCTGTAAATTATCACCTATAATTATACCCACAATAATACCTTAAATATATTTTCAATAAATCATTCACTAAAATCACATTTCAGTTCAAAGGAAAATGTCTCAAGCATGAATCATACAGGGTGTTCCATAAGTCCCTTTACCCCTGAACCTTTTCCTACTGGAATAAGGCGAGTGTAAAGGAGGTAGAGGGACTTATGGGACACCCTCTACGTTAGGGTATACGAACATGAGAGTAAATTATACAGAACAGGAAATCTATTAAAAACCTTCTAAATTTTCAATAAAATCCCAAATATATTTTACAACATGACAGTCTCTTCAACCACTAAAATCTCAAGTTCTTTATAACCACCAGCGAATTATGCGTCTTGAAATGTGTTTAATTACGCGTTTTGAAATTTGTTCACATTCACCAGTATAGACCGAACCTATCCAAGGACTGTCCTACGCAAGTCAATCTGAGAAGTGAGGGATGTGAACAATGACGAAACGGCTGTTCGTAATGTATTTGACTCGACCAAGTTCTTCTTCAAGGGGAGAATTATTTTTTTAATATAGTAATTTGAGTTTGCCAAAAAGTTTTAATTAAATTTTCTTTCTAAAAATAATTGCAGAAACTAAATCAATTATCTACTGTTTAGTATTATCATTATTATTATTATTATTATTAATATTATTATTATTATTATTATTATTATTATTATTACAGAATTAACATACCCCCAACTCATTCACAAATGAATACCTTTTTCACTCAAATAGCTTCTCTAACCCTAATATTTACAGGATGTCCAGAAAATAATACCGCGGTTTTAAAGATATGACGCTTAAGACGTCCATATTATATTCTGAACAGAGCTGGGCATTTGCGGCATATTTTGCGGTACTGCGGTACTTGCGGTACCACCGCACTACCACCCCGGGCCCCCATAAGCAGTACCGCAAAGGATCG